>QRFJ01000703.1:1049359-1073411 GCA_006176705.1 Cocos nucifera
TTGCTGTGCTTACCTCAATCCACTTTTATCTCAATACTTTCAACAGGTCACCTACATGTATTATACAGGCCGCTTGGAAGTTTATAACGAAAATTTTCTTGCTGTAAGTAAAGTTTAAAGTTTAACTTTTTGACTTTCATTAACATTCCATCTCCTCTATTGCTTTTCAAACCAAGATCATCAAATAGATGTTTAAGCTGAATGATATATTTGCTTTAACACTAAATCAGAATGCATGCATGATATTTAAACTGAAGTGAGATTTTTTAGCCGTTTATTATACTTATAGTAGTTTCTAACATGGGCAATGCTTGTGAGAGGAAGCTTGCATGTCTGTGATGATGGTGGGTGGAAGTGTGGGTTGCTGTGATCATTGCATGTAAGAGAAGCTTGTGTTGTAATTACTTGAGATAGATCCCTAACAGCAGAAACAATAGGCATCCCAATTCTTCTTATCAATAGGATGATGGAACCAGTTGTCTTTGCCTATAGTTTATCTAATGTTTCCTTTTTCTTCTTTTCTTTTCATATATATGTATGTGTATGTATGTACGTATATACATATATCTCGGTGCCTACATGATGTAACATTAAATGCACACACATATGTGTATATATATTTGTACTATCTTTTGTGGGTATATGCATGATGTAACATTTGAGAAACTTATTTTTAGTAAATGAGAGCACTATCTGGACCGTCCTAAGTTTTCTGTCTAAGACTAGGCTACATCTAGATTTTGTCGCCAATATTATCTTTGGAGGTAATTCTTCTGCAGAACAAGTGGTTAAGATATGACAAACTTTTTCCCCCTCTTTTCGTGATGGACAGGCTCATCAGAAACTAATGTATGCCCTAAAGCATTGCAATCCTCAGAGTGAAGCTGACATAAGGTATGTCTATCATTACCTGGTGCACATTTTTTGTTCCATCTACCATTTATCATTAAGGAAGTGCAAAAGTCATTGTAGAAGTAATAATATCAGTCATATCTCTAGGTAGGAATAATCCTTAATACCTATAATTATTTTGTCAAATTCATAAACTAATTTGTTTAATTTTTTGGAAATAGGATGATTCTGAAGTATCTCATTCCAGTAAAGCTTTCAATAGGTATCTTGCCTGAAATGGAGCTCCTTGAGAAGTATAATCTGCTCGAGGTATGATCTTTATTTCTCCAATTTTCTCCCCCTCTGCATTGTTAAATGAAATACCTGATTTTGTTTGGAGAAGACTGAATCTTGAATGCTTGAAATGCCTTTTTTCTTCTTACCATATTTTAGTCGTGTTTGAAAAGGACTTAGATCATCCTAGATTTCTTTGCTGATTATTGTTTGAGATTTTTTTTTAAAGTTTAATGTTGCAAAGATAGTTAGGGCTCTTTCTTTCCTTGAGCGAGAGCCTATCCTAAAAACTTTTGTATAAAGGTTTATATAGATAAATTCTTGTGCTATTCTCACACTTGTATCATTTATTTTTTCCACCTTAATTATTTGATTTAAGCTAACAAACCAATTTAGCAACACTTTTAGGCATAAATCTGGATCGTGATAGATTGGACCTTCTTATTCTAGCTAGAGTAATATGGGTAATGATGATGAACTGAAATGGTGATGATTTAATGAGATTTTTATAAGATCTAATGCAAACTGAAATCTCATCCGTCACTGAAAAAGAGAATATATCCAATGATACAATGACTTTAAGTTCATAAAAAATCTTGATTTATACGTGATAGGTTGAGGCACATGTCAAAAGACTCACTATAAACAATGAGCCAAGGTTGAACTTTCACTGCCTGAAACTGCTCGATTTTTGATAGTTTCAGTGAAATTTGATCAAATTTCAGGTCAGTTCCACTGGTTCCATCTGGAACTGATCTTTTTGGCCAAAACTTGGTAAAAGCTAATAGCTTTTTATACATATAGACTGTTATGCCTGCCTGGACTGTGTAACTATGACAGCACCTTTCTACCAGTCAGAGTGTAGCCAAGCAGCAATCCCTTCCCTGCATTTTCCCAGACTCCATCCAGATAATCACACCCAATCTACCTAATGGAGACTCCATGAGGTCTTTCTAGGGGTCGTGATAGATCGTTACCTTTGTACATGACTGAATGGGTAGCCTTGTCTTGGCTTGACTCTGAGGCTGTTGCAAGTCCATAAGGAAGCAAACTGCTTGGGCTGTCTATGTTAATGAATATGCTTTCTTTGGTGCCTAATTCTATGCAGAGTTTTAGTTGCATGATAAAAAAAAAAAAAAAGAACACCCCAGTGCACGAAGCTGCCACTGCAGGTCTGACGAGGGTTAGGTGTAAACAATTTTATACTTGCTTGTAGAGAGGTTGTTTCCATATTTTGAAAGTCTAGCAGTCTTACCATTGCACCAAGGCCTGCCCTCTCTTAAACCTTCAACTACATTGATGACCGACACCTGCTTGTAGAGAGCCCCCCCAAAAAAAATAAAAAACAAGAGAAGCAACCCTGATTCGATTTAGCAATTTCAATCCATAAGCACATAGTTAAGTACAGATTTAGTGGTTTCCTTTTATTCCTATTTTCTGGATGACTGCTGTTTGTGTCATTATATTATGTGTTCAGTAAGATAATAGGGTTGTCTGCCTAAGGATGATGGATTGCTGGGAGAGTGAAAAATGGATGAGAATCACAATATGTTTAGTAGATTTTTTTTAATGCTAAATTTGAAAGAATGATTGGGTTCTATACTGCATGTCTTCATATATACGAGCCAAAACAAACCATACTAGTGTGGATTATTGAAAGGGATATTGAATATAAATGAGCTTAAAGGCTCCTATTCAGCCTGCCAGGAAGGCATGAGCTCTCTGCATGGTGGACAATGATCTTGTAATTGAGATTTGTTCTTTCAAATTCCAAACTTTACCTTCAGTATTTATAAGTTTTGTTATTTCACCTGGTTTTAGATCCTCAGGGTTTATTTTGTTTGTCCTTTTCAGTATAAAGATGTTATAAATGCACTTAAAAGGGGGGATCTCAGACTTCTTAGACAAGCCTTGCGAGAGCATGAGGACCGGTATGTTCCCTCGTCACCACACATAAAACATAATTTGAGACTTCCGTTTCTGATTCTTCTGGTCCATCAGATTCTTGAAATCAGGCGTTTACCTTGTTTTGGAAAAGCTGGAACTCCATGTTTTTCGAAGATTGGTCAAAAAGATGTAAGTTTTATCAGACATGCCAACTAGTCAAGTTCTCTACTAGCGTTATTCATTTCTCTAGAAATACTAGCCTATGATTTCTTTCCACCAGTTACCTCATTCAGAAACAAAAGGATCCTAGCAGAGCACATCAAATGAAGCTCGAAGAAATAGCAAAAGCATTGAAATGGCTCGAAATGGACATGGATGTCAATGAGGTAATTTTGTTGATTGCAATGTCTGCCTTAATCTTTGTTTTCGACGAAGATAATCTGTTTGCTTACTTCTTTCACTATTTCAGGTGGGGTGTATTATGACCATTCTTATTCATAACAATCTAATTAAGGGTTATTATGCTCACAAAAGCAAAGTCATCATCCTCAGCAAACAAAATCCCTTTCCCAGATTGAATGGCAAACCTTTAAACTCATAGGTGATTATTCAGTTCAGTTTTCTATTTTTTTTTGGATTACAATACCTATAGTTGATTAGAAATGCAACAATTTTCATACATTTTTGGTTACTTTTAAAATTTTATGTATAATTTGTCCGAGATATATTACAGGTTCGGTTATTCGGCACCTTCCATGCTAACTGGGTGAGGAAGTGGAGCTGGCTACCATGGTGTTGTGGGACGACGAATTTATCACTGCCCCTGCAGCTCACTTGACAATTATTTAATGATCTTATTCTAGTACCATATTCATTGTTTATTGCATATTTTTGTATATATGATGGACAATAAATTTATAAGAAAATCTGTTCTTATTTAAATGATGGCTTGTGTGGATCATGGCATTTGACTTTTGAATTTTTTTTATTTATTATAATTTACGATGTTGTTGTATTGCCACTTGGAAAATAGTTGAAGAAAGCGGAAAAAACTACACCCCGTTGGCCTCCTCCCTTAATAACATCCAACTTTAGCCCTGTCTTGGGCTAAACAATATCAAACAAGCCAAACGGGGCCCCAAGGAATAATTCTGTTCAAATATTCGAGCTAAAGTTATGTGGGAACCAAACATGATAGGAATTTCTAGCATTCCAGTACTTGCAAATTACGTGGAAAAGAAATTACACACCTCACCATTTAGACCAAGTCTGCTGCTTAGATTAGCCAATTACCTGAGGTTTTGTCGGTTTCGAATATTAGATAGCTTCAGTTTCAAGTATCATGTAACACTCGATGCAATTTATGGTATCTCAGGATTTGAACCCTGAACCTCCTCCAAGTGCCAGTGATGGAGAGGTGCCAACCAACTTAGACAATAGTTGCTGGCTAAGTACAAATTTTTTGCATGAAATATTTAAAACATATACTTCTACAGCTTCTTGTGTCTATGTTTGATCTACAATCATCCAAAGGAATCCATGTGTCCTATTCTTCCTTTGGATGCTGTAAAAGTTGAGCCATTTTGGGATATGGGAACACTCGGTCCATTCTAAGTGTCTAGGAGTGGAAGTCAAAACTCTTAAGGGCTCAAACAATGGAATATATAACATGTTGGGATGGTCCCCGAAAAAAGAATGGGTCAGCTGTCTCGTTATTCTTTTTGTTTTAAATTCTCACATACCTTATGGCTACTGAATATCACCTTTTCATAAATAATCTGCTTTAATAAGCCATAAGTATATGCATGATTGTAGGAGAATAGATGCAAAAGAATTCATGTCTCATTCCTTGAGAGCTTGCTTAGGCGGCCTAGCTTATTTTCATAAGTATCTTCCATGTGAAACAGAAAGTACAAAGAGGATAAAGAAGTTGGAAAGAGGGTAGCAGTCCATGGATCTTGCATAGTAGAATCTCAGATAATTAATGAAACTGATCGATCTCCTGTTAAAAATGAATTTTTTATCCCCTAAAATGAAGGATTAGCAATAATAGTTATTGCCGCTGAGATTAGTCTAGCTCATTGACCAATGAGCTGATGGTAAGATGGAGAGTTGAGGATGGGGATCCAAGGACTTAGAAGCTGGTCGGAGATCTTAAAGCGGTTGATGATGATTGGATCTTTGCTTCAATATCTGGATCGGCCTTCAAACACCACTAGTAAAGAAAGTCCACTTACCCAAGATTTCTCAGACGGGTACTCTCCAATGCCTAAGTTAGATCATCTCACAGTGAAAGTTCTGAGTGGAAGATGGATAGAAAGAGATGTAGAGTCCATGTCAGTGCATCCATAAGAAAGAGGGGGTGAAAAAGCTAGAGTCTCAGCAATCCTCCATCTATACTTAATATAGCCTTGACACTTGATTGGACTTGACTCACTTGGAGGGCTACTAAGGAGTAGTTTATATATGCAAAAGCAGGAGCCTATTGTGATCATGATCTTGTGATGTGTGATGCAGGTTGTTGAGATTAACTGCTTGAACATCTAGAAGATATGATTCAATGAGATATGAATCTTATAGTTATGAAGGCTATTCTATCATTATGGATCAGCTATAACCGAGTGGCAGGAGGTTTGGGCATCTCCGCATACCTCTTGGTATGGGCATGTAGCAGGAATTGATATATTAAGATGAGAACATCATGGTAGGCTCATGACTGGCTCTAATTAGTCGATTTTGCCATATCGATTGGGGTCGATTCTAAGGTATATCACTTGCCTCCTACTTTTGAAATCGAGGTATCTTGGTAGCTCAGACAAAGGATTTAGAATAGTTGATATGGTCTCATGTATCAAGCCATAAAATTGAGCATGGAGATGCAAAGCCAAATGTTGAGGTTGAAGGAGTGATAAAGTTGGCAATCTAGAGAGTCAAAAAGCTGATCGAAGACCTCGAAGCGGTTCACAATGACCAGCTCTTCGTTCCAACGCCTGGATCAATCCTAAAACATCATAAGCAAAGGAAGTCTATTTGCCAAAGGTTTTCTAATGGAAGATCCTCTGATGCCTAAGTCAAATCACCTCAGGATAATAGTGGAGGTTCTAAGTAAAAATTGATAGAGAGTGTAAGTGGAAAAAGCTAAAGTCTATAGAGAGAGCTTGAGCCGTGGTGAGAGAGAGAGTTCTTAAATAAAAATTTTTATCCTAGCTTTCTAATAAGAATAATTTGAGTCATCAAATAATAAGGGTTTATCTATAGAATGTCCATCATTAAAAAAAAAATATTTTGAATTATCAAAATCTTTAGCTCTAGATGGTTTGGTCAATAATCAATAATAGAGCACCTGCTCTGATACCACTTATTATCCAGGTATGGCCATTCAAGAGAGAGGATGAATTGAGTTTATAAAATTTTTGATCAAATTATACTCTAAAATAAATATGTGCTTCTAATTAAGAGAAACTTGAATGCTTATGGTGAATGAGTAATGTGTAGCAGTGGAATTAAAAGCAACTAACTAATGCAAATATGTAAAGCAAATAAGAAAAGCAAGAAAAGCAAAATCATAAAATAAATACATAAAGATTTTATAGTGGTTTGATGCAATCCCGCACCTACGTCCACTCTCCAAGCTATCTCCTTAGGAATTCTACTATAATCTGAGATTACAGTGCATTTATTTTGATCCAAAATCATAAACAAATAGTGGATTTTATCGGGCTCACCAACCATAATCCTACATCGATAGTTTTCTCGAGTTCACTATCAATCCAGTTGATTTTAATCTAGGAGCACCAACCACAACCTTTATACTATCTAATTTTTGGCTTAGACCAATCTACACCCCAAGTTTTTTTTCTCCAAAAAAACTTATAAAAAAATAAAAATATAAGTATAAAATTTAGTACAAAAATAAAAAAAAAAGAACTCTTTTTGAAGTTTGATGGAGAGGCTGAAAGATGGCTCTTGAAGCTTTGTATTCTCTTCTTTGAAGGCTGAGAGGAAGCTTGAATGAATGACAATGATCGCACTTTAAAGCTCTCTAAATTTGATGTACAAGGTCCTCTCTTTTTTTTTTTTTCTTTAGATATTCAATGAACCTCACTATTTTAAAGATTTCTATTTTCAATCTATTTGATCTACCTTTCCAAATATTTTTTTAGCCTTTTATACTCTTTGTGATAGCTTAAGGATCAGTTCTAGCCATTGGAAGCCTTGAAATAGCCGTTGGAGTGAAGAAATGATCATTTAAAAAAGCTGCAGAAAATTAGCCATTATGATCACTGAGGTCGGCTCAGTTTTTGATTGGGCCGGCTCAGTTATAGCTAGATCGACCAGTCCTCTGGAATCTTGAAAAACTAGCTTTCTGCACTTTTTATCTTTTGCTTCCACTAAGACTAGGTTGGCTCAGTCTCAGACTGGATCGATCCAATTTGCGTGCCAAGCATGCCGAGCAGCCCATTTCGAAAGGAGATCATCTAGAGATCGTCCCTTGGGTTGATTCTTTTGCTAAAACTTGATTTTTTTCTAATTTATGCATTCAAAATTTATGGGACTGCTCCAAAAGATAGAAATTTCTAAGCTTGTTTTTGAGACTTCAAAATTTTTCTTCATGATCTTTTTTCTAATTTATGATCATCCAAAATTTATGCTCAGCTTTTTGAAAAGATCAGAAATCTTCTAAGCTTGTGATCTTAAGACTTCCGAAATAAATTTTCTTCAACTTTATAAAATTATGATTTTATCTTGAAAAATAGCTTTCTGTACTTCTTTTGCTTCACTAAGACTAGGTCAGCTCGTCTCAGACTGGGTCGATCCAATTTGCGTGCTAAGCATGCCGAGCAGCCCATTTCGAAAGGAGATCATCTAGAGATCGTCCCTTGGGTTGATTCTTTTGCTAAAACTTGACTTTTTTCTAATTTATGCATCCAAAATTTATGGGACTGCCTCCAAAAGATAGAAATCTTCTAAGCTTGTTCTTAAGACTTCCGAAATAAATTTTCTTCAACTTTATAAAATTATGATTTTGCCTCTTATCATTTTTTTTATCTTCAACTTAATAAAATTATAATTTTAACTTAAAAATTGAAAAGACCTATATCCACTCATGAAACACATGGTTAAATACTCAAATACTCAAAGTTTGGCAATCATCCAAATCAATTATAGGATCAACATCTCTTTTAAGTCCATGTCATGTTCCATCTTATTTTAAAATGATCCAACAAATCTACTTCAGTATTTCAAGTAATCCATTTCTATCACATAGGCACTAGCAGCGAGCTTTATCCCAGATTGAGTGGTCAATAAGGGATATTGCAAGAAATTGAAAGATATAAGATCGACATTACTGCAATTAGAGATGTAGGGGGTATATTTGTAAATCAAGATAATATGCGGGGTGTTATTTACTTTTTATCCTAATTTGATTTTAGATGGCATCTTGAAAGAACAAAAATGGGGATCACTATCTAAAGGAAAAAAGATAAACTCATCAACCATAAAAATAAAATAGAGAAAGAAGAACAAAAGTGAGTAAGATGGCTCACTAGTCTTTCGCACTAGACCATGAAGTTGTCAGGATTGTAAGGTATCTCGCACTTATAGTATCTTAAGAATTTTAAGAGGAACAGTTCACTAAGATTAATCTAATTAATTCAAAGGATCATGATCATCATCACAAGTAAAAGTGAGTTGGGTGGATCATATGGCATATATTGATTTCTAGAGGGGTTAATATAAAGATCCTTTGATAAGTACAATGGTAAATCTAACTCCAGTTACTACAATTAAGAAAGTTCTAAATCAAGATAAAAACTTGCTTTTATGTAGTGGAATATAGAATTGCAAGCACATCCTTAGATTAAATTTTCAATAGATTACAAAGAAAATATTATTACAATCATTTGAGAAGATTCTTGGATATTTTATGATCAAAATATCCTGGTGAAATATCATTTTATGCTTAAAGTTTAACAACCCTCGAGCTTATGTCAACTAGCTGTTAAATCCTACTCACCTAAACAAAATCAGATCTTCCTTGGTCCCTTCACTTCACCCTCCTCTGAGTCCCTCCTTATCTTCAAAAGTATCTCAATGAAGTTGGCAGCAACTGTAATAGATAAAAATAGAGAAAAGCAAGGAGAAGAAAATGAAGGGTGGAGAAAAAGGAAAAAAGAAAAGAGAAAAAGTCAAGAATATATTTACCTTTATAGCAATGATATCATGGTAAATGCGAGCATATGTATATAGGGTATCCTAATGCATAAAGCTCCTACCATCAAAAGAGTATGAGTATGTATATATATGGGGTATTTTAGTATATAAAGTTTCAATAACTGCACTAAAAAGTGTGGATATATAGGGCTTTCCAATGCATGAGCATCTCATCACTGTAGGGTGTGAGAGATGTTAGATGTACATTGCCTTAGTTCCATGTGCGAAGAGACTATTTTCATGCTTCAAATTAATGACCGATAAGTCATAATGTAGCAAGCCTCAATATTGTGCCAAGGTTATAGAAAGTATGTGGGTACTGCATGAAAATCGAATAGTAGATTATAGCATTTAATGAAGCCATGAGTTCTTGGGTGGTAATGATATGCATATTGCTTTAATTAGCATCTTGTAAAACATCTAAAATATATAAATTTGATTTTCTTTTCTTTTTAAAAAATTCAAATAAGTTATTTTATAAATCAACCATATTTGATCAATTTCCAACCCTGCACCTTGCTATATATAGTCAAACATTCTTTTTTCAAGGGATAAAGGAATAGAAGATCCACTAATTTCCACACGGCATCAGCTTGATATATGGTCAAAGGTCCGTTTTTTAAGGGATAAAGGAACAGGTTAAAATATCTTAAAAAGCAATATTCAAGATTCAAACCAATTAATAAGGATGTGGTTATTGGGACAGGCACCAGTTCACCATGATATATTCTCAAAAACAACATCTCGGTCATTTGTTATTATCCTAGCAAGCCACTGGGGTTGTGATTATATTATTGGCTCAATGACAACAATCGTAATTATCATTATATTTGGAATATCACTAGGTAACTTTGATTTTTAATAGGCATCGACCGTTAGATAGCCCGCTTTGGCCCTCCTCGCCCAAGTCCAGCGTTACCGAGTTTGGATCCTCTGCGGTGCGGTGCAAACTTGAAATGCCGCCAGGTTCCGTTGAGGTGAGCCGAAGGAGAGCCGTCCGTCTCCGAATCTGGATGACGTGGCGGCTATCCAAACATGTACCGCCGTCCGCGGTGCCCGGAATCAGCATTACCGCGGTGGTTTATAAAGCCGTCCGACTCCGGTCAGAACCCCTCTAACGTTTTCTTTTTCCTCCCACTGCGTCGCCGACGAAGTCCATCGGATACCATGGCGCTGCATCTGAGCATGGATGAAGCCCACCGCTGCATCACCGAGTACCTGGCCCGCTTCTCCAACGCCGTCTCCTCTCGGGACGGCTCCGCCCTCAAGCCCCTCCTCGCCGTCTCCTCCAACTCCCCCTACCTCGTTTCCCTTGCCGACGCCCTCAACATCTTCCAGGTTCTCTCTCTCTCCCCGTGTTTCTTGAACCCTAGTTTAGCCCTAGCAAAAGCTCTCCTCCCATTAAGTGCTAAAAAGATTGGTTCTTGGGCAACAGGACTCCAGCCGATTGGTAAATCAGACGGACAAATACTCCCTTCTTGGAGAGATCGTCATCCCCCACTTCCGCTGCCTTCAGAGCTTTCGAATCGGGCGCTTCGTCGACGCCTACATTGCCTTTGAGAAGGCCGCAAAGTAGACACTCTCGCTCCCACTTCTTGCAACTTGGATATTATCTTGAAAGCCGATTTTTTGGTTCTTGATTGTTTGCTTGATGGTGGGGTTTCAGTGCATTTCTGCTGGAGTTTCGTAAGTGGGAAACGGGGTGGGCGATGGAAGCGATGCACGCTGTGGCGGTCGAGATACGGGTTCTTGCGGAGCGAGTGCGTGCCTTGATTGTTCGCTGTGCGCCTTTTCTACTTTTAGGGTTTCTTGATTTTATGGATTTTGGGTTCTTTTGTTTTAGGCTGACGGAGAGCTGGCGTTGTGTGGGAAGAATCCGGAGAAGCTGCAGGGATCCGGCTCGTTCTTGATGAAGGTCTTCGGGGCTCTTATGGTATATAATTGAAGCTTAATAGTGTTTTTGAGTCGGTTCTGTTTTGTTGCATACATTGAATTTACATTATAATTATTGTCTCATGGATAAAATAATTGCTTTTGCTAGCACGACCTTCCATTACATTGTATGTGGTCGAATTATTTTGAATACATGTTAGCAACTGACAAGAAACTTTTAGTTCTTTATTCTTTTGTATCAATTCCTATGATATTTATTGGAGGCCTCTTGATTCTTTAGTCCCCCTGCACATGTGTTCCTAGGAAAGGTTTCTTGTGATCTAAACCATCTGGTGATTTTTCAGAGGGAAACTTGTGTCTGCATAGCGGCCATTATGCAAGATCTTTGTGACCTTTATATTTATTTTTGTTATTCAGAACATTCATCCTGTTAAAGAATTTCAGAAAGAACACCATAGGATCATGGCTTCTTGCCAAGGTGCCCATGTATTTTTTGCTACACCCTCCCATGAATTAGCTGTTTGATATTAGAAGGGATACCTTCCATATGAAAGATCCTGTTTCTTTATGAGGTTGGTTCAACCCACTTGAAACCTTTTAAAGATCCACTGAAACAAAAGAGCTTACAGGGTATAACTCTTTCATCTGCACCTCTCTCGGAACCTTTTTAGACAACAGTTGTCCTTTAAGTTCCAGGTATTTCACATGCAATGCACCTAGTCCAAAAGAGAAGAAGTTTCTTGATTTCAGAACTGTGAGTGATAGGTTGTTTGGCCAGAAAATCCATCTTATTTGTCATTGTGGGTACTCAAGTGGAATGACATGACATACTACTAAAAAGGTACCACCAATGGATCACAGTGGACTCGAATCTTCTTATGGAAGCGAGGTGGGAGATGAACATAAATTTATTGCAATGTCTGATTGTGATAATGAGGGTTGGGCTTTGGAAGAACAAAGACAATACCTATTCAGTGTTGCTGTAATCCGGTTTGGCAAACCATGACGTGACCCAAAGTGACAGGCAAATTATTACGGTTCGGTCAGGGCAATACACTTGACTGGTCTATATGTCATGACCTTGGGTGAGTTTCCCATGTTGACTTTTTAATTGGTAGGTTGCTCTTGTTCTTCACTTATAAGGCTTATTGTAGGTAACACTGGCTTAATATAATGACTGAAGTGCACAATGACATAGGTATTGCTGATAAGATATTTGTTACAGTCCAAGGTTTACCAAAAGATAAGAAATGAAGATTTCAGAACTAGACATGCAAAAATTCAGATCCAGTCCTAAGAAACACATCCAGGGTTCAGAGTGTCATGAATACACTCTTTCCCTTCCTCACAAATATACGACCCTACCAACGAAGGATACTGATTGAATTCCTTCCAAACTCCTTTCATATCCAAAGCTCTGTCTGAAAATAACCAGTGTCAGAATTGAAGAGGGGTGGGGAGGAGGGAGGGAGTTGGAAGAAGCAACAGAAATAATTTCTTTCAGTTAAAGAAAAAAAAAGAAAGACTTTTGGATCCTTCTCCAAACCAAACAGAACTTATTGTTGCTAAAGATGTACCTTATAAGTTATATCAATGAATGCATCTTGCAAGTGGCTTACCGGCTTGACTGACATCTTCATACATTTAATCTTCTTTAATCAGCTAGCGCCTTTATTATTTCTGCCTTCATGAGCACTTACATGTTAATCATTCAATCTCATACGATCCTTTACTTTTTAATTTAATTCTTCTTGGTTGCTTGTGAGGATGGATGCATGCACACATTGATTTTGATTGCACTTTTTGTTCCTTTTATTATGTCAACAAATTTCAGCTTCTTTACCCTTCTGCCTCCATGAACTTCTATCTGTTCATAATTTTATCTTCATGTTCTCTTACTTTTTTTTACTGCACTCATCTTGGTGGGCCTTCGTTTTTCCAGGGTAAAGGCCCGAAACGTGTTGGAGCTTTATATGTGACCTGCCAATTATTCAAAATATACTTCAAGGTTGTTTCCTATATTTACTTAGCTTTCTGTTTGAGTCCTTATTCCGATTCTGTTCTTCTGGGATGTTGGTTATGTGTGCATGTGCATGCACACGTCTATTAACTCCATGCTGAGGTTTGAAAGTCAAAATTTGCAGCTCGGGATGGTGGATCTGTGTCGCAGTGTCATAAGAAGTATTGAAACTGCTCGAACATTTGATTTTGAGGAATTTCCAACTAGAGACAAGGTCAGACAGAATTATTTTATATGTTTTGCCGATAAGTTTAGTGGAGAAGTTTATTCTGTTTGCTTGCTTTTGACTTGCAATTGCTGTGCTTACAACTCAATCCACTTTTATCTCAATACTTCAACAGGTCACCTACATGTATTATACAGGCCGCTTGGAAGTTTATAACGAAAATTTTCTTGCTGTAAGTAAAGTTTAAAGTTTAACTTTTTGACTTTCATTAACATTCCATCTCCTCTATTGCTTTTCAAACCAAGATCATCAAATAGATGTTTAAGCTGAATGATATATTTGCTTTAACACTAAATCAGAATGCATGCATGATATTTAAACTGAAAGTGAGATTTTTTAGCCGTTTATTATACTTATAGTAGTTTCTAACATGGGCAATGCTTGTGAGAGGAAGCTTGCATGTCTGTGATGATGGTGGGTGGAAGTGTGGGTTGCTGTGATCATTGCATGTAAGAGAAGCTTGTGTTGTAATTACTTGAGATAGATCCCTAACAGCAGAAACAATAGGCATCCCAATTCTTCTTATCAATAGGATGATGGAACCAGTTGTCTTTGCCTATAGTTTATCTAATGTTTCCTTTTTCTTCTTTTCTTTTCATATATATGTATGTGTATGTATGTACGTATATACATATATCTCGGTGCCTACATGATGTAACATTAAATGCACACACATATGTGTATATATATTTGTACATATCTTTTGTGGGTACATGCATGATGTAACATTTGAGAAACTTATTTTTAGTAAATGAGAGCACTTTCTGGACCGTCCTAAGTTTTCTGTCTAAGACTAGGCTACATCTAGATTTTGTCGCCAATATTATCTTTGGAGGTAATTCTTCTGCAGAACAAGTGGTTAAGATATGACAAACTTTTTCCCCCTCTTTTCGTGATGGACAGGCTCATCAGAAACTAATGTATGCCCTAAAGCATTGCAATCCTCAGAGCGAAGCTGACATAAGGTATGTCTATCATTACCTGGTGCACATTTTTTGTTCCATCTACCATTTATCATTAAAAAGTGCAAATGTCATTGTAGAAGTAATAATATCAGTCATATCTCTAGGTAGGAATAATCCTTAATACCTATAATTATTTTGTCAAATTCATAAACTAATTTGTTTAATTTTTTGGAAATAGGATGATTCTGAAGTATCTCATTCCAGTAAAGCTTTCAATAGGTATCTTGCCTGAAATGAAGCTCCTTGAGAAGTATAATCTGCTCGAGGTATGATCTTTATTTCTCCAATTTTCTCCCCCTCTGCATTGTTAAATGAAATACCTGATTTTGTTTGGAGAAGACTGAATCTTGAATGCTTGAAATGCCTTTTTTTTTCTTACCATATTTTAGTCGTGTTTGAAAAGGACTTAGATCATCCTAGATTTCTTTGCTGATTATTGTTTGAGATTTTTTTTTAAAGTTTAATGTTGCAAAGATAGTTAGGGCTCTTTCTTTCCTTGAGCGAGAGCCTATCCTAAAAACTTTTGTATAAAGGTTTATATAGATAAATTCTTGTGCTATTCTCACACTTGTATCATTTATTTTTTCCACCTTAATTATTTGATTTAAGCTAACAAACCAATTTAGCAACACTTTTAGGCATAAATCTGGATGGTGACAGATTGGACCTTCTTATTCCAGCTAGAGTAATATGGGTAATGATGATGAACTGAAATGGTGATGATTTAATGAGATTTTTATAAGATCTAATGCAAACTGAAGTCTCACCCGTCACTGAAAAAGAGAATATATCCTATGATACAATGACTTTAAGTTCATAAAAAATCTTGATTTATACGTGATAGGTCATGTCAAAAGACTCACTATAGACAATGAGCCAAGGTTGAACTTTCACTGCCTGAAACTGCTCGATTTTTTATAGTTTCAGTGAAATTTGATCAAATTCCAGGTCAGTTCCACTGGTTCCATCTGGAACTGATCTTTTTGGCCAAAACTTGGTAAAAGCTAATAGCTTTTTATACATATAGACTGTTATGCCTGCCTGGACTGTGTAACTATGACAGCACCTTTCTACCAGTCAGAGTGTAGCCAAGCAGCAATCCCTTCCCTGCATTTTCCCAGACTCCATCCAGATAATCACACCCAATCTACCTAGTGGAGACTCCATGAGGTCTTTCTAGGGGTCGTGATAGATCGTTACCTTTGTACATGACTGAATGGGTAGCCTTGTCTTGGCTTGACTCTGAGGCTGTTGCAAGTCCATAAGGAAGCAAACTGCTTGGGCTGTCTATGTTAATGAATATGCTTTCTTTGGTGCCTAATTCTATGCAGAGTTTTAGTTGCATGATAAAAAAAAAAAAAAAGAACACCCCAGTGCACGAAGCTGCCACTGCAGGTCTGAGGAGGGTCAGGTGTAAACAATTTTATCCTTGCTTGTAGAGAGGTTGTTTCCATATTTTGGAAGTCTAGCAGTCTTACCATTGCACCAAGGCCTGCCCTCTCTTAAACCTTCAACTACATTGATGACCGACACCTGCTTGTAGAGAGCCCCCCCAAAAAAAATAAAAAACAAGAGAAGCAACCCTGATTCGATTTAGCAATTTCAATCCATAAGCACATAGTTAAGTACAGATTTAGTGGTTTCCTTTTATTCCTATTTTCTGGATGACTGTTGTTTGTGTCATTATATTGTGTGTTCAGTAAGATAATAGGGTTGTCTGCCTAAGGATGATGGATTGCTGGGAGAGTGAAAAATGGATGAGAATCACAATATGTTTAGTAGATTTTTTTTAATGCTAAATTTGAAAGAATGATTGGGTTCTATACTGCATGTCTTCATATATACGAGCCAAAACAAACCATACTAGTGTGGATTATTGAAAGGGATATTGAATATAAATGAGCTTAAAGGCTCCTATTCAGCCTGCCAGGAAGGCATGAGCTCTCTGCATGGTGGACAATGATCTTGTAATTGAGATTTGTTCTTTCAAATTCCAAACTTTACCTTCAGTATTTATAAGTTTTGTTATTTCACTTGGTTTTAGATCCTCAGGGTTTATTTTGTTTGTCCTTTTCAGTATAAAGATGTTATAAATGCACTTAAAAGGGGGGATCTCAGACTTCTTAGACAAGCCTTGCGAGAGCATGAGGACCGGTATGTTCCCTCGTCACCACCCATAAAACATAATTTGAGACTTCCGTTTCTGATTCTTCTGGTCCATCAGATTCTTGAAATCAGGCGTTTACCTTGTTTTGGAAAAGCTGGAACTCCATGTTTTTCGAAGATTGGTCAAAAAGATGTAAGTTTTATCAGACATGCCAACTAGTCAAGTTCTCTACCAGCGTTATTCATTTCTCTAGAAATACTAGCCTATGATTTCTTTCCACCAGTTACCTCATTCAGAAACAAAAGGATCCTAGCAGAGCACATCAAATGAAGCTGGAAGAAATAGCAAAAGCATTGAAATGGCTTGAAATGGACATGGATGTCAATGAGGTAATTTTGTTGATTGCAATGTCTGCCTTGATCTTTATTTTCGACGAAGATAATCTGTTTGCTTACTTCTTTCACTATTTCAGGTGGGGTGTATTATGACCATTCTCATTCATAACAATCTAATTAAGGGTTATTATGCTCACAAAAGCAAAGTCATCATCCTCAGCAAACAAAATCCCTTTCCCAGATTGAATGGCAAACCTTTAAACTCATAGGTGATTATTCAGTTCAGTTTTCTATTTTTTTTTGGATTACAATACCTATAGTTGATTAGAAATGCAACAATTTTCATACATTTTTGGTTACTTTTAAAATTTTGTGCATAATTTGTCCGAGATATATTACAGGTTCGGTTATTCGGCACCTTCCATGCTAACTGGGTGAGGAAGTGGAGCTGGCTCGCATTTTTTCTCTCTCACGTTCTTCTGTACCATGGTGTTGTGGCGCGACGAAATCAACTTTTATCACTGCCCCTGCAGCTCACTTGACAATTATTTAATGATCTTATTCTTGTACCATATTCATTGTTTATTGCATATTTTTGTATATATGATAGACAATAAATTTATAAGAAAATTTGTTCTTATTTAAATGATGGCTTGTGTAGATCATGGCATTTGACTCTTGAATTCTTTTTATTTATTATAATTTATGATGTTGTTGTATTGCCACTTGAAAAATAGTTGAAGAAAGCAGAAAAAACTACACCCCGTTGGCCTCCTCCCTTAATAACATCCAACTTTAGCCCTGTCTTGGGCTAAACAATATCAAACAAGCCAAACGGGGCCCCAAGGAATAATTCTGTTCAAATATTCGAGCTAAAGTTATGTGGGAACCAAACATGATAGGAATTTCTAGCATTCCAGTACTTGCAAATTACGTGGAAAAGAAATTACACACCTCACCTTTTAGACCAAGTCTGCTGCTTAGATTAGCCAATTACCCGAGGTTTTGTCGGTTTCGAATATTAGATAGCTTTAGTTTCAAGTATCATGTAACACTCGATGCAATTTATGGTATCTCAGGATTTGAACCCCGAACCTCCTCCAAGTGCCAGCGATGGAGAGGTGCCAACCAACTTAGACAACAGTTGCTAGCTAAGTACAAATTTTTTGCATGAAATATTTAAAACATATACTTCTACAGCTTATTGTGTCTATGTTTGATCTACAATCATCCAAAGGAATCCATGTGTCCTATTCTTCCTTTGGATGCTGTAAAAGTTGAGCCATTTTGGGATATGGGAACACTCGGTCCATTCCAAGTGTCTAGGAGTGGAAGTCAAAACTCTCAAGGGCTCAAACAATGGAATATATAACATGTTGGGATCGTCCCCGGGAAAAGAATGGGTCAGCTATCTCGTTATTCCTTTTGTTTTAAATTCTCACATACCTTATGGCTACTGAATATCACCTTTTCATAAATAATCTGCTTTAATAAGCCATAAGTATATGCATGATTGTAGGAGAATAGATGCAAAAGAATTCACGTCTCATTCCTTGAGAGCTTGCTTAGGCGGCCTAGCTTATTTTCATAAGTATCTTCCATGTGAAATAGAAAGTACAAAGAGGATAAAGAAGTTGGAAAGATGGTAGCAGTCCATGGATCTTGCATAGTGAAATCTCAGATAATTAATGAAACTGATCGATCTCCTATTAAAAATAAATTTTTTATCCCCTAAAATGAAGGATTAGCAATAATAGTTGTTGCCGCTGAGATTAGTCTAGCTCAGACCAATGAGCTGGTGGTAAGATGGAGAGTTGAGGATGGGGATCCAAGGACTTAGAAGCTGGTCGGAGATCTTAAAGCGGTTGATGATGATTGGATCTTTGCTTCAATATCTGGATCGGCCTTCAAACACCACTAGTAAAGAAAGTCCACTTACCCAAGATTTCTCAGATGGGTACTCTCCAATGCCTAAGTTAGATCATCTCACAGTGAAAGTTCTGAGTGGAAGATGGATAGAGAGAGATCTAGAGTCAATGTCAGTGCATCCACAAGAAAGAGGGGGTGAAAAAGCTAGAGTCTCAGCTATCCTCCATCTATACTTAATATAGACTTGACACTTGATTGGACTTGACTCACTTGGAGGGCTACTAAGGAGTAGTTTATATATGCAAAAGCAGGAGCCTATTGTGATCACGATCTTGTGATGTGTGATGCAGGTTGTTGAGATTAACTGCTTAAACATCTAGAAGATATGATTCGATGAGATATGAATCTTATAGTTATGAAGGCTATTCTATCATTATGGATCAGCTATAACCGAGTGGTAGGAGGTTTGGGCATCTCCGCATGCCTCTTGGTATGGGCATGTGGCAGGAATTGATATATTAAGATGAGAACATCATGGTAGGCTTATGACTGGCTCTAATTAGTCGATTTGCCATATCGATTGGGATCGATTCTAAGGTATATCACTTGCCTCTTACTTTTGAAATCAAGGTATCTTGGTAGCTCAGACAAAGGAAGTAGAATAGTTGATATGGTCTCATGTATCAAGCCATAAAATTGAGCATGGAGATGTAAAGCCGAATGTTGAGGTTGAAGGAGAGATAAAGGTGGCAATCTAGAGAATCAAAAAGCTGGTCGAAGACCTCGAAGCGGTTCACAATGACCAGCTCTTCGTTCCAATGCCTAGATCAATCCTAAAACATCATAAGCAAAGAAAGTCTACTTGCCAAAGGTTTCCTAATGGAAGATCCTCTGATGCCTAAGTCAAATCACCTCGGGATAATAGTGGAGGTTCTAAGTAAAAATTGATAGAGAGTGTAAGTGGAAAAAGCCAAAGTCTATAGAGAGAGCTTGAGCCGTGGTGAGAGAGAGAGTTCTTAAATAAAAATTTTTATCCTAGCTTTCTAATAAGAATAATTTGAGCCATCAAATAATAAGAGTCTATCTATAGAGTGTCCATCATTAAAAAAAAAATTATTTTGGATTATCAAAATCTTTAGCTCTAGATGGTTAGGTCAATAATCAATAACAGAGCACCTGCTCTGATACCACTTATTATCTAGGTATGACCATTCAAGAGAGAGGATGAATTGAGTTTATAAAATTTTTGGTTAAATTATACTCTAAAATAAATATGTGCTTCTAATTAAGAGAAACTTGAATGCTTATGGTGAATGAGTAATGTATAGCAGTGGAATTAAAAGCAACTAACTAATACAAATATGTAAAGCAAATAAGAAAAGTAAGAAAAGCAAAATCATAAAATAAATACATAAAGATTTTATAGTGATTTGGTGTAATCCCGCACCTACATCCACTCTCCAAGCTATCTCCTTAGAAATTCTACTATAATCCGAGATTACAGTGCATTTATTTTGATCCGAGATCATAAACAAACAGTGAATTTTACCGGGCTCACCAACCATAATCCTACATCGATAGTTTTCTCGGGTTCACTATCAATCCAGTTGATTTTAATCTAGGAGCACCAACCACAATCTTTATACTATCAAATTTTTAGCTTGGACCAACCTACACCCGAAGTTTTCTTTTTCCAAAGAAATTTATAAAGAAATAAAAATATAAGTATAAAATTCAGCACAAAAATAAAAAGAAAAAGAACTCTTTTTGAAGTTTGATGGAGAGGCTGAAAGATGGCTCTTGAAGCTTTGTATTCTCTTCTTTGAAGGCTGAGAGGAAGCTTGAATGAATGACAATGATCACACTTTAAAGCTCTCTGAATTTGATGTACAAGGTCCTTTCTTTTTCTTTAGATATTCAATGAACCTCACTATTTTAAAAATTTCTACTTTCAATCTATTTGATCTACCTTTCCAAATACTTTTCTAGTCTTTTATACTCTTTGTGATAGTTTAAGGATCAGTTCTAACCATTGGAAGTCTTGAAATAGCCGTTGGAGTGAAGAAATGACTATTTAACAAAGCTGCAGAAAACTAGCCATTACGATCACTGAGTCGGCTCAGTTTTTGATTGGGTCGGCTCAGTTATAGCTGGATCGGCTCAGTCCTCTGGATCTTGAAAAACTAGCTTTCTGCACTTTTTGTCTTTTGCTTCCACTAAGACTTGGTTGGCTTAGTCTCAGACTGGATTGACCCAATTTGCATGCCAAACATGCCGAGCAGCCCATTTCGAAAGGAGATCATCTAGAGATCGTCCCTTGGGTAGACTCTTTTGCTAAAACTTGATTTTTTTCTAATTTATGCATCCAAAATTTATGGAATTGCCTTCGAAATATCAGAAATCTTCTAAGCTTGTTCTTGAGACTTCCGAAATAGATTTTCTTCAACTTTATAAAATTATGATTTTGCCTGTTATCATTTTTTTTTATCTCCAACTTAATAAAATTATAATTTTAACTTGAAAATCTAAAAAAATCTATATCCACTCATGAAACACATGGTTAAATACTCAAATACTCAAAGTTTGGCAATCATCCAAATCAATTATAGGATCAACATCTCTTTTAAGTCCATGTCATGTTCCATCTTATTTTAAAATAATCCAACAAATCAAGGTCTTCTCTTTTCTTTCTTTTTCTTTAGATATTCAATGAACCTCACTATTTTAAAAATTTCTACTTTCAATCTATTTGATCTATCTTTTCAAATATTTTTCTAGCCTTTTATACTCTTTGTGATAGCTTAAGGATCAGTTCTAGCCGTTGGAAGTCTTGAAATAGCCGTTGAAGTGGAGAAATGATCATTTAAAAAAGCTGCAGAAAACTAGCCATTACAATCACTGGGTCGGCTCAGTTTTTAACTGGATCGGCTCAGTTATAGCTCGATCGGCTCAGTCCTTTGGATCTTGAGAAACTAGCTTTCTGCACTTTCTGTCTTTTGCTTCCACTAAGACTAGGTCGGCTCAGTCTCAGACTGGATCGATCCAATTTGCGTGCCAAGCATGCCGAGCAGCCCATTTCGAAAGGAGATCATCTAGCGATCGTCCCTTGGGTTGACTCTTTTGCTAAAACTTGACTTTTTTCTAATTTATGCATCCAAAATTTATGGGACTGCCTCCAAAAGATCAGAAATCTTCTAAGCTTGTTCTTAAGACTTCCGAAATAAATTTTCTTCAACTTTATAAAATTATGATTTTGCCTCTTATCATTTTTTTTATCTTCAACTTAATAAAATTATAATTTTAACTTGAAAATATGAAAAGATCTATATCCACTCATGAAACATATGGTTAAATACTCAAATACTCAAAGTTTGGCAATCATCCAAATCAATTATAGAATCAACATCTCTTTTAAGTCCATGTCATGTTCCATCTTATTTTAAAATGAACCAACAAATCTACTTCAGTATTTCAAGTAATCCATTTCTATCACATAGGCACCAGCAGCGAGCTTTATCCCAGATTGAGTGGTCAATAAGGGATATTGCAAGAAATTAAAAGATATAAGATCGACATTACTGCAATTAGAGATGTAGGGGGTATATTTATAAATCAAGATAATATGCGGGGTGTTATTTACTTTTTATCCTAATTTGATTTTAGATGGCATCTTGAAAGAACAAAAATGGGGATCACTATCTAAAGGAAAAAAAGATAAACTCATCAACCATAAAAATAAAATAGAGAAAGAAGAACAAAAGTGAGTAAGATGGCTCACTTTCAGCTTTATTGAAAACATATTATTGATAAATTTCTATTTTCTTAAAGGATTACATCCAATTTCAGCTTTATTGAAAACAACCATTTGATTATTCAAAATTGCTTGAAGCTTTTGCGATCCAATAGAAAATTTTTCAAGCATGGATTTCAGGTTTTTAATCTTTTTTCTTAATTTTTTTATTTTCTTTCATAAGAGATTTCTTTTCATCTAAAAGATTTTCTTTTTCTTCTAAGGAGAATTTCAAAACCTCACATTCCTTTTTCAGTTTAATATTTTCTTTAACTAAAGAGCTTTTAGATTTTGAAAGGATTTCTTTTTCTTTAACTAAGAATTTTTTAGATTCAATAGTATTCTCCTTTTTCTTAGTTAGAATTTCAATTTGTTCCAAAAAATCTTTCTTTTCTTTGGTCATATTTTTTATATCTTTCAAAAGATCTTCTTTTTTACTCAAAATTTTATTTTTCTTTTCAACCAAAGAAAGATTACACTTTTTAAGTTCTTTATTTTTGAGCCTTAATTTTTTATATTTATCCATTAAATCATTAAATGCTTCAAATAACTCATCAAAAGCAAAATCGAAAGAGTCATTAATGTTTACCTTATCGTCACTAGCCATGAGGCAAGAATTTATAGTTCTTTCTTTCTCTTTTTCATTTTTCTTTTCCTTATTTTGCTCTCCCTTAGTTGATGCTTTCTTTTTTCCTTGTTTCTTGTTCTTCTTCTTTTCATTCTTATGAGCTATGAGGCTAAAATTAGAATGAGCTTCCTTCTCTTCATGGGAGCTTGATTGTTGTTTTTGATTTGCTCCCTCATAAGTTCTTTCTAATTTCTCTCATATATATTTTGCTGAAATACATAAAAAAATTGCATTAAATACATTAAGATTCAAAGAGCAATAAAGCAAGTTCATAGCTTTAGCATTTAGTTGCATTGTTTCTTTATCTATAAGTGATGCATTGTGTGTGTGAGGATCATTAACAATAATCTTTCATAGATTATAATCATGTGCTTAAATAAAAATTTTTATCCTAGCTTTCTAATAAGAATAATTTGAGTCATCAAATAATAAGGGTTTATCTATAGAATGTCCATCATTAAAAAAAAATTATTTTGAATTATCAAAATCTTTAGCTCTAGATGGTTTGGTCAATAATCAATAACAGAGCACCTGCTCTGATACCACTTATTATCCAGGTATGGCCATTCAAGAGAGAGGATGAATTGTGTTTATAAAATTTTTGATCAAATTATACTCTAAAATAAATATGTGCTTCTAATTAAGAGAAACTTGAATGCTTATGGTGAATGAGTAATGTGTAGCAGTGGAATTAAAAGCAACTAACTAATGCAAAAATATAAAGCAAATAAAAAAAGCAAGAAAAGCAAAATCACAAAACAAACACATAAAGATTTTATAGTGGTTTGATGCAATCCCACACCTACGTCCACTCTCCAAGCTATCTCCTTAGGAATTCTACTATAATCTGATATTACAGTGCATTTATTTTGATCCAAAATTATAAATAAATAGTGGATTTTATCAGGCTCATCAACCATAATCCTACATCGATAGTTTTCTCGAGTTCACTATCAATCCAGTTGATTTTAATCTAGGAGCACCAACCAAC
>QRFJ01000704.1:0-471983 GCA_006176705.1 Cocos nucifera
ATAAATTTCATAAATAAAAAATTATAAACCAAAGATTAAAGCTTTAATAACAAACTACCAATATGAATCAATAATACTAATAAAACATAACATAAATTATAGTAGAAATATATTATGATGATATATATTTACAAAGGCAGAGAACCATAAGTGCTAGAATTAAAACTTTAACAATAAACCACCAATATAGTTTGACTTCCCAACTATCAATGTTTGGCTTTTCCATCACATTTGACCTCCCAACTATCAATGTTTGGCTTTTCCATCACAAGATGGACCTAAGTTGTAGATTTCGATAATATATCTATCTTATCAAAATGCTCATGGATTGAACACAAATAGAAGATATCATATCATTGACAATTAAATGGATCATATGAATACCGGAGTTTTTAGCATTATCTCAAATAGTATGAGCAATAATTCTCAATTAAATATAATAATTTAAGATAAATCGTGGCGCAGGTTCCTACTTTCTTCCTAGATTCAAAACAAATTCTCCTTTAAGTAAAAAAGGAGTACAATTAAGTTGAGTTTGAAATATTGAATATCCAAAATGTCAATAGCAAACTTATATGAAGATTTTGGCACGTGTCTTCAGCGCTTGACAAGATGGCATTCCCTCTCTTCAAACTCTCCCATTGTTTCTTTTCAATGGAGATTATGATGTGTTTTCTTTTACATGTCGTTATGTGATAATCATGGGTGGGACTGTGTTGTAACCAACAAAACAAGAGTCCAAAATAGCATGTTAAATTTAGTCAGTCAAGGGCTCAAAAGACAATCTAAAGTTGGTTCACTTCATTTCATGGGAAAGGGTAAAACAAAATTAACTACCAAAGAATGTAAACTGGACAATTAAAACAAAAATTCTCACTTCATTTTTCTTTAATTATTCCCTCATAACTTGTCTTACTAACTCTAAAAATGTCAAGTAAACGAGAAATAATTCTAACCAACCACATAACTTGTCTTACTAACTTGTTTTGTTTAAAGGTAAATCAAGTTAATAGCATATTAATTTATAAAAATTATATAAAATTAATCAAAATTCAGATATAGATTAGATTAAAAAAATTAAATATTTTGATAGGCTTTAATTTATTTTTTACATTATATTTAAAAATAAATAAAAAAATAATAAAAACCTTCCTCCCTCCCCCCGTCCACCATCACCACCGCCCCTACAGCCCCCTCCCCCTCCATCCAGGTCTCCCTCCTCTTCGCCATGCGCCATCCCTCGGATACCCATCGCCACCGCCTCCCTCCCCTCTGTACGCGGCGTCCCTCCTCTCCACCCCCCCCCCGTGGCACCCCTCCTCCTCAAAATACTTGGGCCCGCTCTTTTGGCCTCGGCCCCACCCCCAGCCCATAGCTCCCCTCTACCCCCCTCTTCCCCAAGGATGCAAAAAAAAAAGGTTTTACCTTTCCGGGGCAGTGGCATGGCGGCGATGGTAGTGGCACGACACGACGGTGCACTATAAAAAAATAGATCTTTTATGATGAAATTATTTATAATAAAAAAATTTTATTACAAATAAAAGTACTTATGATGAAAAAAATCCATCGCAAATAAAGATTATTCATGATGTAAAATATTTTTCATCATAAATAATTAATTATTTATAATAAAAAATTATTTTTTATCATAAATAATTAATTATTTATGATGTATTATTTTTATCATAAATAATTTAAATAAAATAAATTATTTAAAAAATTAAAAAATATTAAATTATTTATGATAAAAAATTTATATTATAAATAATTGATTATTTATGATAGAAATAGAGTTTGCATTACAAATGATCAATTATTTATGATGAAATATCTCCATAAATAATCTATAAAAATAAATTATTTAAAAAATTAAAAAATACTAGATTATTTATGATGGAGATATTCCATCATAAATAATTTATTATTTATGATGTAATTTTTTTATCATAAATAATAAATTATTTATGATATAATATTTTTATCATAAATAATCTAAATAAAATAAATTACTTAAAAAATTTAAAAAAAAATTAGATTATTTATGATGAAAATATTACATTGCAAATAATCAATTATTTATGATGTAATTTTTTTTCATCATAAATAATTAATTATTTATGATGCAATATTTCCATCATAAATTATTTGAATAAAATAAATTACTTAAAAAATAAAAAATATTAGATTATTTATAATAAAAATATTACATCATAAATAATCAATTATTTATGATGAAAATAGGATTTTCATTGCAAATAATCAATTATTTATGATAGAATATCTCCATCCTAAATAATCTAATAAAAATTTTAAATTTAAAAAATAAAAAAATATGGACTATTTTAAAAATAAAAAAAGGATAAAGATGTGCCATGAATGTTCGATGTGACAGGGTTGAGGGGTGTGAGCATGTCCACTGTTAGCTAGCTCGTAAGCAAATTAATATTTTTTTATTTTTTCAAAAATTAGTATTCTTTTAAAAAAATATTTTTATTTTTTTTAATATTACATAATTTTAAATTTTAAAGTTCATCTTCATCATTCATTATTTAAGTAATTATCATGTAAGCATCATCACAAAATATCATCTCAATCTGATAACTTTAGTTATGTAGATCGATAAAATTTGATTTCGACGATCATAAATGATCCCATGATGATCTGATAGATAGAAACCATCGATAGATCCAAAATTTTACAATGATGATCTTTATAATATTTATAGTATATTATCAAAATTTTACTTTAATGAGATATCATTATCATGGTTAATTTAGTATGGGATGATTTGGACCGTTAAATAAAAAATGAGTGATCAAAAGGCTAAACAACGTTCGATTAAGATGATTATTTAGATAAATGATCTTTGCTACTACTTTCATTATTTATATGATGATGATCATAAAATTTAAATCATATGTATATGAACCATCCATGTTAAGTAGATCTTATAAAAACACAAGTATAATTACTTAAAAACCTTAAGAATAAGTATTAAGAGATATATAGTTTTGGATCGTTCATGTACATGTGGCTTAAATTTTATGATCCCCACCATACAAATTATCTAAATAATAGTAAAAATTATTTATCTAAAAAATTATCTTAATCGAGCACCATTTGGTCATTTGATCACTCTTTTCTATTTAATGGCTGAAATCATCCCGTACTAAATTGATCATGATAATGATGTCCAATTGAAGTAAAATTTTGATAGTATACTATGAATATTATAGAGATTATTATTGAAAGTTTTGAAATCCATCAATAATTTTTATCTATCAGATCATCATACGGTCGTTCGTGACCATCAAAATCAAATTTTATCGATCTACAAAGCTAGAGCTACCAGATCGAAGTGATCTTTTGTGACGATACTCACACAATAATTACTTAAATAATACATAGTGAAGATGAGCTTTAAATTTTAAAATTATATAAAAAATTCAATATTTTGTAATTATTTATATTTTTATATGTATGGATAATTTTTACGATGGAATATTGATTTTCATCACAAATAATATTTATTTGCAATGGAATACATTTTTCATCATAAATAATACTTATTTTCAATGGAATAATTTTTGTTGCAAATATTCTAAACTTTTTTAAATTTTTTAAATTATTTATATACAAAAAATTATTTACGATGAAAATTTTTCATCATAAATAATTATTATTTATGATGGAATTTTATGTTCCATCACAAATAATATTTATTTATGATGTAATATTTTTATTACAAATATTCTCATCTTTTTTAAAAAAAAATTAAATTATTTATTTACAAAAAATTATTTATGATGAAAATTATTGTTTCTAATAGTCGTTATTTATGATGAAACTTTTTTCCATCGTAAATAATTTTATCAAATATTTTAATATTTTTTAAAGAGAAAAAATTTTTTTAAGAAAATAATTAGCAAGAATTATTAGTGATGAAAAATTATTTTTTAGCATAAATAATTTTATCAAATATTTTAATATTTGATGGAGAGGGAAATTTTTTTTGAAAAAATAATTGATAGGAATTACTAGTGATGAAAAATTATTTTTCATCACTAATAATACTTGTAGTGATGAATTTGC
Source organism: Cocos nucifera (assembly GCA_006176705.1). Classification (NCBI taxonomy): domain Eukaryota; kingdom Viridiplantae; phylum Streptophyta; class Magnoliopsida; order Arecales; family Arecaceae; genus Cocos; species Cocos nucifera. The sequence goes on from QRFJ01000704.1 coordinate 4,093, forward strand.
ATCGCTAAAAATTCATCACTAAAAAATTTTTAAATATCCCCTCCCACTACGTTCACACGAAATCCTCTCATCTTCTTTCTACCCTAGCCGAAACCCACTCTCACCCCCTCCCTCATCTTCTCTCTCCTCCTCCTCCTTAGCTTCTATCGATTGGCGACCTGCTCTCCCGCTGCCACCATCGTTGCCACCACCATTGTTGTCGCTAGAGTTGCTACTATTGTTGCTGCCACTACCACCATTGACGGCATTTTTTTTTTTGGTTCTCTTTCACTCGTCCGGGGGGCCACGGGTGTTTCCATGCGATGGCTGGTGGTGGGTGGGGTGCAGAGGATGGGTGTCAGCTGTAGGGGTGGGGGGCGCATGGGTGGAGGGCCATAGAGCAATGGTGATGAGACCGTGGGTTAGGGCCATGGGTTGTTCCATGCGGTGGCCGATGGCAGATGGCGGGGTGCAAAGGGTGGATGATGGCTGTAGGGGGGGGGTGCATGGGGTGCGGGGCTGCAAGGTGGTGATGATGGGATGGGTTGGGGGGCTGTGGGCACCGGTGGTGGGCGACGGAGGGGTGCCAAGATGGGTTGGGGGGCCGTGGGCACCAATGGTGGGCGACAGAGGGGCACCACAAAGGATGGGCCGTGGGCACCAATGGTGGGCAGCGGAGGGGCACCATAGAGGGTGGGGGGCCGCGGGCACTAAAGGTACGCTACAAAGGGAGGGAGGCCGTGACAGTGGTTGGAGAAATTTATTTCAAATTTTAATAAATAATAAAAATAAATATAATAATAATAATAATAATAATAGTAATAATAATAATCATAATAATTATATTATAAATAATAGTAAAAAGTAGTAATAATATAATATTAATAATAGTAATAATAATAATAATAATAGTAATAAGTAAGAATAATAAAAATAATAATAATAATAATAGTAATAATATTAATAGTAATATAATAGTAATAGTAGTATAATAAATAAAATAATAATTAATAAGAATAAAAATAGTAATAATAGTTATTTAAAATAATAATAATAATAATAATAGTAATAGTAGTAGTTAGAATAATAATAATAATAGTAAATATAATAATAATAATAATAATAATAATAATAATAATAATAGTGGTAATAGTAATAATAATAGTAATAATAGTAATAGTAATAATAATTGATTATATTAATAATAATAAGTTTTTTATAATTAAAATAGTTAAGCAAATAATTATATTTTTATGCTTTTACTTGTTATAGTTTAATCTTTTTATTCGTTTAGCCGATATATTTCATTATGATTATGATTTAATATTTTAATTTGCATTAGTCAAAGGTTTTAATTTATAATGCATATAAACTATCCGATCTAGGATCCGGATCGAGTTTCGATCAGGAATTTGAGTCGAGATCCTGTCTGGGATCTGGTTTGGAATTTGGTTCAGGATTCGATTTGGGATCCTATCCAGGATCCGATTTGGGATTCGATCTAGGATTTGATCGGGATCCAGTTTGGAATCCTGTCCAGAATCCAGCCTGGAATTCATGTCGAGATTTAGGTCGGATCTCAATCGAGATCCAGATCAAATTTAGTCCGAGATTCGCTCTAGGATCCTGTCCGGGATCTGGTCTGGGATCATGTTTAGGATCCGATTTGGGATTCGGATCATGATCCGGGTTGGATCATGATCAGAATCCAAATCAAGATTCAGGTCGAGATTCAGTACATGATCCGATCCTTTGAATAAAGCCGATCTGCCATCCTATGAAGTTGAAACTGATTTTATATTTAATCTTGATAATTTGGAGGATGACGATCGATTCATAAATGATGATGAGATAGAAGATGATACATTAATCGATTATTGTGATTTGGAGGAGGATCTAGAAATCGAGGAGGATATGGATATTGATAAGTAGATCTGTATCCTTTATTGAATCTTCTTTTGCAATAATGGTATGCAATACAATTCTATTCATTAGCATTTATGTATTTTTTACTATTATTATTTTTTATTATATTTATTTATATGTCAAGTTAATTATATACATAGTTTAAGCATTGCAGATATGGCACCGAGAGCGAGATGATGACGTTCGAGTTCCCAGCCTACTCATGAGCCTTCCTTCATTTCCACTGCTACACCATCGGAGTCACTAGAGGGCCCTATAAAGGTGGGTCCGAATGAGGTGGGTTTGAGTGAGCCAGTCCCGACTTGTATTTTCATATTCTTTACATGATAAATTTTAATTTTAATCTACTTAGCTACTAGATTTATAGATGGCTATCATACTAATATTTTATTCATTATTTTTTTAGGTCATTCTCCATCGATGGTGAGGTGAGGGTGAGGTTCGTCAAACAACCTCATCCTTGAGCGTTGGAGATGCGAGCACGAGGGACAGCGTCTTCGTATCGAGATTTCGCTAGGCTACACCGAGCCTATTAGGGGATGGTGCGAGCCATGGTAGACTAAGTTGGTCATCATTTACTGCAGCTATACCCTGACGACGCTCTTTGATTGACATCAGGTTACACGACCTCAAAGAAAGATCTTCTATAGCCACTTATAGGTACAATAATATTTATTTAAATATTTAATTAATACTTTATTCTTACAAAATTTGTTACTGGCAAGCTATATTTGAGATTATTGATTTTGAGCATGATCACGTGCGATAAGCTATAGATGATCATTTATGCTCGTATTTCAAGGAGTATCGGTATCGCATTTATCACCTCTAGTATGCTGTAGTGCATGACTAGGGAGTGGAGGCAGTGCGGCAGCGGTCATATGACAGCATTAGTATCGAGGACTGGACTATCATATGTTGCACGTACGAGGATCTAGCATATTAGATAATTTTTTTATTTAAAATTTAACAATCAAATCATTTATTTTTAAATTCAGTTACTTACTAACTAATTTAAATGTTAACTGTGCAGGATCGATGTGCCAAAAATACCGCGAATCGGGCGAGATAGATAGTCTTGCATTATGGGGGTTCCAGGCCATTCGCTCGTCATATGGAGCAGATGATAAGTAATTTTTATTTATCATATTTTAACTCTTTAACTATTTAAAAAATATGTATAATTATTCTTAAATTATAGAGAGATGTAGAGAGTGGTGAGCTTTCTGGTAAGATCGAGATCTACCAGCGGACCCATCAGTGACGATCAGGGGACTGGATGGTCGAGAGCCAGGAGTTTTATATAAGTTTTTTCAACTATTTTTTTATTGATATTTTGATTTTCAATACAAACTTAGAATAGCTATAACTTTAAGAATCATATGATAGACATTAGATCCCAGCCTATCCTAGAGGGCTCGACCGCACTCATAGATGATGAGAACTGTGATCAGGTGCTTGGTATGAGACCCTGTTATGTTATGGGGCTAGGGCATGGGATCAGAGCTCCTACAACTTTATGGTCATCCAGGGCTGGCATCCATGGTACCTACGATGCCCATCTAGCGGAGATACAGAGACAGGCTACTGAAGATTGGCAATGGGCTGTTGAGTTGACTGCATGCGTCGATGAGTACCAACTGCTCCAATCATAGATGATGGAGCAGATGGTGCAGATAGAGCAGATGATGCAGCTGATGAGATAGCAGAAAGTCAGTCCGAGTTTTTCTGAGCACTTTCCTCCTTCGACCCATTCTCCTTATCTAGATATTATCGATGCTTGATGGCCGACTGCTTGTTTTTTTTTATTTTTACTTTTATTTTGGATCTTTTGTATTTATGTACCAAAAAATACTTTCTATAATAAAATATTTTATATATAATGAAATGATGAAATTTATTATGGATGAAATGATCAAATTTATTTATAAATTTTTTATTTTAATTTTATAAAATATAAATATATTAAAAATATAAAATATATATAATTTTTTTAAAAAAATAATTTATGATGTAATTGTTTATGATGAAAAATTTACATTGCAAATATAAATTATTTGCGATAGTAATTATCAATCATAAATAAAAATTATTTAAGACATAAATTTTTCATCATAATTAAGATTTATTTATGATGGAAAATTTTTGTTGAAAATAAGATAATTATTTATAATGGAAAAATATCATCAAAAATAAATAACTTATTTGCAACAAAAAAATTCATCATAAATAATTTTGTATTTGCGACCTAAAGTTTTTATCACAAATATTTTTTTTATTTTTGATGAATTTTTTCATCAAAAAAAATTTATTTATGATGAAAATGTTTGGTTTCCATCATAAATAATTTAATCAATAAAAAAAATATTTTTAATGAAAATTTTTCATCATAAAATATTTTTATTAGCAATAAAAATTATCTTTTCATCGTTAATTATTATTTACGACCCCATTTTTTATGATGAAAACTTAGCAATAAAATTTTCGTCGTTAATAATTATTAGCGATGAAAATTTATTATTTATGATGAATATGCTGCATCGCAAAAAATAGATTTTGTTGTAGTGGCGACGGTAGCGACCGCGGCATGGTGATGACGGCAGCGGTGGAGGTGGAAGTGGGGATGACCGACGGCGAAAATGATTGAAAGAGAGAAGGCAAGGGTTCGGGTGAAAGAAATAGGGTAGCTAGTAGAGAGGGTTTGGGCGAAAGAAATAGCAGGGTAGGGGTGGGAGATGAAAATACGGAGAGAGACAGGGTCGTAAATATCTAAAGAGATTTACTGATGCAAACTTACATCGGTAATTATCATCATTAGCTACATTAAATAGAAACATAGGCAATTATGATTATTTTCGATGTTCCAAAAATATCGACAAATATTTAAAAAAATAAAATAATTAATAAAAAGTATAAAATATCTAAGAAGATTTGTTGATGTAAACTTTCATCGATAATTACCATAATTAGCTACATTGAAAAAAAACATAGGTACTTAAGGTTATTTCCGACATTTACAAAACATCAGAAAATATTAAACAAAAAAAATATTTAATCAAAAGTATCAAAATATCTAAAGAGCTTTGCCGATGCAAATATTCATTGGTAATTACTATAATTAGCTATGTTAAACTAGAATGTAGGTATTTAAAGTTATTTCCAACGATTATGAAGCATCGAGAAATATTTAACAAAAAATAAAATATATAATAAAAAGTATAAAATATCTAAAGAGATTTGTTGATGCAAGCTTACATCGGTAATTATTATAATTAGCTATGTTAAACATAATAGTATGTAATTAAGGTTATTTCCAACATTTAACAAATGTCGGCAAATGTTTAATAAAAAATAAAATATTTAATAAAAGTATAAGTTTTTAGAGACATAAAATTAACATCAGTAATTAATAATTACTTAAGTATATCATTAACATAAGAAATTTAGGTTATTTTCAACGTACATGTTCCATCGAAAAAAGTTTTTTAAATTAACAATTTTATGTTCATAAATAATATGTCATTTATGTTTGTAATTCAATAATTAACATTAATTATTGATATTAATTACCTAACATTAATAATTAACTTTAATTGACATTAATTACCTAAAGAGATTTATTGATGTTAAATAAACATCAAAAAATATTTATCTAAAATTAAAATTACTTTCTTAAAATATTTAATTATAATTTTAAAACAAAAAAATTAAAAAATATATATTTTTTTATGAAAATATAATGTTGGAAATAAGATAAATTACCTATGTTAGTCATTGCCATAGATAATTATTTTATTTACCGATGTTAATTTCACATTGCTAAAACTTAATTACCTATGTAAAATAATAGCATAGGCAATTGAAATATTTTCCGACATTCTATTTACATCAGTAAATTAATATTTTTATTTTTATATATAATTTATCATTATTTAATTACTTTTTATATTTAATTTTAGAATTTAAAAGCCCATCTTCACCATTCATTATTTAAATAATTATCATTAGAGTATCATCATAAAAGTTTGCCTCAATCCGATAGCCCTAGCTATGTCGATTAATAAAATTTAATTTCGATGGTCATAAATAACTGCATGATAATTTTTTAGATAGAGATCATTGATGGATCCAAAAATTTGCAAGAATGATCTCGGTGATATTTATAGCATACTATCAAAATTTCAACTCAATTGGACATCATTATCATGATCAATTTAGCATGAGATGATTTCAAATGTTAAATAAAAAATATGTGATCAAAAGGCCAAAGGCTTTTGATTATAAGACGATAAATGATCTTTGCTAGTACTTTGATCGTTTGTATGATGGTGATCAAAAAATTTAGACTGTGCATATATAAATCATCCATGTTAAACAGATCTTACAAAAGCATAAGTATAATTACTTAAGGACATTAAGAATGAATATCAAAAGATATTGTTTTGGATCACTCAAATACGTACATTTTAAATTTTATGATTACCACCGTACAACCGATCAAAGTAGTAGCAAAAATTATTTATCTAAAAAATCATCTTATAATCGGATGCTATTTAGCTTTTTGATCACATATTTTTTATTTAACGATCGAAATCATCTCACACTAAATTGACCATGATAATGATGTCCAATTAAGTTAAAATTTTAATAGTATACTATAAATATCATTGAGATCATCTTTGCAAGTTTTTGGATTCATTAATGATCTCTATCTAAAAAATTATCGCACGATCGTTCGTAACCATCGAAATCAAATTTTAATAATCGACATAGCTAGGGCTATCGGATTGAGGCAAACTTTTGTAATGAGACTCTAAAAATAATTATTTAGATAATGAATGATAAAGATAGATTTTTAAATTCTAAAATAATACCTAAAAATTAATTAAATAATATTAAATTATTTATAAAAATAAAAAATTAATAAAAATATAAAATATTTGCCAACATTAGCATAGGCAATAAGCTAATTACCTACGTAAATAATTAACATAGATAATTTAGTCATTTTCTATGTTTATTTAATGTAGATAAATTATTTATAAAAAAATTATAAAAAAAATATTTACCAATGCAAATTTAGCATCGGCAATAAGCCTAATTACTTACGCTAATGTTTAGCATAGGTAATTTATGTTATTGCCTATGCTTTGTTAACATCGATAAATTATTTACAAAATCTAAAAAATTAATAAAAAATATTTGTTGATGTTATGATAGCATAGGCAATAAGCATAATTATCCACGCAAAGAGTTAACGTAGGTAAGTTACATTATTTCCTATGCTAATTTAACATTGGTAATTTTTATAAAAATAAAAAAAATTATAAAAAAATATTTATCGATGTTAACTAAGCGGAGGAAATAAACTTAATTACTGACGTTATGAGAAAATATAGGTAATTATGCTTATTACTTGTACTAGTTTAGCACCGATAAATATTTGTCAAAAAATAAAAAATTAAATACACTCATTATCGATAATTTAGTCTAAATATCGACATAAATTTTACATTGACAATTGTATTTTTTGACATTTACATTTTAGCATAGCTAATTATTCAAAATTTTTTGACGTTCACATTTTTGCGTCGCTAATTGTTCTATTTGCCTATGCAAAACATTGCGCAGGTAAATTTTGCGTTAGCAAAACCTATGTTTCTTGTAGTGATCAATATGCTTGATTCTAGTATGATAGGTTGCATTCTTACGAAGATCAATAGTACTTTGACTATCATAATAGATTATATACCCATCTTGCTCCAAGTCCAATTCTAGCAAAGACCCATCAACCCATAATATTTCTTTGAAAGCTTTGGTTATGGCTATATACTCCACTTCAGTGGTAGAAAGAACAACATATTTTTGAAGCTTAGATCACCATTATATAGCTCTCTCTCTCTAAAAGTGAATAAGTAAGCCAAAATAGACCTCCTAATGTCAACATCATCGACCATATCTGAATCCGTATATCCCACCAAGAGTGGTTTTATACCACCAAAGCATAAACATGACCCGGATGTGCCTTTCAAATATCTCATTATCTACTTTACCGTTACTCAATTCTCTTTTCATAGGTTTGCAAGGAATCTACTTATCACACAAACTGCATGTGCTATATCCGATCTTATACAAACTATGATATACATCATGCTCCCTACGGCAAAAAGATAGGAAATCATCTCATTTCTTTCCAACTCATTTAAAGGATTTTTCTTCAAACTCAACTTGAAATGGCCCACAAGTAGTGTTTTAACTGGTTTGGCATTGAACTGCTTAAGTATCCATTCAATATACTTTGTTTGCAATAGCCACAACTCTCTTGCTTCCCTATGAAGCATGTTTTCTCTGCTCAAGATTTTCTTTATCAGCCCTAAATCCTTCATATCAAAGAACTCGCTTAAATCTTGCTTCAACTTGCAAATTTTTTCAACCTTTTTACTAACTAAAAGTATGTCATCAACATAGAGCAAAAGAATAATAAAGTCATCATCCCCAAACTTTTTAGCATAAACACAATGTTTTGCATGTGTCCTCTTATACCCATGGCTCGTCATTAAAGCATCAAAATTCTTGTATCATTAGTGAGGGGCTTGTTTTAAGCTATACAAGCTCTTCTTAAGTTTACAAACCAAGTGCTATTTTCCCTTGATAAGAAAACCTTGAGGTTGCTCCATGTAGATTTTCTTCTCCAAATCATCATAAAGGAAAGTGGCTTTGACATATAATTACTCCAACTCTAGATCTAAGCATGCAACAAGATCGATAATAATTTATTAGATGTGTGTCTTAGAAGTCGGATTGGCTGATACTTGTAAAATACTTTCTATGAACATTCTTATAATTTTAACTAAAATTAATAAAAGAACTATTTTCTATCACATTATGTATTTAAAGTATCTATGATACATCCTTTAAGTTAACGGGCATGATAATGCATATTTTCAAGAGTTGAAAATTTAAGGCATATGTTATCATAATTAACTCAAAAATTGCTTTCGATCATAGGATCATCATGAGGATGGTAATCGATCTGAAAGATCTATGCACGATCACTTTCTTAGTATAGATAAGTCTTGAATCTATGGTGTGAAGACACCAGAGCAAGAGTACATATACTCATTGAGAATGAGGGCACTGAGCGTGATCACCTCGAGCAGTCATAAGAAAGTCTACCTCTTGTCGATGACTAGCTCGATGCTGCAGTTGTGTGACTGATTCTTTGATCTGAGGTGCATAGATAGTTCATCTTGAGTGTGTTATAGTTTGACTGTACTATAACTCAGTCTCCTAGCCATCTGAAATCCTGAGATGTATGTTGGCTATAGCATGTTCATTATAGAAATTGGATCGCATAAATAAAGAATTTATCAACCTCGATAGAAGAGTAGTCCTATGATGATCATGAGATCGAGTCCTTAAATCCATGGCCATGGTAGTGTAAATTAGTAGAAAGAAGTTTTTATTTGAATTTTACATCAGACTCGAATCGAATGATTTATTCATATGATGGGTGTTGGGTTTGACAAGTTCACCTTAACCCTAATCCTATTGAAACTTATAATAGAAGAACCCAATATCATCAGTAGCTACATCGAGAGGTTCATATTCAGTTCTAATTGATTGCCACCATATATTGCTAAGTATTACTAGTAGATTTTGGGATCAATTAAAATTATCTTGATGATGGACAATTTTAATTGGATGAATCAGAAGAGTTCTAGTCTATCGAAAGATGTTTCGATGATGTCGATGATGAAAATCATGACATATCTCATTACCATACAAAATTAAATCAAACTGGATTACATAAATAAGGGTTTGGATTTAGATGTCATCAATTAGGCTAATCCAGTTTGATTGATTTGGATTAGATCTAATTAGATTCAAGAAAATCATGCTAGCACACGATTAAGCCTAACATTCTCCTTCTATAGTCTTTCTTGTTCATCTCAACCAAGTCAAATTAGATTTGGCTCATCCAAAACCCTGAATGCATTTCTCCTGGTCTGACTGGGCCTTATCCTAATCAGATCAAGGCTTGTCTTAGCTTAATTTGAGCTTGTCCTAAAGAGTTTAGGGCTTGTCCTAAAATCCAAGCAAGGGCATCAGGACAAGGGTTGTCTTGACCTTTTTTTGTAGGAATTAAAGGAAAGGGGCATGCACCCGCTGGATAAATTCTAGGGGGGCATGCCCTCTTAGGATTTTTGTGGAGAAAATGGCTGCATGCCCCCTCTTGGTGTTCACCCCAAGTGGATAAGGTTCTAGGAGTTTGATGAGATCAAAACTCCACTAGAAAAAACCCTGTGCCCACTTTTCATGCTTATCTATAGTTGGTGCCAATTTTGGATTGGCTTTGGGCAGCAAAAATTAGATAAGATCTAGTTCTAGGTGTGGCATATCCAATCTAATCAAGCAAATCAGTTGCTTGATCATCTGGGACTCAAGGGTGGTGCAGGGATCTCTATAAGAACCCCTACACCCTAGGTTTTGCTAATGCCCAATTTCCATGCCAAAAGGCCACCGCCCTTTCCTTCTCCATGCTCCATCTCTTAGGTCCTCTCTCTTCTCCACACCCAAGGTGTTAGGCAAAGCACCAAAGAAGTATCCAAGTCCTGTAAGTGCAAGAATCAGCGAGAGACGATAATGCTTGTGAGACGAATGTGCAGCCTTTGGAGATCGATTTGAAGGTTCTACAGGAAGACATTGTTGGAAAATGTATCCTAAAGTCAATCATTTAGATTGTAGATGGTTGAGCTATATATAATTTATACTTAAATTTTAATTAAATAAAATTATTATTTTGGTAATTTTATCATTTTGTGCATCTTCATGTAATAAACTCTCTGTGATGAAGTCCTTAAGACTATTTAAACTCGACAAAGAAGGATTTATCATTTAGTCCTTAAATCGATCATGACTAAATGATTCGTTGTTGCCTAGGATACAATGTTAATCAAGAGTAGATCATTGTGTGCCATAAGTATTGATTTTTCTTTTAACAAAGAAGCATGGTGATGCTGTTATGGCATGCAGATGAATTATAGAAGTACATTTCACTGATCATGACCCAACTATGGAGCTCTCTTCTGCCAAGATTGCTCACGAAGGATATCGATATATGTGTCCCTTAGACCTGAGATCACCATGGTGACTTGCAAGCACTCACTGTACTTAGGTACCGAACTACCTAAATTTTTAATTTAGTGATAGAAGGCTATTAGGTGCAGTCATGTACTTGGCTTGTCGGTGCATGAGTCAAGATAAAATTGACCCCTCCAAGTGTTAGAGCAAGTGCATCGCTGTATTTTAATTTAGTAAATCCTCAGTCGGGTTAGTCCATCTAATGGATGCTGAATTTTGAAATACAATATGAATGAATTTTTAGGATTGACAGTTAACCCTAAATCATCCTATGAGCATTGTGGTCAAGGGAATGAATTATACGATAATCATATGCCACAGGTTTGTCAATGTTGTATTATGATTTTTGACCTATCCGAACATCTGGTACTATTGCTAGATGGTTACATTGATTGATATAGAAAATTAGTTCCTATGCTATCGGCTTAGAATTCGAAACTATGGGGTCACACACAATAGGAGTTCTTACCTGATCTGATGGTTGATCAAAGAGTTCCATTGGATTGGGACTCAATTATTATTGAAGGATTAATTAGCAATTAGATTGCTGATTAGCTCAATTTGATTGAGCAATGATGAATTGATCAAGTCTAATTGAATTTGATTCAATTAGGTTTGCACTACTATAAAAAAAATTTAAGACAGTGCATACTATGGCAGCAGTTTTTGAAACCATTGCAATAGAATTACAGTAGCGGTTAAAAGGATCCGCTGCTATATGACCGACCTATAGCAGCGGTTATAAAAAATCATTGTCATAAGCCGACCTATGGCAGTGATTTTTTGTAACTACTGCCATAGGTCCGACCTATAGCAGCAGTTAGGAAAATCACTGCCATAGATCGGATCTATAGCAACGGTTTCTTGTAACCCTTACTACAAGTCGATCTATGACAGTGGTTATTTATAATCATTGCCATATATTTTTTTTATTTTTTTTCTAAATATTATATAATTTTAAAATTTAATATCCATCTTAACCATTCATTATCTAAATAATTATCATTAGAGTATCGTCGCAAAAGATCACCTCAATCTGATGGCCTTAGCTTCATCGATCAGAAAAATTTGATTTCGACAATCAGGAATGACGATGCGATGATCTGATAGATGAAGATCTTTGATAAATCCAAAAATCTGCAATGATGATTTTGATTATGTTTGTAGCATATTATCAAAGTTTCATTTTAATCAGATATCATTATCTTGGTTAATTTAGTATAGGTTAATTTCGATCGTTAAATGATAAACGAGTGATCAAAGGATCAGATGGTATCCGATTATGAGATAATTTTTATTATAAATGATCTAGACTACTACTTTAATCATTTTTTATTATGGTGATTACAAAATTCAACTCATGAGACTAAGAATGATCTAAAACTATACGTCGTCTGATAATCATTCTTAAACTCCGTTGGTTATTTTGCTCGTGCTTTTGCAATATCTGCTTAATGTAAATAATTCATACAAAATTGATTTAAATTTTACTATCATCATCATATAAAATAATTAAAATTATAGTAAAAATTATTTAATTAAAAAATTATCTTATAATCGAATGCCGTTTAGCCCTTTGATTGCTTATTTCTAATTTAATGGTCGAAATCATTCCGTACTAAATTAATCATGATAACGATATTCAATTAAAGAGAAACTTTGATAATATGCTATAAATATCATCGAGATCATCATTGCAGATTTTAGGATCGATCGAAGGTCTCCATCTATCAGATCATCGCATCGTCATTCATGATCGTTGAAATCAAATTTTTCTAATCAATGAAGCTAAAGCCATCGAATCGAGGCAATCTTTTGTGATGACACTCTAATGATAATTACTTAGATAATAAATGATGAAAATAGATATTAAATTTTAAAATTATATAATATTTTAAAAAAATAAAAAAAATTATTTTCAACCTACGATAATGGTTATTGGAAACCGCTATTATAGATCTATGGCAGCGGTTAGAAAACCGCTACCGTAGATCTATTGCAATGGTTTCTGGTAACTGTTGCCATAGATCTATGGTAGTGATTCAAAAATCGCAGCCATAGGTTAGGTTAAAAATATCTAAATTTTTCTTTCCTCCCGTGTGCTCTCTCTCTCCCCTCCTCTCCGTCGCTAGTGAGACTCCACCCAAGTCCTCCTCCAACTGATGCCACCCCTTCTTCCCCCCCGATCGGCCCTACCTCTCGACGGTCTTCGCCCATGCCCTGCATCGACCCCTCCTCGACAGTCTTCACCCATCCCCCACCCATCCAACCCCCCGCTCATCCCACCCCCCATGCTGCCCTTCCCATCCCAGTTGCTACTGCCCCATGCCCTCCCCATCCTCTGCCACCACTGCCCCTGCCCTCCCATCACCGACCATCCACCCCTACCCTCCCTGGCTGCCGCCCCTTGCATTCCCATCCCCGACTGCGCCGCCCACCCCTGCCCTCCCCATCCCGACCGCCACCGTCCTTGCCTTCCCTATCCTGACCCTGCCCCCTGCCCTCCCCATCCTCGGTCGCCCCACCCTAACCCACCCATCCCCGGCTGCCACCGCCCTTGCCCTCCTAGCCACTGACCCCTGCCCTCCCATCCCGACCTTCTACCCCCTATCCTTCCCTCCCTGGCCTCCCCATCACGCCCCGAGCCCCCTATCCCTCTCTCTCACTTTCCTCTTTCTCTTTCTCTCTCTTCTCTCTCTATCTCACTATCTTGCTCTTATTTCGTAGGTTACCTCTAGCGCCATCATCTTCCTCTAGCACCATCGTTGGCAACCCTCAGAGTTTTCAGTACGACCCCCTCTCTATAGCCATAGGTATATTTTTATTTTAATTTTATAGTATTATTTATTAATTACTAGACTAGACCTATCAACGGGTTGGGTTTGGGTCGGAACCTGGATATTCAGATTTGGACCCAATTTTAATTACTAGTACTGATCCCAAATCCGAATATCCGATGAGTCCATACTTAAAGTACTAGATCCGGACCTCAATGGATCTCGAATATCCAGACCTGATTCTGAGATTCAAAACTAAGAAAGGGAGAGGGAGAGAGGGAGGGAGGGGTTCGGCCACATCGCTATCGCTTGCAAGGGAGATCGAGAGAGAGAGAGGGAGGGAGGGGGTCCGGCCTCCTCAGCATCACTGGGAGGGAGGAGGTTCGGCCTCACCAATGAGGGAGATCGAGAGAGTAAGAGAGGGAGGGAGGGGTTCGACCTCACCACCATCACCGACGAGGGAGATCGAGAGAGTAAGAGAACCCTCGACCGCTAAGAGAACCTCCATCTTGTTGCTTTTATTTATTACATTGCATAGCAATAGACCCATCAATTGATTAATGTTCATAATCTTCGGCATCCGTATATTTATATGTAATTGTATGGATGATACCTAGGCATATATTTATCGGCTCAGATGCCGATTGAGTAGATGCGGCCGATGGAGTAGATGCCAATAGTGGAGGTTCCTGAGTAGCCGATATGGAGGTGGATGGAGTATGCTCCAACTGCTCCTTAGATGCTGAACTCCATGTAATCCATCGAGAGGTAGGGGTGAAAGCTAGATAGCAATTCGGTGCTATTGTGACCTACAATATTAATGAACATTGCAAGACAGTCCCATGACCATCTTTCCTACTGGCCTCCCCTTCGCATCATTGCAAGTGCATCATCCAGCTGGACATTTCGCGGTCCCACATGTATGGCGCATGTATGGAACCGCTAGTATCAGGTGATGATACTGGGAGATGCTTTTCTTTTTTCAAATGCTTGTAAGATGGTCAGACATTATTCCTGTAGAGCTTAGAGACTGGCAATTAATGGATGATGCTATTAGCGATCGGGTGTGGAAGGAGATATGGATAAGTACATCTTAATTATATTTACGCATTTTACATATTTACACTATGTTTGATTAGAATAATTTTGTAATTGACTTTTGATAACTTTGTGCAGAGGAAGTATAATTTTTCTAATCATGAGAGGGCTCGAGATGCCCAACTAAAGAAGATTGGAGAGTTGTACTGAGGCTACAAGGTCAAGCTCCATAGAGGATGGCTCAAGCACCGACGACACACTCCAGAGGAGCTTGTTTCTTAGATACAGGACTATCCTCCGAGTTAGTGGGAGAGGATGGTTACATATTGGAGGAGCCAGGAGTTTGAGGTAAAATTACTAACTTTTATATTTTTTAATATGCTTAAAGTTATATTTAAATATTTATTATTTATTTGAATACTTATTAGACTACCTTCCGTCAGAATCAGAAGAACCAGACAGCCCAGGAGTATACGCACACTCTCGATTGTGAGTCTATGGCCAGTCGTATGCATAGAGAGATAATGAATTTCAAATCTTACTAAATAAATTAAATTGATATTTTTTTCATGTTTCTAATAAACTGATTTATTGTTATGGCTGATGAGAGATAGAGTGATGCCTAGCCATAGCGAGATCTTTCGATCCAACCATATGGACAAGAAGGACAGACCGATGAACGTCATAATCGAAAGAATTTTTGTAAGTATTAAATATATTAGTATATATGATTAATATTATAGCATTTTTTATAAAATTTTATTTAAATTTATAATTATAGGATCAGTTAGATGCGCTCGCGAGCAAGGGCCTGGATACCTCTGACCCCCATGACCATCTGTCTCAGGTCTTAGGGCTTGAGCACTCTAGGAGGATCTGATGCAGGCCCAAACATACGCCGACCAGCTATTGGTCTAAGATGAGTGTCTCTTCATAGGCTTTCGGTGTCATCAGTCGGGAGGAGCTTGAGGAGGCGTTGGCATGGGCAGATCATGCTGCGACATGGGTAGATCGGGCTGAGGAGCGCGCATCTCATCTGGAGGGCATCATGAGAGACATGGTATCGACGCTCAGTACGTATTTTGGAGGTGCCTTCATGGGCTTTGAGGATATGTTGGCCCGCATTCCAGCTCCAACTTCTCCAGCTCCAGCTCCAGCTCTAGCTCGTGCTCCATCTCCCGGTGATGACGATGATGTAGATTTAGGAGACTTTTGATGTATTCTTTTAAAAAAATATTATAATAAATTTTATTTGATAATAAAATTTTAGTATTTTAAAAATATTTTAATATTTATAATATTTTTTTATGTTATATATCTCTGCATTTATCAGATAAAATATATAAAAAATTAAAAAATTTATATTTATTAATTATTCAAAAGCTACAATAGTGGTTTTATAACCACTACCGTAAACGTGCCAACTGCTGCCGTAGGTAATATGTCAACTACTATATTAGACCTATGGTAGCGATTACATAACACGGCCATAAACTAGCCTATGGCAGTAGTTTTATAACCATTGCCATAGATAAACCTATGGCAGCGGTTTAGAAATCGTTGCAATAGGCACTCTATGGCAGCGATTTTCAAAACTGCTGCAACAACCACTGCCATAGACCGACGATGATGGCTGCAGTG
Organism: Cocos nucifera; assembly: GCA_006176705.1. Lineage (NCBI taxonomy): Eukaryota > Viridiplantae > Streptophyta > Magnoliopsida > Arecales > Arecaceae > Cocos > Cocos nucifera. Next base: position 20,598 of record QRFJ01000704.1, read on the forward strand.
GCAGCGATTAGCTAACCACTATCATAGCCTATAGTAGTAATTTTTTGGACTATAATAGTAGTTACGAACCACAATCATAGCTCTATTCTATAGTAGTGTTGACCTGATTAAATCATGTGATGATCTAATCGCTTAGGAAGATGGACCCTGATTTGATCAAGGGTTGGACTCAATTAATTTCTAATTTAATTAAAAATTAACTAAGTTGGGTTAAAGCCTAATATGATTGGGTTTATCCTAGTTTTCATTGATCAAGATAAATTGGTTTGGATGAAACCAATTTGATCGAATTCAAATCTAGTTTGAATTCCCATCTCTCTGTGCCATTGACCTTTGACCCATTCTTTTTCTCCACGCACATTGGAAATGTGCATGAGATTTTTCCATGTTAGAAGGAAGTTGTGCGCCTCCTCTTATATGCCTTTGACCTAGTCCAAGCATTAGATCAGATCAGATTGAGAGCAAGATGAATTTTGAATTTAACTTGTGTTGGTTAGTTTGATTGAAACTTCCCAACTCCCTCTCATCCTCATCTCCATGCCTAAAGCTTTCTTTTTCTCACACATTTCATGCATTCTAGGTATGGGCGCGTAAAAGAAGAGTCCTTCTACACGTCAACCTCTTGGAATTTGCACTAGAATAGATTAGGAGTCCTCTTGAATTTTGAATTCAAGAGATTGGTTGAAACAAGTTCCACCAAACCTATCCTTATCCTCCCACGCATAGACACCTATTATAATGGATTTTTTCTAGGCATGTAAAAAAAGAAGGATCTACTTGAGAAATCAGATGAGAGGGCTTGGGTATGCGTGAGGTATCGAAGGATTTCTGTAAGACAGAAATCAAAGAAGGACGCTACCTTCTCAATGTGAGGCTTTTTCTGTAGAGAGAAAGGGATCAAGGTTCTAAAGGATGAGCACTGAATCTTAGAGTGGGGACTCTAGGTTTGGATAGAGAGTTTGAGTGCCAGATCTCCACTAACTTTCACCACCATCTCGTCTTCCTCCATTGTGTCTCCTGATTTTTGGAGCATCCAGAAGATCAAGAGTAGTTCATCGATTGGATCGATGAAGGTCAGCTCTCGAAGGCCCCAAAGTGGAGCTAGCACTTCAGAGGGACTGATCAGGACAAGGGGCTCTATGTGGACTCACCGTAGAGGTTGGACACATGTGCAACTATAGCATGACAAAGGAGCAATTTTTCAATGGATCCAGATTGCGGTGATCATCTATCCACGCACAGATACTATGCTCCGAACATAGATCGATCAACAAATATGATTTGCTGATCAATTATATTTTATTTTTTTAATGCATATTAACATGTCAAAGATCCTAACGTAGGGTTTTATGATTAGATCATAGCATACAGTAAATTAATATAGATTAATTTAGCTTCTGCTGTCATTTTTTTGAAAAAGTTTTGAAAAGCATGCTTAGAACCCTGCTAAGTTCCCTTCAGATGGTATCAGAGCTAGGTTGCTCGATATGTTTTTATATAAATTAGAAAAATTTAATGTGTAACACAATGATCACATGGACTGTAGGTTATCCTACTATAAGGTTTACCCCTTACAATGGAGAGATTGTCCTGGTATGTTGCGATCTATAACATTGATCATAAAAATTTTTAGATATGATCTAATGAATTTTTATGATTTGTTCTGAATTGATTTTAATCTAAATTTCATCATGAATTAGTGTTTAGATTGGATCTAAATATTTTATGATTTTTTATGTAATGTACATAGGTTTAGATTAAACCTGAACAGGATATTATGAAGGTTCTATTTGCTAGTCGAGCCAGCTATCTCAGAAATTAAGCCAGCTCGACCAGCGTGCCAATCTGAAATGGTCTCTGGACTGCTGCTTCAGCTAGCTCGATCAGGAACCAAGCCAACTCGACTTTTACTCAAGCTGACTGGGATTGGATCCGAGCTAGCTCGACTGAAAATTGGCCTTTTGGACTATTGCTCGAGCCACTATCTCAGAAATCCAGCTGACTCGGCTTATAATCAAATTAGCTCAGATAGGATCTGAGCCAGCTCGACGAAATGTTGGGTTTCTGATATTTTCTACTCGAGCTGACTATCTCAGGGACCGAGCTAAGCTCGGCTTCTACTCAGGCTTGCTCGGATCCAAGAAGTTAGCTGAAGCTATTTGATGGCTATTTTTGATTAAACAAACCTACAACTAGTGCTTGTTTGTGAAATAGCCGATCCATTTTTGAAATGAGTCGATCTATTTAGTGAAACAATGCTAGGTTGTAAAGAATCTTTCAAAAACTAAAAATTATTTTCGAAATGCCGAACTCTAATCCATCAGCCTAAAACTTAATTAAAAAAATTAAGTGTTATCTAGTAGGATCTAGAATTGTGAATTAAAGACCCTAAGATAAATTCATAATTCTATGGGTTAAAGGGTTAGATAAATTAGATCCATTAATTGGGTTAGACCTAAGGTTAGTTAAAGAATGGATTAATCTAGAGTAGTTGATCAAATCTAACCAAGTGTTAACTTAGATTAGGTCAAGGACACTCTAGACTCAACTTTAATAGTTGTAGTTGAATGAGTCCATGTCTTTAATGAGACCAAGATGGACTTAATTTATGGCTAAGCGATCTAGCCCGTAATTACTAGGTTGATCTGATTAAACCTAATTAATCGGTTGGTGTCTAAGGTAAGTCTAGCAGTTTACATTAGTGGTTTTTAATTGGGAGCTACTCACACTGATTCGATCTTTGATGAGTTAATGGCATATTCCTTCTACTGATCTCACTTATCTGGCCAACATGGTCGATTAGGATTTGATTATATCACTTAGTGATTCGAGCTGACCCATGTCACTAAAAATTAGTTTGACTCATTTTAATTCAGTAAGACTGAATTAGGTGCCCATAGACTAAAATTGATCCTAGTCCTCATCAATTGACTTGGTGAAGTCAATGGGAGGATTTAACTTGGTGAAGTCGGTGGGAGAAATATGGTCCGTGTTCTTTCTATCTCAAAACATAAGTAAATTAAATTCTCTAAATTATTAGATCCTAAAAATAATAAGGTTGTGGGGATAACTAAGTCAAAGCCTTTCATTAAAGTGAATAGTAATGAGTCCAATTTTCTGGGTGAACATTGGAGGTGCCTTACACCCGGTGTTCATTTGGATATTGAAATTATTGTCCATCATATGATGATTAGGTCGCACTTTCTGAATGATGATTAGGTTAGCCAGAGCTTTCTTCGAACCAGATTTTCATTCACTTGATGCATCGAAGTCGATCATGTTAATGGTTGAACCTAATCGAACCATTTTAGTGGAGGCTAAAGCCTACTAATTTGGTTTCTAAAGAAAAATCTAAATTATTGAAAATTATTTGGAGAAACAATTGGTTGTGAATCTACCTGTAGATGCATGGGGGTTAGCCAGAGCTTTTTTCGAGCCCATTTGTATTCTATGTGGATTTCAGTACCCACTAAAAAATTAGTGTAATTTCTTGAATTAGAGGTAGAGGCTATCAATTCATTTAAAAATAGTAGAAGAACCTTTAGACTAAAATTCAAGTCTTTAGAATTAAATAATTCGAGTACTAATATGGTCTCATATTTTTTCTTTAGATAAATAGAACGGCTAGTATAAGTCCGCTCCGTTCACTATTGGACAGTGACAAGCATTTAGAACCTGAATACGAGGAGTCTAATATTGACCCTAATCAGGCAAACCCAAAGAGGAATGGTCCTCTTGACCTGAATAGGCTGAATAGGAGAATTCAGTAAGTGGTTATTGGTCAAGGCTGTTATATGATAACACCTTACAATTTTTTTATTTGTAATACATCTACTGGGTATTAAAAATTGAGAGTCTATTTCACATATGCAATTCGTTGCATGGACTTCAAATTGATAGAAAAATTGAGAACATTGATAGATTCCTTAATGTTAGAGATGGTAGTAATGTTTTAGTCTTAGTATTAAAAACTCTTGAGCTATTTTTCAAAAATAATAATATTATTTTAAGTGATTATTACTATTATCCATCTTTTATGATGAACATAATATCTATTAGACTTTTGGCCCAAGATGATTATTGTTTGTTAATAAAAGAAAATTATTATGATATCATTATGAATGATATTATAATAATGCAAGGAGAATTAAGAAATAACATGTATATTTTATTACAGCTTACTTATGTAATGTACACATCAAATAAATATCCTAAACTAGATGTTGTCACTAATGTCTATCTTTGGCACTATCAGCTAGGTCATATAAACAAAAATAAAATCAACAAGTTAATCAAGGAGCATATCCTTGACATCAATGATTGTGAATCATTGACTATCTGTGAGTCCTGCCTTCTTGGTAAGATGACCAAATCATCTTTTACTGGAAAGGATGAATGGGCCACTAAGCTTCTGGATCTAGTACATACTGATGTATGTAGACCTATGAACACATGTGATAAAGATGGGTTCCACTATTTTATTATATTTACTGATGATCTATCTAGGTATGGGTACATCTATCTTATCAAGAGTAAATTCGATTCGTTTGAAATATTCAAATGATATCGAAATAAGGTAGAAAAATAATTTGAAAAGAGTATTAAAACTCTTCAGTCAGATCGAGGAGGTGAATACCTCTCTAACAAGTTCTTGACATATCTAGAAGAGAATAGGATTCTCTCATAATGGACCTCTCCTGAAACACCACAGCAAAATGGTATATCCAAAAGAAGGAATCGGATCTTGTTGGACATGGTTTGGTCTATGATAGAGTTTGCGAGTTTGCCAATTTCATTTTGGGGGTATGCACTTGAGACTGCTTGTTTTATTTTGAACAACATTCCAAGCAAGTCTGTTGTAAAGACTCCATATGAGATATGGATTGATCGTAAGCCGACACTCACTCATCTTAGGATTTGGAGATGTTCGACTTATGTAAAATGTTTACAGCCAGAAAAGCTTGGACCTAGAGCAGTATTTTTGAAAAAAAAATTTCTTATCAAAGAAATAGCTGTCTCTAATATTAAGCTTAGTGAAGTTCAATAGGTAGAAGAATCGACACATTCTAGTGAACCTGTAGAACTAGATTTGATAAGATCAAACACAGAGCCCATTGTAAAGGCATCCTTAAGAAGATTCGGTAGAGTACCACATCAACCAAATAGATACTATGATTTCTTGATCCGAGATAATGATCCTATTGAACTCGATGAGAACGATGAAGATCCGATTACCTACATGGATGCTATGCAGAGGACCAACTTTGATAAGTAACTAGAAGCCATGAAGTCCAAAATAGAATCCATGAAAGTCAACAGTATATGGATACTGGTTGATCCACCTAAAGGAGTAAAATCCATTAAGTATAAGTGGATTTTCAAAAGAAAATGGGGTGCAGACAGAAAGGTGGAGACCTACAAAGTTCGTCTAGTTGCCAAGAGATATCGTCAACGTTATGGTATTGTGACTATGATGAGATGTTCTCCTTAGTGGCAATACTCAAGTTCATTCAGATTATGCTTGCGATAGTAGCATACCTAGACTATGAGATCTGGCAAATGGATGTGAAAACAGCTTTCCTAAATAGAGAGCATGATGAAGAGGTGTATATGATACAGCTTGAGGGTTTCACATCCACAAACGAGTCCAAGGTATGCAGGCTTCAGAGATCCATCTATGAATTGAAGTAGGCATCTCGAAGTTGGAACATGCATTTTGATAAAGTGATCAGAACGTATGGCTTTGTTAAGAACGAAAAGAAACCCTACATGTACGAATGGGCTAACGGTTCTGTAGTTGTATTTCTTGTATTGTATATGGACGATATTCTCTTAATCAAAAATGACATCCTATATTATAGGAAATAAAGATTTGGTTATCATCTTAATTCTCCATGAAGAACTTGGAAGAAGCTTCCTACATCCTAGGGATGAAGATTTATAGGGATAGACCTAAAAGGTTGCTTGGATTGTTCCAGTCCACGTACATCGATATCATGTTGAAGAGGTTCAGCATGGTGAATTCCAAAAAAAACTATCATCCGATAGGCCATGAAATTTCTCTCTCGAAGAGAGATTGTCTGACAACTCCTCAAAAGAGAGGGCATATGAGTAGAATACCATATGCTTCGACAATGGATTCTATTATATATGCCATGACATGTACCAGACCAGACATGGCATACTCATTAGGGATAGTGAGTAGATACCAATCTGATCCAGGTGAGAATCACTGAAAGATTGTAAAGATAATCCTAAAGTATTTAAGAAATACTAAAGACCAGTGGCTCATCTATGAAAATACTAACTTGAAACTTGTGGGATATACTGATTCCAGTTTTGTTGACTCATTAATTAATTTTGATGATTCTAAAATATTGAGTATAAATAATACTAATCATGTATTTTAAGAATGTATGTAGCTCTTTCAGGTATTCAAATTAAAGAAATTAATCCAAGAAAAGATCCACATAAAAATCACCAAGTCAAGATCTTTAAGAAAATTGAATTGATAAACATCCTTGAAGAAGGGTAAAATCATAATTTTACATAGTTGGAGAAAATCTATTTTGGAAGCCTCAAGAACAAGCTTAGAAGATTTTTGATCTTTTAAAAGCGGTCTCATAATTTTTGAATGCATAAATTAGAAGAAAATCAAATTTTAGCAAAAGGGTCAACCCAAGGGACGACCCCTAGGTCATCCTCTTTCGAAATGGGCTGCTTAGTATGCTTGGCATGCAAACTAGGCCGACCCAGTCTGAGACTGAGCCGACCTAGTCTTAGTGGAAACAAAAGATAGAAAGTACAGAAAGCTAATTTTTTTCAAGAACCAGAGGACTGAGCTGACCCATTTAGGACTGAGCTGATCCAGTCAAAAACCGAGCCGACCAAGTGATCATAATAGCTAGTTTCTGCAGCTTTTTGTAATGGCTAATTTTTCACTCCAACGACTATTTTAGCCCTTCCAATGGTCAAAACTTCTTCTCCAGTCATCACAAAGAGTATAAAAGGCTAGAGAAATATTTGGAAAAGAAGATTGAGTGGATTGAAAGTAAATATCATCAAAATGGTGAGGTTCATTGAATATCAAAAGGAAAAGAGAGAAAAGAGAGGATCTTGTGCATCAAATTCAGAGAGCTTCAAAATGTGTTCATCCTCATTCATTCAAGCTTCCTCTCAACCTTCAAAGGAGAGAATACTAAGCTTCAAGAGCCATCTTTCAACCTCTCCATTGAGCTTCAAAAGAGTTTCTTTTTATTTTTTGTTCTTATGCTAAATTTTTATATTTATATCTTTGTTTCTTTACAAGTTTCTTTGGGAAAAAGAAACTTGGGGTGTAGGTTAGTCCAAGCCAAAAATTCGATGGTGTAAAAGTTATGGTTGGTGCTCCTAGGTTAAAACCAACTGGGTTAATAGTGAACTCGAAAAACTATTAGTATAGGATTATGGTTGGTGAGCCCGGTAAAATCAACTGGATTTGTTTATGATCCCAGGTCAAAATAAATGCACTGTAATCTAGGATTATAGTGAAATTCCCAAGGAGAGCTTGGGAAGTGGACGTAGGTGCCAGGTTGTACCGAACCACTATAAAATTTTTGTGTGTTTGATTGTGCTTTTGCTTTATATACTTACATTAATTAGTTGCTTTTAATTCTGCTGCTACATATTGCTCATTCACCATAAAGCATTCAAGTTTCTTTTAATTAGATGCACAAATTAGCATTAGAGTTTAAATTGGCCAAACTTTTTAGAAACCCAATTCACCCCCCACTCTTGGGTAGCCATACTTGGGCAAGAAGTGGTATCAGAGCATGTGCTCTAATATTTATTTGTTAACCTAGCAGTTAAAAGATAAAAGATCTTGGCAACCCAAAATGAAAGCTCTATATAATGAAGGCCATTCCATTGATCGACCCCCACTGTTTGATGGCTCAAATTATACTTATTGAAAAGTTAGGATAAAAATATTCATACAAGCACATGACTATAACTTATGGAATATTATTATCAATGACCCACACACACACAATGCATTGATTGTTGATAAAGAAATAATCCAACTAAATGCTAAAGCCATGAATATACTTTATTGCTCTTTGGATTTAAATATATTTAATATAATTTTTTCTTGTATTTCAGTGAATCAAATATGGAAGAAATTAAAAATGATTTATGGGAGAGCAAATCAAGAAGAAGAACCAAGCTTCCAAGAAGTTAAGGAAGCTCACCACAATCTATGCCTCATGGCTCATGAGGATGGAAAGAAAAAGAAGAAGAAAAGACAAAGAAAAAGAAAGTTTTGATTAAGGGGGAGTAAGGCATAGAAAAGAAAAATGAGGAAGAGAAAGAAGGTATTGCCAATCATTGCCTCATGGCTAATGCAAATGAGGTAAATTCTGAAAATTCTTCCAACTTCACATTTGATGAATTATATGAAGCCTTTAATGAATTAATGGATGATTTTGAAAAATTAAGGCTGAAAAATAAAGAATTCAAAAAGTCAAATCTTCTCTTAGCTAATGAAAAGTGTAAATTATTAATTGAAAAGGAAGATATTTTGAAAGAAAAAAATGCTTTAGCTAAAGAAAAGGAAGAACTTCTCAAATCCAAAAAAATTTTAGTTAAAGAAAAGAATAAACTCTTAATTAAAAAAGATGATTTTTTCAAAGAAAAGAATTCATTTGCTAAAGAAAAAAAAATTATTCAAATTCTAAAAAATCTCTTATGGAAGAGAACTTAAAACTAAGAAAAGATATTGAAAGATTGAAGCCTATGCTTAACAAGTTTACAATTGGCTCTCAAAAGCTTTAATTTATTTTGATCAATCAAAAAGTTGTTTTCGATAAAGCTAGAATTGGCTATAATTCATTAAGAAAATAGAAATTTGTAAATAACATATTTAGCAAAGCTTATTCTGAAAATTATTCTATAGTTTGTTTTAAATACAACAAAGTAGGCCATAAAATTTTTGAATGTAATATTAAAAAAATAGGTTATATTTTAGTTAAATAAATTTGGGTTTCAAAAGAAACTATGTGCTCTAACCTCAATGGACCCAAGATGACTTGGGTACCAAAATCTAAAAAGTAATTTTTGCAGATACACTAAGGATCCAATACAATAAAAAGTGAAAAATATTTTGATGGATGCCTTGAAAATGAAATTAGATGGATGACGATGTTTTGGTAAAATCTAAACTTCTCTCACATCATGCCATCATTATTTAATAAATATATTTTGATTATTAATTAGCATAATTATTGAGTATGTTTGATTGACTTTGATGATTTATTATTGCTTGTAATGATCATACTCTATGAATAGAAAGTTTAAATGATTTGTTTCATGTTTTGATAAGTATGATTGATTTTGATGCTTGCAATGATTTGAATGTTTTGATTTTCTAAGTTAATATGCTCTCCTGTATATATCATGCTATGGATGAAATAGTTTATTTTAAAATTCAGCATAATATTTTAAGTCTCTCCATATCAATTTTATAATTAATGAATTTAAATTAAAAGATGCTTATTGGATATGAATGTTTAAATTACTAACCAACAAGAGAAACTAATTTTTGATATTCCCTCATAAAACGCTTAGATATTAAGATTCTCCTAAAAAGTGCATGACTTAAGTACTTGAAAATAAGACATTCAATTAATACAAGATCAAGTACTTGAAGTATTAATTTGAATTGTATCTTAGGTTAACCCCTAAGGATTTCAAAATGCCCTAGTTGAATTGAATACATAAAGCCTTCATCTAGTTTCTCCTTGATTTGATATTATCCTATTTGATCATTGGAACCTCCCAATTTATTTATTTTTGATTTTTCAAATTGATTTGAGTATCTTTCTTGATTATTGATTTGATTGCCTTTTCCTATCTTAAAAAAGAATTTTTTTTTATATGAATATTCATACTTTGTTCTGATTGAATGATTTTGAAAATTAAATTTGAGAGATAGTTGTCTTGAATCCTTTGAAGTTGATATCAAACAAGATATTTCAAGAAAGTTATCATTTATTATTAAAGCCAAACTTTTAAAGTGGACTTTAGTTTTAAGTAATTTATATCAAATAGCACACTATTTGCCATGTATTTGATTGATTTATCTTTTGGCAAAAAGAGAAAAATATCTTTGTTTCAAATTTGATTTTGCAAAGCTATATATTTGATATAATATCATTTAAAATAAATTTAAAAATATATATCTTTTTTGAATCTATAATTGCTTGATATTTCTTAAGAAAAAGAAGAAAAAGTTTCATGCAGAAATTTAAAAATTTAGAACTTTTTCAAATCATTATCCCATACAAGAAAGAAGGACCAAGCTTCAAAATAATCCTTGAATTTTTAGAGCAAGAAAGAATTTTAATTATATAGAAAATTAAGAGATTAGGCTAAGAAATTCCATGTTCTTTTTATCTATTTGAACTCAGTTCAAGAATTCTTTGGAAAAATAATATTTAGGGTTAAAAATTTAGACTCAGAAGTTTGAAGTATCAACATTATATTGAATGATATAAGATTAGCTCGAACACTAAGGATATTTATTAATGGACTAAAAATTTATCTGCTTCTTGAATTTGCCCACCTACCTTGGATTAGCAAGAGAATTTTATGGTTACATAAAAATGAGAGTTGAAGGTCTAATTTTCAAAGTAAAAGGGATGCAAATTGAGATGAATGTTGATAATATTGGATGCATGCTGGGAGTACCTTGGATTGTCTCAAGTAGTGATATATTTAAACATTATATTAGTTTGAGATAATATCAAGGGCATTAAGGATATCAATGCTAATCAGCCAAGTGTAGAAATGGGACTATTATGACTACTAAGATCTTCTTCATATTAGTCGTGCATCATATTCTCCAGAAGATTCCACTTTGCATACCTATACTCATGCTATAATAGATGTCAGGATTGAGGATCCAGTAGTTTAGACAAAAGTAGGTCTACCTCCATAGATCAATCATTCAGAGAGCTCAGATTGATTATTTGGTATATTAGATGAGAAAATGCAATTATCGATAGGAATTTCATCAAAATCATTCTTTTTATTTGTACAAAAATTTAAAAGTTTACTTCACAGATATAACAGATAAGATGAGATCTGATTGAGGTACAATCATCGGTCAGAAAGGAGTCAATGTGATTGATTCAAGCTATTACTTTAGCGAGGGAGTATATGCATGACTAAGGTCAGTTATTTGAAGATACTAGACTACCCTCTCTATCTAGTCAACTTGAACTTTCTTCTTAAAGATATACCGACCTACTCTTCTTAGGATGCTAGAATTTATTTTCTTAGAACTTTAGTACTCCCTAGTAATCCATTTTTGTAAGTTATAGATGTCATACATTTTGATCATCTTGATATTTCTCATTCTTGTAAACATCCTTTTGAAAACATCCTTTATGAAATCAATGAATATCAAACTCTTATGTTCAGCATCAATTTTGTTTCTGCCTTCAATTAATTTGATCATTTGTTATATTTACTTATATACATATCATGGACATTTGTTGACAACTTAAAAAGAAAATTTCAAAATAACTCAATTTATGGCATTGACTATAAAACACAGGGGTAGAAATTATTAAAGAAGAAATGATCAATTATTTGAAAAGGACTTTGAAATTAAAAATATTTTTCAAATTTAGAAAATCTAAATTTAGTAGTTAAATTCATGTTTAATATGCTTGATTTAAAAAATAAGGGGAGTGATATTATCTAGCTTTGATTGAAAATTCTAATTACCTTATTTTGAGCCTTAATATGATGATTTCATTTGATCTATATGCTTTTGATTTGATTATCAAATCATTTTTGAAAACTATTTAGAGTGAAAAGAAGTTTGAGACATATTCTTACTCTAAATAAATTGATTTTGATACATTCTTATAATTTTGAAACTCGTTAATAAATATAATATTTAACTATCAAAACTTTCATAATTTCTATTAAACAGCACATCATTGTCTTACACTTCAATGCTTTATCTTTTAGAAAAATAAAAGAATATTTTTATCTTAAATCTAATTTTGCAGAGCTATATCATGATGTTACATTATTTGAGACAAATCCAAAAAGTTCATATCTTTTCTAAACTTAATTGCTTGGTATTTCATAAAAAAAAGGGATGAAATGATCTTTCAAAGAATAACAGAAGATCTATTTATAATTTACCTTGGATGATTTGTTGATATCAATTTAAATTAACTTATCAAGATAATTTGATCTGAATTTAAATTGATTCATCTTTTTTGATCAAAAACTTCAATGATTAATATCAAATAGATCATTATCATCTTGTATTCTATTGCTTTATCTTTGACTAAAAGAAGAAAATATCCTTGCATATAATCTGGTCTGCATGAATATATTTTTGATATTATACCTTAAGACAAATTATAAGATTGATATATTTATGCTTCAAATTGATTATACTACTCAAGATGAGAAAGAGATATTTTTTTAAAAAATTAAATAAATCTCTGAATGATATATCCATTTGGGATTAGACAGCTTATAATATGCCTTATATTTTATTGATTTATCTTTTGGCAAAAGAATAGTTGCTTTGTCTCAAATATGAATTTTCATACCTATATTCTTGCTATTATAATATTTGAGATAAATTCTTGTGATACATTTTTGAATGATTTACTTTAATATCAAAGTAAAGAGAAGCATTTTCAAGATTATATTATTCAAATTTTTGAAGCCTAAAGTTCTTATTAATTAAAATTGAGAAGTATATCTACATGGCATACTTTTGGATTTTAATGGATTGTTATCATTGTAAACATCTTTTGAAGTAAATAAAAAATAATTTTTTAAAAAATTTAGTTTCTACATGAGTGAATGCTATGTTTATTTGAATTCAATGCATAATTTAATACTTAATTCATTCAATTGATGCTTGCTCTCTTAAAATTTTATTTAATTTAAAAATAGCTTTGTTTGCAAAAGTAAGAGGAGAAAATACCAAAGATATAATGATTACTAATTTTGTATATAAAATTTAAAAATCTAAGCTTAAAATATAAATTTATATTAATTAAAGATTAATATGGTATTAATTAAATGTGCTTAACTTGAAAGAAAAAGAGGGAGTAACAAAAATTATAAAGCTTATGCATGCAAATTTTGAAAAAAAAGAAAAGTGGAAGATAATACTAAAGAATGAATATATGTATATGTGTATCTATATATATATATATATATATATATATATATATATATATATATATATATATATATATATATATTTGATAATCCAAATTTAAAATATGCTTATTTTGAAATAAGGAGGGAGAGAAAGTTGAAAAATAAATTAATTCAGCTATTAGTATGAAAAGCAGGGGGAGAGATATTTTCTAATTTGATTTGATTAAAAATATTAGTAAATTTATGATCTTAAATTTTCAATCAATTATCTTATTTTGAGCTTTATTGTATTGATTTTAAATTTTAAATCAAATATCTTATAGTCTTTTTAATTTGTGCTTTCATGTGTTTATTCAATTTAAGTTACTTAATTTAAAGTACTATAAATTTAAAGTAGTGTCAGGCAAACAAATTATTCTTTAATAATTAAAAATGACTTAAAGTGGTATCATTAATATGCTAATTTTATATTTTGATATACATGATTTGAGAGTCTAATCATTTTTAATAATTAATTAGAGTTAAACTAAATATAAAAATTCTTATAAAATCATTTGTATCAAAGTAATTTTTACTCAAGAAATAAATTTAAAAAAATAATTCTTATTTACTTTGATACTATTATTGATTTACTCGATATATTCTCGATACATGTCTTTTCTAAATTTAAATGATGGATTTTCATTAAGAAAAGAAATGAATAAATATTGATGTGCATATTATGCTTGAATTCATGGTCAAATCTTATGAAAAGCTTTATTCCTCTTAAAGGTTAAACTTTAAAAATTGATTAAAAAGTCATATTTATTTAAAAAAAAAGAGGAGAGTCTTTAATATTTAAATTCAAGCTATTTTTTTTTAAAAAAAATAATCATTCAAAAGGAGAGATGATTAATTTGATTTGACTTTCTGAATTTGATACATCTCTCAATTTAATGCCTTAATGTTAATTTTGATGATTTTTCTTATTCTTTCCCATGAGCTTTTTGATGTTGTCAAAAAGGGGGAGAGGTATATTGAATATATACTTAAAGAATTAATACTTAAGAAACTCAATGAATTTCTTACTTGGAATCTTAATACTCATTAATTTGATTTAAAATATTATTTTGATATAAGTATATAAATTATGTAAAATATTATTTAGAGTTTTTATGAAGTGCGCATTTATATTTGTGTATATTCTCACTTCATATTTTATACTAGGCAGTTAGTTGAAACACATTAATTTTATTTTTATGCATATACTCAAAGTTTTATCATCATCAAAAAGGGAAAGATTTTTGACTCACTGATTGTTTTTGATGATTTCAAAATATTGAGTATAAATAATACTAATCATGTATTTCAAGAATGTATGTAGGTTTTTTCAGGTATTCAAATTGAAGAAATTAATCCAAGAAAAGATCCACATAATAAGTACCAAGTCAAGAGCTTCAAGAAAATTGAATTGATAAACATCCTTGAAGAAGGGTAAAATCATAATTTTATAAAGTTAGAGAATATCTATTTTGAAAGCCTTAAGAACAAGCTTAAAAGATTTCTGATCTTTTGAAAGCAATCTCATAACTTTTGGATGCATAAATTAGAAGAAAATCAAATTTTAGCAAAAAGATCAACCCAATGGATGACCCCTAGGTCATCCTCTGTCGAAATGGACTGCTCGGCATGCTTGGCATGCAAACTGGACCGATCCAGTCTGAGACTGAACCAACCTAGTCTTAGTGGAAGCCAAAGATAGAAAGTGCAGAAAGCTAATTTTTTTAAGAACTAGGGGACTAAGCCAACTTAGCTATAAACTGAGCCAACCCAGTCAAAAACTGAGCCGACCTAGTGATCGTAATGGCTAGTTTCTATAGTTTTTTGTAATGGCTAGTTTTTCACTCCAACAACTATTTCAACCCTTCCAACAAGGAGTATAAAAGGCTAAAGAAACATTTGGGAAAGAAGATTAAGTGAATTGAAAGTAGATATCATCAAAATAGTGAGGTTCATTGAATATCAAAAGAAAAAGAGAGAAAAGAGAGGACTTTGTGCATCAAATTTAGAGAGCTTCAAAGTGTGATCATCCTCATTCATTCAATCTTCCTCTCAGCCTTCAAAGAAGAGAATACTAAGCTTCAAGAGCCATCTTTCAGCCTCTCCATCAAGCTTTAGAAGAGTTTCTTTTTATTTTTTGTTCTTATGCTGAATTTTTATATTTATATCTTTGTTTCTTTACAAGTTTCTTTGGAGAAAAAAAACTTGGGGTGTAGGTTGGTCCAAGCCAAAAATTGGATGGTGTAATGATTGTGGTTGGTGCTCCTAGGTTAAAACCAATTGGGTTGATAGTGAATCCAAAAAACTATCAGTGTAGAGTTATGGTTAGTAAGCCCAACAAAATCAACTGGGTTTGTTTGTAATCCTGGGTCAAAACAAATACACTATAATCTAGGATTATAGTGAAATTTCTAAGAAGAGCTTGGGGAGTAGACGTAGGTGCGAGTTGCACCGAATAACTATAAAATTCTTATATGTTTGATTGTATTTTTACTTTATTTGCTTTAAATATTTGCATTAATTAGTTGCTTTTAATTTCGCTGCTATACATTACGCATTCACCATAAAGCATTAAAGTTTCTTTTAATTAGAAGCATATATTAGCATTAGAGTTTAAATTGGCCAAACATTTTAGAAACCCAATTCACCCTACTCTTCTTGGGTAGCCATACCTGGGCAACAAGTTTTCAGTTAGATCATGATGATAGCAAGAGTGTGTCAGATTATGTATTTATCTTAAATGAAAGAGCGGTCTGCTGGAAGAGTTTCAAGCAGCACACTATGGCCAATTCTGCGAGATGGAGTATGTCACGATATCTAATGCTATGAAAAAAATTATGTGGCTATGAAAGTTCATCGACAAGCTAGATGTGGCACCCTCCTTCGATGCTCTGATTCTGCTTTACTATGACAGTACTGAAGCCATAGCTCAAGTGAAGGAGCCGAAGGCACATCAGCGCACCAAACATATTCTACGTTGCTACCACCTTGTATGAGAAATCATAGAGTGAGGTGACGTCGAGCTTTAGAAGATCGATGAAAAGAAGAACGTGGCTGACCCATTTACTAAAGCTCTCAAAATCAAAGAGTTCGATAATCACAAATGAAAGATGGGTATTCGATACTGTTCTGAGTGGCTTTAGTCTAAGTATCCTAAAGCTAATTATCTAGATTGTAGATGGTTGAGCTAAATATAATTTATACTTAATTTTAATTGAATAAAATTATTATTCTAGTAATTTCATCACTTTATGCATCTTCCTATAATAAACTCTCTATGATGAAATTCTCAGAACTATTTAGACTCAACAAAGAAGAATTTATCGTTTAGTCCTTAAACTGATCGCGATCAAATGATTCGTTGTTACCTAGGACAACAACATTAATCAAGAGTAGGTCATTGTGTGCCATAAGTGTTGGTTGTCCTCTTAACCAAGAAGCATGGTGATGCTATTATGGCATGCAGGTAAATTGCAGGGGTACATTTCACTGATCATGATCCAACTGTGGAGCTCTCTTCTGCCAAGATTGCTCATGAAGGATATGAGTATATGTGTCCCTTAGATCTAAGATCATCATGATGACTTGCAAGTAACTCACTGTACTTAGGTACCGAACTACCTAAATTTCTAATTCAGTTATGGAAGGCTACTGGGTGCAGTCAAATACTTGGCTTATTGGTGCATGAGTCAAGATGGAATTGACCCCTCCAAGTGTTGGAGCAACTACATCACTGTATTTTAATTTAGCAAATCCTCGAATGGGATAGTTTATAAGATGGACGCTAAATTTTGAAATACAATGTGGATGAATTTTTAGGATTGGCAGTTAACCCTAGATCATCCTATAAGCATCATGGTTAAAGAGATGAATTATATGGTAATAATATACCACAGGTTCGTCGATGTTGCATTATGATTTTTGATCTATTCAGACATCAGATATCATTGCTAGATGGTCACATCGATTGGTATAAAAAATTAGTTTATATGCTACTGGCTTAGGATTCGAACCTATGGGGTCACATAAAATAGAAGTTCCTACCTGATCTGATGGTTGATTAAAGAGTTCCACTAGATTGGGACTCAGTTATTATTAAAGGATTAATTAGCAATTAGATTGTCGATTAGCTCAATTTGATTGAGTAATAAAGAATTGATCAAGTCTAATTGAATATGATTCAATTAGGTTTGATCTTATCAGATCATGTGATGATCTAATCGCTTAGGGAGATGGACCTTGATTTGATCAGGGGTTGGATTCAATTAATTTTTAATTTGATTAAAAATTAATTAAGATGGGTTAAAGCCTAATATGATTGGGTTTATCTTAGTTTTAATTTGTCAAGATAAATTGGTTTGGATGAAACCAATTTGATCAAATTCAAAGCTAGTTTGAGTTCCTATCTCCCTGCGCCATTGATCTTTGACCCATTTTTTTCCTCCACGCACATTGGGAATGTGTGTGGGATTTCTCCATGCTAGAAGAAAGTTGTGCACCTCCTCTTGCCTTTGACCTAGTCCAAGCATTGGATTAGATCAGATTGAGAGCAAGTTAAATTTTGAATTCAACTTATGTTGGTTAGTTTGATTGAAACTTCCCAACTCCCTCTCATCCTCATCTCCACGCCTAAAGCTCTCTTTTTCTCACACATTTTTGTGCATTTTAGGTATAGGCACGCAGAAGGAGAGTCCTTCTACATGTCAACCTCTTGGGATTTGCACTGGAATGGATTAGGAGTCCTTTTGAATTTTGAATCAAGAGTTTGGTTGAAACAAATTCAACCAAATCTATCCTTATCCTCCCACGCATAGATGCCTATTAAAATGGATTTTTTCTAGGAGTGTAAAACAAAAAGGATCTACGTGAGAAATCAGATGAGAGGGCTTGGGTGTGCATGAGGTATTGAAGAATTTCTTTGAGATAGAAATCAGAGAAGGGCGCTACCTTCTGGGTCTGAGGCTTTTTCCATAGAGAGAAAGGGATCAAGGTTCTAAAGGATAAGCACTGAATCCTAGAATGAGGACTCTAGGTTTGGATGGAGAGTTTGAGTGCCAAATCTCCACCGACTTTCACGACCATCTCGTCTTCCTCCATTGTGTCTCCTAATTTTTGGAACGTCCAAAAGATCAGAAGCAATTCGTCGATTGGATTGACAAAGATCGACTATCGAAGGCTCCGAAGGGGAGCTAGCACTCTGAAGGGGCTGATCAAGACTAGGGGCTCAGTGTGGACTCACTATAGTGGCCGAACACGTGTGTGGCTGTAGTGCGATACGGGAGTGATTTTTTGATGGATCCAAATTGCGGTGATCATCTACCCACACATTGGTACTATGCTCTGAACATAAATCGACCAGCAAATGCGATTTGCTGATCAATTATATTTTATTTTTTTAATTCATATTAACATATCAAAGATCCTAAAGTAGGGTCTTATGATTAGATCATAGCATGCAATAAATTAATATAGATTAATTTAGCTTTCGCTGTCATTTTTTCAAAAATATTTTGAAAAGCATGCTTAGAACCCTGCTAGGTTTCCTTCAGACATCAGATCTAATTTTTTGGAGATCAGATCCAGTAGGAGATGGCATCCAAATCTAGCCCGAGTGGACTATGGTAGAGGCCAGATACATACATGGCTAGATCTAGAATCTTGAAGTACAGTCAGATCATCGATAAGGTAAATTATTTTACCCAAAATTAGGTAACAATCTTTGTTACAAATTTAATTTAATTTTAATTTTTAATATCAGATCATACCAATCAGATCTAGAAGCTCTCAGATTTGATTGGATCATTGTAGAAATTTTTTAAAAAATTTTACTACAGATCTAATCAGATTAGATCGATCCTATGGCAGGAAAATCATATTTTTATCTTACTGGTATCCAAGCTGCATTTGTTGTTCTTCAGATCGGATTTTGATCTAATTTTTATTTTAATTATAATCTGATTTGATTAATTTTAGATATTACATAAGAGGTAATCAGATCTAAAATCAGTAGATTAAATTTAAAATTTTATATATGCGATATATGCCATGCATGTTTAGACTAGTTTTATTATTCTATGCAATAAATTATCTAGAATAATTTTTTTTATATGAGCAATTAAAAATTTATTTTTAGATGTTATATCAGATATATTTAGATCTGAAACATATATGTGTTTGTTTAAATTTGATACATGAGATGTATGCAAAACATATATAGGTTAGATCTTTAATTGTATATGAGATATATATTTTAGATCTAACTATTTTATAGCGTAGATTATATTTCTGATTAAGGCATTTCTCTTGGCCATTTGGTCATAAGAGTAAGAAGGATTTAAAGATCCTCTCTTTCCATTCGATGGGATACTCTTATGGCATGTAGGAATGCTGCACGTCTGTCCTTAATCAAAAATTAAAATTTACTTTTCTATAAAATTCTAGATCCTAAAATTCTAGAATTTTTGATATATATTTTATCTATGAATCCTTAGGCTTAATTAAGAATTAATTTTATAAAATTAATTAGGTTTAAAAATTATGAATTTTCATATACACCTTCATAAACTTGAGTTTGGGTATGGATAGCTCAATTAGGTCAAGCGGATGATCAAATTGAATCGAGAGTTAGTTAGATGGGATCAAAAGAGCTTAGAATTGATCAGCCCATTAGATGTATTTCTTGGTCAAGATCGACTTACAGCCACATATGGTCGATCAAGTTAAGACCTAATTTGGCTCCATGATTCAAGTTTTAGATTGTAGGCTAACTCAATCAGTTCTGATTCGATAATTTAGTGTCTAAGATAAGTTTAGCAGATACAATCGACTGATTTTTAATTGAGAGCTACTTGACCTGAATGTATTCATGATGAGTTAATGGCATATCCTTTCTACCAGTCTCACTTATCTGACCATTTGAGTCGACCCAATTCTAATTTTAGGTGACTAACGATTCAAGCTAACCCATGCTGCTAGGTTAGTCATAATTATTATGAGTAAGTCAAGTCAAGTCTAAGAGATCTAAATCAAATTTTTCTAAGAAAATATTAAGTCATAGGTCTTCCACCATTGTAGATGTATGGGTCCTTCCGGGGTTGATTATTCTCAATCGGATACGATGGTTCAGTTGTACTAAAAAAATACAACCACATCTATTAGGCATGGAATGCTATGGATTGGAGGATGGGTTGGGCTTAATATTTCGAATATGGTGAGAGATCCAATCAAAAATCCAGTTCATGTAAATGGTGGGTCTAACTTAACTAAGGAGTGGAGCAATATTTTGGACATGGTGAGCTTCATGAATTAGAAATCAAGTTTAGGTGCACCATGTTTAGAGAAATATTAGATAAGAGTTATCTACTCATCGGTTAACCTATTACCAATAACTATTAGGTGAGGTGGTGAGCCAGTCAGTCAAACCGCACCACCCACTAAAAGTCAATAATCATAGAGACTTTTGCATCTCTACTAAGAAAGTGTAAACATCCGAAAGAATAGTGAGAACCTAAATTTGTTTAAAAATGAACTCCTAAATAAATTGGTTAAGTCAAATTACAAGTCTAACTAAAAATTTTAACTCTCTGTAAAAAAATGTCTGTGTCAAATCCCCTAGTTGAATCTAGAAATCCATAGACTGACTAGATCTAATTATAAGGATTGGCTCCAAAACCTAAAAATTATTTTAGGTTTCAAAAAGTTGTCCTATGTGTTGAAACAGGAACTTCCCATCTTACCAGGCCATCCGACCGTTGATCAAAGAGTGTCTCATAAGAAGTGGTCTGACGATGATAAGAAAGTCAGATGCTATATGTTGGTCTTAATATCAGATGAGTTGCAGTGCCAACATATGATCTCAAGATTGCTCACCAAATGTTGGCTGACCTGCAAAAGTTGTTTGGTGAACAAAGTCATGCAGTGCGTTATCAAGTCTCTAGAAGATTTTTTAAGACACAGATGCATGATGGATAGTCGGTTCAAGATCATTGCCTGATAATAATCAAGGATCTAGAAGAGCTTGAGAAGCTTGAAGTTGTTATGGATAAGGACCTATAGATTGATGTGATCCTGTAGTCCTTGACTGACTCATATGAATAGTTCATCATGAACTTCCATATGAATATGCTCCAATGCACCTTGGCTGAATTAATGAACATGCTGGTTAGTACTGAGTTAACTATAAAAGGTTCAAAGGGCTCAGTTTTGTCTGTGGAGTGACTTCTACCAAAAGAAAGTCTTCTGGTAAGAAGAAGAAGTCTGCGAAGAAGCAAAAGACTGATGGAAAGAAGAAAGGTAAGGGAGAATTGAAGAAGAAGGTCGTGGATAAAAAAAAAAATTTTTACTGCAACACTGACAGCCATTGGAAGCATAATTGCCTTTCATACCGAGCCAACTTGAAGAACAAGGAGGTAGGTCCTTCTGGAGGTATGCTCGTCATTAAAACTAACCTTATGGTTTCTTCTGCGTCTAGTTGGGTGCTTGACTCTAGTTCTAATGCTCACTTGTGTACTTTTATATAGGATCTTGAGAAGAGCAGGAGGCTGAGGAATGGTGAGAGGATCCTGTGCATCAAAACCAAAGCAAGAGTTGCTACTATGACCGTGGGAACCAACCCTCTGCGACTACCATCTGGATTAGTTTTAGTTTTTAGAGATTATTATTTTATGCCTGCTGCAAGCAGGAATTTAATTTCTGTTTCATGTTTAGCATAAGAAAATTATGTAATTAGTTTCTTTAAGGACCACTGTATCATTCTTTATGAAAGAAATAAAATTGCAAGTGATTTCTTAATTAACGTTCTCTACCAGTTACATATTGATATTTTATTTTTAATGTCGAGCAAAATGTGAATACTATAGGATCTAAGCAACCTAGGGATAGTCTAAATGAAAGATATCTATGGCAACTTAGGGTAGGTCATATAGTTGAAGGCAAGATTAACAAATTAAAGAAATCCAGACTAATAGATCCATTGACTTTCGAGTCATATCCGATTTGTGAATCATGCCTTTAAGACAAAATAACAAAGCTTTCTTTTATGGGACATAGAAAAAGGATCATAGATCTACTTGCCCCGGTACATGCAGATATGTGCGGTCCATTTGATGAGCCACCTAGAGACAACTTTTTCTACTTCATCACCTTTATTGATGATCTATCTCAGTATGGATATATGTACTTGATGCGACAAAGTTTGAAATCTTTGAAAAGTTCAAGAAATTCAAATATGAAATAAAAAAATAAATCAAAAAGTACATTAAGATTCTTCGATCAGATCAAGGAGGCGAATATCTTAGTCAAGAATTTCTAGACTATCTCAAGGATAATGGCATAATCTCACAATGGACTTCACCTAAAATGCCTCAACTCAATGGGATTTTAGAATGATGAAATCAGACTTTATTAGATATGGTCCAATCCATGATGAACTTCATGGATTTTTTTATTTTCTTTGGGGACATAGTCTAATGACAGCAATATATCTATTAAATAGGGTTTCATTTAAAATCGTTCCTACCATACCGTATGAGATATGGTATGGTAAGAAGCCAAGTCTGAGTCATCTTAGAATTTGAAATTATTCGATCCATATCAAAAGACAATAGGTGGACAAGTTAGAGTCTAGATCCCTAAGAGCTCGATTTATAGATATCTTAAAAAGTCATTAGAATATTATTTCTATCTTCCGAAAGATCATAATATGATTGCAAGTCGACATGCTATTTTTCTTGAAAAATAGTTTATTCAAGATGATGGCATTGGAAGACAGATTAGGCTCGAGGAGAAAGTCTCTGAAGAGCAACGAGCTAAAGAATCTGAGGAATCTAATTAGTTTGAGCCGATCTATACACTACCTACTCTACCTAGTAAATCAAGGAGGATTTTTCATACTTTTGAAAGGTACTTAGGTACTATTTTAGAGAATATAGAAAAAATATTTCTCACAAAAAATGGGGTTTATGGTGATGACCCCAAAATCTATGAGGAGACGATATTAGATATTGACTATAAAAAATGGTTAGAGATAATAAAGTCAGAAATTGACTCAATACACTCGAACCAAATCTAGACCTTAGTAGATCCACCTAAAGGTATAGTACCTATTGGGTGTAAATAGATCTTCAAGAGAAAAATAAGTATTGATGAAAATATGGAGACATTCAAGCCTAGGCTAGTAACGAAAGGATATAGTCAACACGAAGGCATTGACTATCAGGATACCTTCTCATCAGTAGCCATGCTTAAATTCATCCTCATGTTGCTTGCAATTGCAGCCTATTTCGATTATGAAATATGACAGATGGACATAAAAATAGCATTCTTAAATAGATATCTTAAGAAAAAAATCTATATAGAATAGTCCCTTGGTTTCACATTCAGTGATAGTGATCATAAGGTCTGCAAGTTGCAAAGATCCATATATGAACTTAAACAAGCATCTCGAAGTTGGAATACTCATTTTAATGATGTGATCAAATCATTTGATTTCATCAAGAATGAGGAGGACTCATGTATTTTCAAAAAGGTCGGTGGGAGTGTTGTTGTCTTCCTTGTAGTGTATGTGAATGATATCCTCCTAATTGAGAATGATATTTTCATGTTTACTTCAGACAAAGTATGGTTGTCGAAAAAATTTTCTATGGAAGATCTAGAAGAATCATCTTTTATTTTGGAAATTAAGATCTATAGGGATAAACCAAAGAGGATGCTGGGTCTCTCATAGAAGATGTACATAGAGGAGGAGCTGAAGAGGTTCGGCATGAAAAATTCTAAGAGGGGACTAGTGCCCTTCAGACATGGTATTCATCTCTCCAAAAAAATGTGCCCCAACACACCTGAGAAGATTGAATGTATGAGCAAGATCCCTTATGCTTCGGCAATAGGGAGCCTCATATATGCCATGCTATGTACATACTTGATATTGCCCATGCTGTGAGTGTCACGAGCAGGTATCAGTCGAATCCAGACGAAAAGCACTGGACTTCTATGAAATATATCCTTAAGTACTTGAGAAGAACTAAGAATATATTTCTGATCTTTGGTAATGGAAAACTCCAGGTCCAACGGTATACAGACAGACTTTATGACTAACATCAATGATTGAAAGTTGACATCTGGTAGTCTATTCTTGTGCAATGATGGTGCTATAAACTGAAAGAGTTCCAAACAGATGGTGATAGTAGACTCCACTATGGAAGCAAAATATATTGCTACCTCAAAAGCTATGAAGGAGACATTCTGATTCAAGAAGTTCACCACAAAGCTTAGAGTGATGCCATCAGATACCATCCCTCTATACTGCGACATTAATGGTGCTATAGCCCTAGCTAAGGAGCCGAGGTCTCGCCAAAAGTCCAAGCATATCGAGCGGTAGTATCACCTCATCCATGATTATCTTGAGAAGGGATACATCAAGGTCAAGAGAGTCGATATCACAGACAATACGGTTGACCTACTGATAAAGCTGTTGAGCCAGCAAAAGATTGAAGCCTACCTTGAGAAGATGGAACTTAAATTTACAGCCAATTGGCTTTAGGTCAAGTAGAAGTTTGTTAGATGTGTCCTAAATGCCAGATTGGTTGATACTTGTAATATACTTTCAAAAAATATTTTTATAATTTTAACTAAAATTAATAAAAGAGTTATTTTCTATCACATTGTATATCTAAAGTGTTTGTGACACATCTTTTGAGTTAACGGGTATGATAATACATATTTTCAAGAGTTGAAAATTTAAGGCATGTGTTATTATAATTAACTCATAAATTGCTCCTAATCATTGGATCATCATAAGGATGGTGATCAATACGAAAAATTGGTGTACTATTATTTTCTTAGGATAGATGAGTCTTGAGTCTATGGTGTGGAGATACTGGAATGAGAGTATAGGTACTCATTGAGAATGAGGGCACTGAGCATGACCACCTAGAGCAGTCATAAGAAAGTCTACCTTCTCATCGATGACTAGCTCAATGCTACAGTTGTGTGACTGATTCTTTGACCTGAGGTATATCGATAGTTCACCTTGAGTGTGTTATAGTTTGACTGCACTATAACTCGATCTCTTAGACATCTGAAACCCTAAGATATATGTCGGCCATAGCATGTTCATTATAGGATTGGATCGCACTAATAGAGGATCTATCAACCTTAGTAGAAGAAGAGTAGTCCTATGATGATCATGAGATCGAGTCCTTAAGCCCATGGCCATGGCAGTGTAAATTAATAGAAAGAAGTTTCTATTATGATTTCACATCAGACTCGAATCAAATGATTTATTCATATGATGGATGTTGGATTTGATGAGTTCACCTTAACCCTAATCCTATCGAGACTCATGGTAAAGAAATCCAATCACGCAGGTAGCTACACCGAGAGATTTGTATTCAATTTTGATGGATTGCCACCATATACTGCTAGGTGTCACTAGTGGATTTTGGAACTAATTAGAATTATCTTGATGATCAATAATTCTAATTGGGTGAATCAAAAGAGTTCTAGTCCATCGAAAGGTATTTCAATAATGTCGATGATGAAGATCGTGACATATCTCATTACCATATAAAACTGAACCTAACTAGATCACACAAACAAGAGTTTGAGTTTGGATGTCATCAATTAGGCTAACCCAGTTTGATTGATTTTGATTAAATCGAACTAGGTTTAAGAAAATCGTGCTAGCACACGATTGAGCCTAATATTCTCCTTCTGTAGTCTTTTTTGTTCATCTCGACTGAGTCAAATTAGATTTGGCTTGCCCAGAAATCCTGTATGGGTTAGTCCTAGTCTGACTAGGCCTTGTCCTGATTAGATCAAGACTTATCTTGATCTGATTTGAGCTTGTCCTAAAGAGTTTAGGACTTGTCCTAAAATCCAAGCAAGAGCACTAGGACAAGGGTTGTCTTAACCTTTTATTGTAGGAATTAAAGGGGAGGGGTGTGCAGCCCCTAGAGAAATTCTAGGGGCACATGCCCTCTTGGGATTTTCATGGATAAAATGGGCACACGCCCCCTCTTGGCATGCGCCCCAAGTGGATGAGGTTCTAGGAGTTTGATGAGATAAAAACTCCACTAGATAAAACCCTGCACCCATTTTTCATGCTTATCTATAGTTGGCAGTAATTTTGGATTGGCTTTGCATGACAAAAATCAGATAAGATTTGGTTCTAGGCATGGCATATCATATTGGAGTCTGATTTAATCAAGCAAGTCAATTACTTGATCATCTAGGACTCAAGGGTGGCACAGGGATCTCTATAAGAACCCCTGCACCCTAAGTTTTGCTAATGCCCATTGTCCATGCCCAAAGGCTACCACCTTTCCCTTCTCCATGCCTCATCTATCAGGTCCTTTCTCTCTTCTCCACATCAAAGGTGTTGGGCAAAGCAGCAAAGAAGGATCCAAGTCCTACAGGCACAAGAATCAATGAGAGACGACAGTGCTCATAAGACGAACGCACAACCTTCGGAGATCGATTTGAAGGTTCTACAGAAAAACATCAGATCTAATTTTTTGGAGATCAGATCTAGTAGGAGACATCATTTAGATCTGGCCTGAGTAGATTATGTTAGAGGCCAAGCACATGTGCGGCTAGATCTAGAATCTTGAAGTGCGGTCAGATCATCGACAGGATAAATTATTTATCCAAAATCAGGTAATAGTCTTTGTTACAAATTTAATTTAATTTTAATTTTTGATATCAAATCATACTAATCAAATCTAAGAACTCTTAGATCTAATTGGATTATTATAGAATTTTTTTAAAAAATTTTTCTACAGATCAGATCGATCCTATGGCAGAAAAATTAGATTTTTGTCTTACTAATTTAGATACATCTTGACAACCGAAGAGAAAATCTTATCAAAATTAATATTCTTTTATTACTCAAAACCTTTCATAACTCACTACTATAGAATAGGGCTACGGCAATACTTTCTATTGCAGCAGTTTAAAAATCATTGTCGTAGGATATAAGGCAATGGTTATAACAAACCACTGCCATATACTTAACCTATAGCAGTGGTTACACTTAACAGTTATCACAAATCGAATCTATAGTAGCGATTAATTATAACTGCTACCACAGATCGAATCTATAGTAGCGATTATATTTAACCGCTATCAAATATTCTATTTATAGTAGCGATTAATCAACCATTGCCATATATAAAATCAGTAGCAGCGATTATACTTAACCGCTATCGTAGATTTTAACCTATGGCAGTAGTTTTTTCTAACCATTGCTATAGAACAATCTATGGCAATGGTTAGGTTGACTCACTGCTATATATACATAATATAGACCTTTTATAGTTTTCTCTGAATATATTATAATTTTAGAATTTAAAGTCCATCTTCACCATTTATTATCTAAATGATTATCGTTAGAGTATCATCATAAAAGGCTGCCTCGATCCAATATTCCTAACTATATCGATCAGTAAAATTTGATTTCGACAATCATGAATGACCACGTATTAATCCAATAGATAAAGATATCATGAACGACCACGTATTGATCTGATAGATAAAGATCATTGACGGATCCAAAAACTTACAATGATGATCTTGGTGATGTTTATAACATACTAATAAAATTTTACTTAAATCGAATATCATTATCATGATTAATTTAGTACGGAATGATTTTAGCCATTAAATGAGAAATGAGTGATCAAAAGGCCAAACAGCATCTGATTATAAGATGATTTTTTAAATAATCTTTGCTGCAACTTTAATCATTTTATATTATGATGATAATAAAATTCAAACCATTTCTATATGAACCATTTATGTTAGGCATATCTTGCAAAAGCACAAGCTTAATTACTTAAGAAGTTTAAGAATGAGTATCGAGCGATGCATAATTTTGGATCATTCTTAGATGTGTGATTTAAATTTTACGATCACTACCATAAAATTGATTAAAGTAGTAGCCAAGATCATTTATCCCAAAATGCATCTCATAATCGAATGTCATTTGATATTTTAATCATCATTTTTTATTTAATGGCAAAAATTATTTTATACTAAATTGACTATGATAATGATATCTAATTGAAGTAAAACTTTGATAGTATGCTACAAACATCATTGAGATCATCATTGCAGATTTTTGGATTCATCTGTGATCTTCATCTATCAGATCATCTTGTCATCATTCGTGATCGTCAAAATCATATTTTATCGATCGATGAAGCTACGGCTATTAGATCTAGATGATCTTTTGTGATGACACTTTAACGATAATTATTTAGATAATGAATGATGAAGATGAACTTTAAATTTTAAAATTATATTATATTCAAAAAAAATTTAGAAAAATTATATCAAACTATGGCAGTAGTTTTGCAACTACTGCAATAGGCCTATGGCAGTAGTTTTTAGTAACTACTGCCATCGATTTATGGCAGCAATTTGAAACTACTGCAATAGGCCTATAGTAGTAGTTCAAAAACCACTACTATAGAATACATCATTTTTTCCCTTAGCCCACCTCATTTTTGGTTTTCCTCACTTGAGCTCTCTTTCTCCCTCCTCTCCACCGTCGGTGAGCTTCTCCTCCCTCTTTTTCTCTCTCTCTTCTCTTCATCATCGGCCTACCACCATCAGTGCGCTCGTCCACTATGCCTCGATCAGCCCCATCTCCTCCTTTTCCAATCAGCTCCCATTACTACAAAAAGAGCCTATGGCAGCGATTTTTGAAACCACTACAATAGAATCTACAGCAGTGGTTAAAAGAAATCGTTGTTATATGACTGACCTATAGTAGCGGTTATAAAAAATCACTACCATAGGCCGACCTATGGCAGCGGTTCTTTATAACCGCTGCCATAGGTCGGACCGCTGCTATAAGTCGATCTATGGTCGCGGTTATTTATAACCACTGCCATATATTTTTTCTTATTTTTCTCTAAATATTATATAATTTTAAAATTTAATAACTATTTTTACCATTCATTATCTAAATAATTATCACCAAAGTATCATCATAAAAGATCACCTCGATCCGATGGCCCTAGCTTCATCGATCAGAAAAAATTGATTTCAAGGATCATGAACGATGATGTGATGATCTAATAGATGGAGATCTTCAATGGATCCAAAAACTTGCAACGATGATCTCGATTATATTTATAGTGTACTATAAAAGTTTCACTTTAATCGAATATTATTATCTTGGTAAATTTAGTATAGGTTAATTTCGATCGTTAAATGATAAACGAGTGATCAAAGGACCAGATGGTGTCTGATTATGAGATAATTTTTGTTATAAATGATCTTGGCTACTATTTTAATCATTTTTAATGATGGTGATTATAAAATTTAACTCATGAGACTAAGAATGATCTAAAACTATACATCATCTGATAACCATTCTTAAACTCCGTTGGTTGTTATGCTCGTGCATTTGCAATATCTGCTTACCATGAACAGTTCATATAAAAATAATTTAAATTTTACTATCATCATCATATGAAATGATTAAAATTATAGCAAAGATTATTTAACTAAAAAATTATCTCATAATCGAATGCCGTTTAGCCCTTTGATCGCTTATTTCTAATTTAACGACCGAAATCATTCCATACTAAATTGATCATGATAACGATATCTGATTGAAGAAAAACTTTGATAGTATGCTACAAATATCATCAAGATCATCATTTTAGATTTTTAGATCAATCGAAGGTCTTCATCTATGAGATCATCGTATAGTTGTTCGTGATCATCGAAATCAAATTTTTTTGATCGATGAAGCTAGAGCCACCGGATCAAAGCGATCTTTTATGATAATACTCTAATGGTAATTATTTAGATAATGAATGATGAAGATGAATATTAAATTTTAAAATTATATAATATTTAAAAAAAATAAAAAAAAATTTATTTTCAACCTATGACAGCGGTTACTGAAAATCGCTGCTATAGATTTATGGCAGTGGTTAGAAAATCGCTACCGTAGATCTATTGCAGTGGTTTTCAGTAATCGCTGTCATAGATCTATGATAATGATTTGAAAATTACTGTCGTAGGTTAAGTTAAAAATTTTTAAATTTTTTTTTTCATCCGTGCGCTCTCTCTCCCCCCTCCTCTCCATCGTCAATGAGACTCCACCCATGTCCTTCCCTCCCAGTCGGCGCTGCCCCTCCTTCCACCCCGACCGACCCTGCCTCTCGCCAGTCTTCGTCCACCCCTATGCCAGCCCCTCCCTGACAGTCTTCACCCACTCCCTGCCCGTCCAACCCCCCGTTCGTCCCACCCCCCATGCTGCCCTTCCTATCCTAGGCCACCGCTGCCCCAAGCCCTCCCCATCCCTGGCCACCACTACTCCTACCCTCCCCATCCCTAGCCGCCCACCCCCTGCCCTCCTCAGTCGATGCCCCCTACCCTTCCCATCCCCAACTACCGCCGCCCACCCCACTGCCCCTACCCTCCCCATCCTCGGTCGCCCGCCCCTACCCTCTCCATCTCCAGCCGCCACCACTCCTGCCCTCCCCATCCCCGACCACTGCTGCCCCTTGCCCTCCCGGCCGCCGCCCCCAGCCCTTCCCATCCCTGGCCGCCACTGCCTACCCTCCCCATCCCGGCCGCCCGCCCCTGCCCTCCCCATCCCCGACTGCCACCGCCCTTGCCCTCCCCATCCCAGGCCACCCGCCCCTGCCCTCTCCCTCCCCTGGCCTCCCCATCATGGCACCCCTCCGGGCCCCCTCTCCCTCTCTCTCCCCTCTCTCTCTTTTTCCTCTTTTTCTTTCTCTCTCTTCTTCCTCTATCTCACTATCTTGCTCTTATTTTATAGGTTACCTCTAGCGTCATCGTCTTCCTCTAGCATCGTCATCGACAATCCTCAGAGCTTTCGGTGCGACCCCTTCTCTGTAGCCTCAGGTATTTTTTTTTTTTAATTTTATAGTATTATTTATTAATCATTGGACTAGATCTATCAATTGGTCGAGTTCAGATCGAAACCTGGATATTCAAATTCGGATCTGATTTTAATTACTGATACCAGATCCAAACTCAAATATCTGATGGGTCCATATTTGAAGTACCAGACTCGGATCCTAATGGATCCCGAATATCCAGACCCGATTTTGGGACCCAAAACTAAGAAAGTGAGAGGGAGAGAAGGAGGGAGGGGTTTGGCCTTGCTGCCATCATCGACGAGGGAGACCGAGAGAGAGAGGGGAGGGAGGGGGTCTGGCCTCATCGATGAGGGAGATCGAGAGAGGGAGGGAGGGGTTCACCTCGTTGCCATCACCGACGATGGAGATCGAGAGAGGGAGGGGGTCCAGCCTCGTCGGCGAGGGAGATTGAGAGAGGGAGAGAGGGATCAAGGAGGGGGTCCGGCCTTGCCGGCGATGAAGATTGAGTGGGAGAGGAGCAATCGAAAAGATGAGGGAAGGGCAGAGATAGCCAAGAATAGGAGATGGCACACAGCCTTCCGAGCTGGCTCGGGCTGAGATCGAGTCGGTTGGGGGAGGACTCGAGCTGAATATCTCAGGCATGGAGCCGGCTGTCTCAAGCAGGGAGCCATCTCGACTTTTGAGCGAGCCGGCTTGATGGGTGCGAATAGAATTTGATATGTCTTTCTAAGATTCCAACTTTAACCCCTAAGGTGCCACCATCATCTACTTTGTTCTTCTTTCAGATTTCTGAATTAACAACCAGATTTGCGCAAGAGATCGAATCTACGACTATTGCTCATCCTTAATTATTTATGAATGTAATTCATGTTGTAGAATTTATTGGATAATATTTTTTGAATGTTTATATCTTGTTGCTTTTATTTATTGCATTGCATAACGATAGACCCATCAATTGATTAGTGTACATAATCTCTGGCATTCGTTCAAATATATGTAATTACATTGCATAATGATAGGCCATAACGTGCCGTGTTGGTAGGCCATGCCGTGTCGGTAGGCCATGCCTTGGGCTGTGTCATGCCCTGCCGTGCCATGCCGATCGCTAAGAGCTTCCGTCTTGTTGCTTTTGTTTATTGCATTGTATTATGATAGACCCATCAATTGATTAGTGTACATAATCTTTGGCATACGTATATTTATATGTAATTGTATGGATGGTACCTAGGCATATCTTTGATTATTGTTCAACATATTATATTGGTTAATGTTCATTAATGTTGCAAGTCACGATGGCACCGAAATGCCATCTAGCTTTCACCCCTACCTCTTGACGAGTTACGCAGAGTTCAACATCTGAGGAGCAGTCGGAGCATACTCCATCCACCTCCGCATTGGCTGCTCAGGGACCTCCACCAGTGGCATCTACTCCATCAGCATCTAATCCTCCACCATCATCCACATCTCTGACACATACTACTCCACCGACAGCTGAGTGTATATTTTTATTATATTATTTATTTATTTTTTATATAGTATTTATACATTTATATATTTGTGTAACATAATTTTATTACAGGTGCATTATCCAGCCGAATATTTTACAGTCCCACACGTATGGCGCATGCATTGAACCGCCGGCATCAGGTGATGGTGCAGTATGATGCAGAGGAGAGGCCAGTAGGAGAGACTGCATGGGAGATGCATTTCTTTTTTCAAGTGCTTGTGAGGCGGTCAGACATTGTTCTCATAGAGCCTAGAGATTGGCGATTGATGGATGATGCTATCAGGGATCGGATGTGGGAGAAGATATTGGTAAGTGCATCTTAATTATATTTATGCATTTTATATGTTTATACTATGCTTGATTAGAATAATTTTATAACTGACTTTTGATAACTTTGTATAGAGGAGGTATGACTTTTCTGATCATGAGAGGGCTCGAGATGCCCGACTGAAGAAGATTGGAGAGTTGCACCAGGGCTACAAGGTCAATCTCCATAGAGAATGGCTCGAGCACCGATGAGACACTCCAAAGGAGCTTGTTCCTTAAATACAGGACTATCCTTCCAGTCAGTGGGAGAGGATGGTTACACATTGAAGGACCTAGAAGTTCGAGGTAAAATTACTAACTTTTAAATTTTTTAATATACTTAAAGTTATATTTAAATATTTTTTAAATATTTATTATTTATTTAAATACTTGTTAAGCTATCTTCCATCAGAATCGAGAAAATCAGATAGCCCAAGAGTATACGCATACTCTCAGCCATGAGTCTATAGCCAGTCATGTGCATAGAGAGATAATGAATTCTAAATCTTACTAAATAAATTAAATTGATATTTTTTTCATATTTTTGATAAATTGATCCATTATTATAGCTGATGAGAGATGGAGTAATGCCTAACCATAGTGAGATCTTCCGATCCAACCATACGGACAAGAAGGACAGGTCGATGAATGCTGCGATCAGGAGAATTTTTGTAAGATTTAATATATTAGTATATATGATTAATATTATAGCATTTTTTATAAAATTTTATTTAAATTTATAATTATAGAATCAGTTAGATATGCTTGCGAGTAAGGATCCGGATACCTCTGGCCCCATGACCATATGTCTCAGATCTAGGGGTCTGAGTACTCTAGGAGGATTTGATGCAGGTCCGAATATATGCTGACTAGCTATTGATCTAAGGTGGGCGTCTCTTCATAGGTTTTTGGTATCGTCAGTCGAGAGAAGCTTGAGGAGGCGTTGGCATGGGTAGATCATGCTGCAACGTGGGCAGATCGGACTGAGGAGTGCACATCTCATCTAGAAGGCATCGTGAGAAACATGGTGTCGATGCTCAGCGCATATTTTAGAGGTGCCTTCATGGGCTTTGAGGATATATTGGCCTGCATTCTAGCTCTAGCTCTTCCAGCTCTGACTCTGGCTCCAGCTTTGGCTTCGACTCCAGCTCGTGCTCCATCTCTTGGTGACGATGATGATAAAGATTTAAGAGACTTTTGATGATTTTTTTTGAAAAATATTATAATAAATTCTATTCAATAATAAAATTTTAGTATTTTAAAAATATTTTTATGTTTATAATATTTTTTTATATTATATATCTCTGCATTTATCAGATAAAATATATAAAAATTAAAAATTTTATATTTTTTTAATTATTCAAAAGCTACGATAGTGATTTTACAACCGCTGCCGTAGACATGCCAACCGCTGTCGTAGGCAATGTGTAAATCACTGCATTAGATCAATGGCAGTGGTTACATAATCGCTACCATAGATTAGTCTATGACAGCGATTTTATAACCACTATCATAGATCTATGGCAGCGATTTTATAACCACTACCATAGATAAGCCTATAAACCACTACAATAAGCACTCTATGGCAGCGGTTTCGAGAACCACTGTAATAATCGCTGTCATAAAACTACGGCGATAGCTGTAGTAGCAGCAGTTAGCTAACCGCTGTCATAGGCAATAGTTATGAATCACTATCATAGTTCTTTTCTATAGTAGTGCCCACCACCGGCCCCACCTTCCTCTTCCCCGATTGGCCCCACCTTTTTTTTCGACCGATCCTGCCTCCTCCTTCTCCAACCAGCCCAGCCACCAACTCTGCCTTCCTCTTTCTTGGCTGGTCCCACTTTCTCCCTCACTTTCTCTTCTTTCTTCCCTAGGACTAACCCACCATGACCACCCCCTCCCACTTGCACCACCACCACCCCCTTGGCCTCCCTACTCTCTTCTCTTTCTGTCTCTTTATCTCTCTTCCCTCTTACTCTATATCTATCACTCTCTTTCTCTTCCTTCATTCTCTCTCTCTTTCCTCTATCTCTCTATCTCTCTTCTCTCTCTTTGTCTCTCTCTATATCAATTGTCTCTCTCCCAGGCTACTTCTAGCGCTGCCCCTACCCTCCAGCACCACCGTTGTCACCGACGATCCTTGGAGCTCTGTGCGACCTTTCTTCCCATAGCCATGGGTATAATTTTTTATTTTATTTTATATTAATATTTATTAATTATTATTTATAATATTTATAATAATTTTATAATAATAATTAAAAAGAACTCCCATCGATAGGTTTTGAGGCATGCAGGCGACCTTGGGCCATGCCAGCAAGTTCTGGGGCATGCTAGTGGTCGTGGGTCAGGCCGTGCTAGTGGCCTTGGGCTATACTATGTTGGTGGTCGTGGATGGCCCTGGATCATGCCAGTTGGTAAGAGAACTCCCGCCAGTTAATTTGGGGCCATGTTAATAGGTTCTGAGCCGTGTTGGTTGCCTTAGGCCATGCCAGCGATCTTGGGTCGTGCCATACCAGTAGGTAAGAGAACCCCCGCTGGTAGGTTCTAGATCGTGCTGGTGAGTTCTAGACCATGCCATGGACTATGGTTCTAGATCGTGCTGGTGAGTTCTAGACCATGCCATGGACTATGTCGGTAGGTAAGCTGAAAACACCTACCGACAGGTTCTATACCATGCTGGTGGATTTTGGACCATGCCGACTATCTTGGACCATACCATGCTAGTCGGTAAGAAAACTCCCACCGGTGAGTTCGAGGTCATGCCAGTAGATTCTTGACCATGGGGTTCTGTGCTATAGCTTGATAGCTAGATGTCAAAATGTGGCAGTAGCGGCTGTCGGGAAGGCGGCAATTACTATCGAGAGTCGTAATCTGAAGCTTGATCCTCCATCCTTCGGCCATGAGTGGAACTCCCATAGAAATACGTTTGAATGATGGTTCATAGGCTACAAAAGTAGAGTTTGAGCATTATTACTATTCTCATCCAAACACCTCTAACTCTAGTAATGTTCTGGTATAAATGTTAGAGTTTATTTATGAATGTAATTCATATTATAGAATTTACTGCATAAAATTTTTTGGGTTACTGTTTATATCTTATTACCTTTGTTTATTACATTGCATAATAATAGCCTCGTTAATTGATTAGTGTACATAATCTCTGGCATCCGTATATTTATATATTTTTGTACGGATGAGAGAATTATATACAATGATAATTAATTATCCAATTTTGATAGTTTGAAAATTATAAATAATTCTATAGGTAATCATAGTAATCAAATGGTATACTAAGGGTTCCGAAAGATATTTTGGATAACATTTTTCTTTTGTTCTCCCAACATGGGAGAACTAAAGAAAAATACTACCAAGATTTTTTTGGGTCCCTATTGTGTATCATTTGATTACTGTAATGAACGTATAGAATTAATGCAATTCTTGAATGAGATAGGATATATGTTTACCTATTAGTTGGTGATAAGATGCATTTATTATATATCTAAAAATAATATTTAATGTAAGTTCTATACTTGATATTTTTTTTTATCCCTATTTATGATGCATTTTTTGTTTATAATACATATTTGATTATAATGCATTGATATATAATGTAAGTTCCACATATGATTTAATTACAGTATCATCATTTTTATAATGGATAAGGGATGGATGAAGTTTAGCAGTAGGCTCTCGATAGAATATAAGGCTAGACTTCAAAAATTTCTTGATTTTGCTATAAAGAAAGTTAGGGACCATGGACTTATCCAATATTCTTCTAAGAAGCGTATGGGTGGGTCATGGCTATCTCATCAAGATGTAAATAATCATCACACTATTTATGACTTTAAATCCAATTATAAAATTTGTTAGGATCAATATGGTGAGGGTAGGCCGCAAGGAGGTGATCAACATGATGGAAGAGTGGAACAAATGGTTCATGATATTTTTTTATTTGTTGACCATAATGACGGTGCATCTACATCTATGCCTGATCCAGTGGTTGGTGAAATGATAAAAGTGAGGATGTGGAGAAGGTCCGCAAGTTGATAGAGAATGCTAATATTCCATTATATCCTGGATGTAAAAAGATGGCAAAGCTTGAGTTCTTAATCCAATTGTATTA
The DNA here is from genome assembly GCA_006176705.1 of Cocos nucifera. Taxonomy (NCBI): domain Eukaryota; kingdom Viridiplantae; phylum Streptophyta; class Magnoliopsida; order Arecales; family Arecaceae; genus Cocos; species Cocos nucifera. The sequence continues at coordinate 57,622 of QRFJ01000704.1, forward strand.
TACGAAATGCTTTAATAGGTTTAATAATAATGGAGCGAACTACATACTAGAGCTTTTAGAGAATATTCTTTTGGATAATGTACAAATTCTAAAGAATAATTATGAGATATCAAAGATTATTGAATAACTAAGCTTTACTTACACTAAGATACATGCATGTTCCATTGATTACATGCTCTATTGGGAGGGGGATGCCAATCAAAATGAGTGCATGAGATGCGGTGTATCAAGATGGAAACAAAATAAAGATAGCACATCAACTTATGTACCTTAAAAATTGATGTGGTACTTTCTTTTGATTCTGAAACTACAAAAGTTGTTTATGTCAATAAGAACATCGAAGGACATGAGATGGCATGAAGAAGATGCATTGAGACATCCAACCGATGGAGAGGCATGGCAGAAGTTTAATGAAATATATCCCGACTTTGCATAAGAGATACGCAACGTGAGGTTGGGCTTGTCATGCGATGATTTTAATCCATTCAAGCATATGAATACTGCCCATAGTATATGACCAATGTTTATTCATATTTACAACCTTCCACAATGGATATGTATGAAAAAATCCTTTGCTTTCATGATAGTACTCATCCCTGGACTGATGAAGGTAGGTAATAATCTTGATGTCTATTTGTAGCTTCTTATTACTGAGCTGAAATAGTTATAGAATATTCAAGGTATTCAAACTTTTGATGCTTTGATGAATGAATCATTCTTCATGCGTGCAGTGCTTCTATGAATAATAAATGATTTTTCAGCTACACTAATATTGGGTTGGAGTATGAAAGGTGAGCTTGTATATCCAGTTTATGAAAAAAAAACATCCAGTCTAAAAGCTTGACACATTAGAGGAGCTTTAATTTTATGGGACATCGACATTTTCTCCATTGAAATTATCCATATAGAAGGGATGCACATTCCTTCGATGGCACTATTGAAGAAGGTGAGGCACCTAGCTGGATGTCTGGGAGTGAGATGTTGAGAGAGTTGGATGGTCTTAATATTAAATTTAGAAAAGATGATCCAATTGGTGGTAAGAAGAGAAAGTGTCGATCAAAGGTAGATGACACACACTTTAATTAGAGAAAAAAAAGCATCTTCTTTGACTTGCCATATTAGGAGACAAACTTATTATGCCACTACTTAGAATAAAACACATTGAAAAGAATATGTGCAAGCTTCTATTGGTAATAATCTTGAACATCAAGGATAAGATCAAGGATGACTTGAATTTTCAATTTAGCTTGAAAGAATGGGATATTAGAAGATCACTCCATCCAGAGCCAGTAGGGGAAGAACAGTGGAGGCTTTCTCATACATGCTATATTATGAATGCCTCTGAATAGTCTATAATTTTTCATGTGTTGGAGAATGTAAAGATCCTAAATGGATACTCAAGCAACATATCAAAGTGTGTGAATGGTAAGAATGTCAAACTTAAGGGATTGAAGACCCATGATTATCATGTATTAATGCAGGAGTTGATTCTGATAACTATTCATCGCATGTTAAAAAATATTAGAATGGTTGTTATTAATCTTTGTAATTTCTATAGAAATATTCATGCTAAGAAGTTGATTAAAAAAGACGTAAAGAAAATGAAGGCAAGGATGGTGACTATATGTGATCTGGAGAAGATATTTCTACCATCATTTTTTCTAGTTATAATGTATCTCACCATATATCTTACGGGGGAAGTTATACTTGGAGGCTCAGTATTCTGCTGATAAATGTACCTACTGAGAGAAATATTCAAATACTGAACTCTTACGTAAAAAATATGAATCATCCAGAGGGATCCATAATAAAAGGTTATTTAGGTCAAGAGTGTATGGATTTTTGCACTATATACTTAAACAAGCTTGAGACACATTGCAACTGGCTAATGAGGAATCATGATGATCAGTATAAGCCAATTGAGCCTGCATCTAAGTCTATTCTAAAGCTAGATAGACTTTTACCTTTATACTGCCTTACTGATTTGAGCATTGAGAAAAGGGATAAGACGCACCGCTATATGCTCTTCAATTGTAATGTCATTAAGTCGTACATAAGATGAGTCACTCAGTCTTATTTATTTTATAATACTTTAAAAAAATTATATTATATCTAAATTTATTTTTTATGCATGCAGTAAATACAAGAAGGTCAAAGAGTAAAATACTATGCTCTAAGTATGCGGGAGAAAGAAAAAATGCATAGCAAAAAATTTTCTAAGTGGTTCAAAAATCATGTAGGTGAGTACATATTCTTGCCTTATGCATCTTATTTGAACATATTTACTAATCAGGTATCATCTCCTTAGATGTGGAGATTACCGCTCGCTAATGTGAGCCCTAAAGTACTGCATGCTCTTTTAATGAAATCTAAGCGTATCGTATGTGAGTACAAATAGCTCGTCATTAATAACTATAGATTTAATATTTATAGTCAGTCCATAAACATGGTAATACAAAATAATGATATGATATTGAGTGCCACCACTGGATGCTATGCTAGCTCGAGAGATTCATAGCCTTGTATGGAGGATCTAAACTATTATGAGATGGTGGAGAAGATCGTCATTTTGGACTACTATTGATGAGGATATCATCCAGTACTATTATTGATGCAGATCTATATATATTTTATTTTTATATTTTACCTGGATGTATGTATGGATGTATAGGGAATCAGTGTATCTTCTTATTTCCAACTCATACACATATCTTAAAGCATGAGGTGGATTAGTTTGTTGGATGGTTAGCTTATTAGGCTTTTGTTTGTTATTTTGTTGGAAATTTGTTAGGAGGTTGAAATATGTTAGTTTGTTAGGAATTAGTTAGGGAGTTGAAGTTTATTAGGAATTTGTTAGTAGTTTGAGAATTTGTTAGGATGGTTAGTGGATTGTTAAAGGCCTACAAATAAGGTCACAAATCTAAATTTTAAAAAAAAAAAAATTGAAGTGAAGAACTTAGGTTCTCTTCTATTATTTCTTGGATTTCTCCCATTTTTTTTCCTCAGTAGGTCCTTTGCTGTTCTTCCTCCTCGGCAAGTCCTGTGCTATTCTTCTCAACCCCAGCAAGTTGGAATGGATTTTTCCAACTTCTTTTTCCTCATCTCCTTCAGAATGGACTTTTCCAACTTCTTTCTCTTTCCTCTTTATCCCAAATCTCATCTATTTTATTGGAGAAATTTCATAGTTATCTTTTTTTTCTATCCTAATCCAAAGTGACTTCTTAGTTCACTTACGATCCTTCCTACCACCTTGTCCCACATTAATTTTGGTATCAGAGCATAGATGGATTAGGATATTTTGAAAAAAAAAATGTAGCTCCAAGCTCCTAAGGCTCTAATCCTCAAATTCTTTTTCTATTTCAAACTCCCCTCTCCCACCTCCACCGCCAACCTCTACAAGCTTTCCATCTGCTCCCCTGACTTTCTCAGCACCTGCTTGCCTTTGCACCTATCCTTCTCCATCACCATGCTGCCCTATACCGTCTGCCACTGCTCTAAGCCGCCTTTCCTAGCACTTCCTCCACCGCAACTTATCTTGCAATGACTTTGATGGCCCACTTTCGGTGACACCCTCGATGACCTTCCCCGCCTCCAACACACCCTCCACCATCTCATCCCTGGAGAATTTTGCATGCTCCTTAAAATAGATCCCATCCTCCTGCCGACTTTTAGATCGAGCTGCATCAATTTTGGAATCAATCCAGATTCGATAGAATCAAGTTTTTGAGTTTTTCCTACTCCAGAAAAAAAAATAATGAGGATATCATCCAGCATTATTATTGATACAGATCTACATATATTTTATTTTTATATTTTACCTGAGTATATATATGGGTGTATAGAAAATGGGTGTATCTTCTTATTTCCAGCTCATGCACACATCTTAAAATATGAGATGGATTAGTTTGCTGGATGGTTAGCTTATTAGGATTTTATTTGTTATTTTGTTAAAAATTTGTTAGGAGGTTGGAATCTATTAGTTTATTAGGGATTAGTTAGGAAGTTGAAGTTTGTTAGGAATTTGTTAGTAGTTTGAGAATTTATTAGAATGGTTAGTGGATTATTAGAAGCCTATAAACAAGGCCATAAACCTAAATGAAAAAAAAAAAAAAAAAGTTAAATTTTTAGAGTGAAAAACTTAGGTTCTCTTCTATCTTTTCTTGGGTTTCTCTTCTTTTTTCACCTTGGCAAGTCTTGTGCCGTTTTTCCCCCTCAGCAAGTCCTGTGCCGTTCTTTTCAATCCCAGCAAGTCTTATGCTGCTCACCTCTGAGATGAATTTTTTCAACTTCTTTTCTCTCATCTCCTCTGGGATGGACCTCTCCAACTTCTTTCTCTTTCCTCTTTACCCCAAACCTCATCTATTTTATGAGAGAAATCTCATATTTATCCTTTTTTTTTTATCCTAATCCAGAGTGACTTCTTAGCATACTCACGATCCTTCCTGCCATCTTGTCCTGCATCAACTATTCTAAAGGAAGGATTGCATTGATGAAATATGATTGGTTTGGCATCTTGTCTCAATTAGGAATAAAAACTGACGAGTGTGGTTTTACTCTCATCAACATGCAACGTCATCTCCATATTGAAGAACTGTATATACTTGCCTCTTAAGCTATTCAAGTCTTCTACGTTAGTGATCTCTTGGAGTCTCAATGTGGTACTATTATGAGGATGGTGCCTAGACATATATTTGATGATATCAAGATTGATGATGATGTTGGACCATGCAGATATGGCCATGAAAACCAAATACATCACAGCCGTTGAAGCTGCAATGGAAGCATTCTAGTTCAAGAAATTCATTGTGCAGTTGGGTGTGATGTTATCAAATGCCATTGCACTATACTACGACAACAACGACACCATAGCTATCGCTAAGGAGCCCAGGTCTCACCAGAAGTCCAAGCACATTGAACAATGATTCTACAATATACGTAAATATCTTGAGAAGCAGTTCATCGAGGTGTAGAGAGTCGACTCTGTATAAAACACGGCAAATCCATAGATAATGCCTCTTAGCCAATAGAAAACTGAAGCTCTCCTTGAAAAGATGGATCTTAGGATTATAGCCAATTGGATTTAGGTCAAGTGGGAGTTTATTAGATATATATCCTAAAAAGCCAATTATTGGCTGACATATTTATATTTTCAGGGCTTATATTTAAACTTGTAAAATCTTTTATTATTAATAAAGGATATTCTTATTTTTAGTCACATTTATGTGTCCATGATTTATCCTAGAAATTAATAAAGATGATTTTGTATATTCTTAAGGTGTTAAGAATTTGAGACAAACTATTAGTGGTTAATTTCTAAATGCTTCTGATTGGAGGATCATCATGGAGCACAATGATTGATCCAGTTAAATTGGTGCATGATTACCTCCTTCACAGGCAAATGAGTCTCGAGTCTATAGTATGGTGATACTAGGGTGTTAATGCATGTGGTTGTTAGAGAATAACTTACACCGAGCATGACCATTACGAGAAACCACTTAGATGTCTACTCACTCATCAGTGATATTCTCGATGCTACAGTGGTATGACTAGTTCTTTGACCTATGGTGAATTGGCTATTCGCAGTGAGGCTACTATAGTTTGACTGCACATCTACTTAGTCCCTAGCCATTTGGGTCATTACTGTGTATGTTGGTTATAGTGGATTCAGATTCACTATTAGGAGTGGGAAGCATTTAGATGGAATCTATCAACTTTAGTAGAAAAGGTATAGTCCTATGTGATTTGCAAGACTGAGTTCATAATTCTTTGGCCAAAGCATGTGTGAATGTTGGAAGGAAGTTTCCACGTGATTCACAAAAGAATTCAAGTCAAGCCAATCTTGTATATGACTAACGATGGAGTTTCATGAGTTATCCATAACCTTGATCAAGTCAAAATTGATGATAGAATGATTGAATCATACGATAACTATACCTAGAGGTTCATACATTCATTCTACTAGGTTACTACTACATACTACTAAATTCCACCATTGATTATGGGACCCACGAGCATCATCTTGATGATCGATGATTCTCAATGGACAGTGTTAGAATTGTTCCAACATGTTGAAAAAAGTTTTAATGATATTATGATAGAGATCATAATATATTTCACTACTAAATAGAATAGAACTTATGGGGTTATATACAAAAGAGATTTCTATTTGATCTGATGATTGATCGACGATTATAAATCATTAAGGATATAATTATCAATATGATTGATGATTAATCTAATACAAAAAGGTTGTAGAAGGATTAATTAATAATTTAATTACTAACTAGGCTTAATTTGATAGAGCAATAAGTTTTAGATCAAGTCTAATTGAATTGGATTCAGTTTGACTTGAATCAGATTTAGTTTAATTGAATTATGAGATGACTCAATTGCAATAGAATCAATTTTTGATTTGATCTGAATTTAGAATCAATTAAATCTTAATTAGATTAGTATTTAATCTAATTAGAGATCTAATTAGATTAGGTTCAATCAGATGTTTGGGTCTAAACTAAATTACTTTTAGTTCGAGGCTCAATCCAAAATCCTAGTCCTTTTTGTTAAGGACTCTTTCCATGCGCCATCCCTTGCCCACACCCCTTCTCTCCTTATGCAAATTTTAGATTTGCATGAGGATTTCCATACCCATTCACCTCTTGGCTGGATACGCTTTTTCTCTTTTGGATATGGATAGAATTTGGTTTAAATCTAAAATCTAATTTGAATTCAAGATAGAGTTTGACTCTATCAGGATTCTATTAGGTGCCATCTTAAATGGATCTGCTTTTGGGATGCCTATAAGAGGTTTTTGAGATCAAAACCAATTATGGTCAATCATTAGAGGGAGTTCTTGGCATCCTCTCCTCCAAGTTTGAAGGAAAAACTCCATTGGTTCAAGACGTGGGACTCCTAGGAAGAAAGCTGCACTGCTGCTGCCTTTCTTCTACCTCAATTGCTTCTTCAATTGAAGATCATTTTTTAGATCTGAAGAAGAATCAAATTAATCATCAAGAAATCTTTTTTGCAAGGAAGCTAGCACCCCGGGGAGATAGACAAGCCTCGGATCAAATCAAAACTTGTGTGGATACCTGTGGAGGCTGGATGCTTGCACGGCTCTAGGAACCTATCAAGTTCTTGATAATCGACTGTGGAGTTCATCGACCCACACTAAGGGATGAGATCTGATCTCATAAATTAATTTTAGATTTCATATGTCTTAGATTCATGTTAGAAAAGACTTTTAGATCTAATCTAATGCATGATAGATTAATAGTTAATCTAGTTTTATTTCCACTGTGATTTCAAAATAGTTTTGAAATACATGTATGTAACATGCCCTGCTTTCTAACAGTGGTATTAGAGCCATGGTTTTAGTTGGATTTATTTAATCTAATTTTAATTTTAGATCTGAAAGTTAGTTTTAGATTTAAATGATTTATTTTAGTTTTATTCATATCTGAAATTATTGAATAATGTATGAGATGCATAGATAATTTAGATCTATATTACTATTGCCTAGCATTTTGTTTAGATTGATCACTATGGCCATCCGACCATAATAGGAAGTAGGGATTGAAATTTCTATCTTGCCCAATCGATGGGTTACTCTTATGGTGTGTAGAGGTGCCGATATGGTTATATCCCATGAAGAAGAACAGCAAAAGAAAGATATAGTGATTATTGATCTGAAAACCTAGATCCGATTTTTTTTTATAAATAGATTTTGAAAATAGTTTTCAATCATATTTGATCTTCCTTTAGATCTAGTTTTTTCATGCATATGATATATGATTAATTAGTTTTAGATCTGATTTTGATATATACGATATATGATTTTAATTTTAGATATGAAACAATGCTATATGTCACCATGTATGAAATGTAAACCTAGTGTAGTTTAGATCTAAAATTATTTTAACATCTAAACTAAACCCATGATCATAATATACTTAATTGAGAATTAAGATGTAAAATTAAAGATCTATAATTCAGAATTTAAGATCTAAAATTCATTGCATAAAACTTGGTTTAATGGGTTGGGTAGCTCAATTAGGTCTAGTTTGAGCGGTTGATCAGACCGAATCAATAATTGGTTAGGTTTAGGTCTAATCTCTCATGACCAACCTAAATAGTTGTAAGTTTAGTTAGATCAATTAATAGTCACATGTTATTAATCAAATTAAAAGACCTAATTTAGCTCCATGGTTTGAGCCTGAATTAATTAGCTGACCTAATCAATGCTTATTGAACGATTGATGTTTAAGGGTAAGTTTGGCTATTCAATCGATGGTCTTTAATTAGAAGCTACTTGCATAGATTGAGTCTATGATAAGTTAATGGCATACCCTCCCACCGGTCTCATTTATCTAGCCAATGTAGTTGATTAAGTCTTGACTTAGGTTGCTAATGATTCAAGCTAACCCATACTATTAGGTTAGTCATAACTGATATGACTAATTAAGGATGAGATCTAAACCTAAATCTCCTCAATTAATATTAAGTCCAGCGGTCTTCCACCATTGTAGAGATGTGGATGTCTACCTGGTGTTGATCATTCTCGACTGGTCATAATGGTTCAGTTGCATCGGATAGGTACAACCATCCTGTGGCATTAGATGCGCCAGAATAGAGATGGGGTTAGGCCCAATAACTGTTAGGTGAGGGTCCCAATGATGGCTTTGCACCCACTGGTATACGATGGGTCTGACTTAACTAAAAAATATGCCAATAACTATTAGGTAAAGCCACAAGACTTAAAGGTCAAACCCGCTGCATCTTGCTTAGTGAAGCAATGGATAAAGAGTTGTCCACTCATTGGTTTGTATGTTATCAATAACTGTTAGGTGAGGTGCATATAAATCAATGGGACTATAGTACCCACTAGAAACTTTCATATATAGGTTTCTATTTCCTCCACTCGAGGAGTGTGGAGATTCATAGAAATAATGGGAGCCCTTGTTTGTTTATTAAAGCCCCAATAACAAATATTTATAAGTTCAAAACATCTAATTAGAAATTATTTCTCTCTATAATTAACCATGTCAAGTTCAAACCTATTAGCCTGAATCCTTGACACCAATAGGTTGACTAAAACCAATTACAAGGATTGGCTCTAGAATTTGAGAATTGTTCTCAATTCTAAGAAGCTGAACTGTGTCCTTGACCAGGATGCCCTTGTGTTGCCAGCTCGTCCATCCCCTGATCAACAAGCCGCACTTGAGAAGTGGATGGATGAAGACAATAAGATAAAGTGCTATATTCTTGCATCCACATCCAATGATCTTTAGCGACAGCATGAAGACATGAGGACTACCAGGGACATGTTGACTCACCTATAAGAGTTGTATGATGAGCAAAGTCACACGGCTCACTTTGAAGTCTCCCGAAGACTTTTTAGAGCAAAGATTCATGATGGACAGTCCATCCATGATCATTGTTTGATAATGATCAAGGACATTGAGGAGCTTCAAAAGTTAGGCATGAACATGGATAAGGAATTACAGGCAGATATGATCCTACAATCCCTTCCTAATTCATATGGATAGTTCATCATGCGCTACCATATGAATAAGATTGATAGCTCTTTGCCTGAATTGCTAAACATGTTGGTGACAAATGAAAGTACCTTGAAAAGTTCAAGGGGTATGATTCTAACTATGGAGCAGGCTTTCTTCAAGATAAAGTCTTCTTAAAAGTAGAAGAAGAAGCCTATAAAGAAGCAAAAGATTGGTATCAAACCCAAGACGTAGGCTCCAAAAAAGACCAATGACAAGGAAAAATGTTTCTACTATAATGTTGAAGGTCACCAGAAAAGAAACTATCCTGCATACCTGGCCACTGTGAAGAACAAGAAAATGGACATGCCTTCTGAAGGTACATCTAAGATGCTCTTTATTGAAACTAACCTAATATTTTTTTCTTCTTCTAGTTGGATTCTAGATTCTAGTTCTAGTACTCATTTGTGTACTTCTATGCAGGATCTGAAAGAAGTTAGAGGGCTAAGGGAAGGTGAGATTTCTCTCCAAGTCGTTAACGGAGCAAAAATTGCTGCTGTAGCCATCGAAATCTATCCTTTATGATTATCGTTAGGAATTAGTTTGTTTTTAAAAGATTGTTATTATGTAGCTGAAGCCAGTAGAAACTTAGTTTCTATATCTGTACTGGCATAGGATAATTATAATTTTTATTTTAATAAATATTTGTGTATAATTTATTTTGGAAATAAAATTATTGTACATGCCTTTTTAATTGATGGACTTTATCATTTGCATGAAACTGTGAATATTAATATTAACGAACAAATTATGAATGTCATAGGGTCTAAGAGACTTAAAGATAGGATTAGCCAAAAGTATCTCTAGTACCTAAGGCTAGGCCATATTGGACAGGATAGACTTAACAAATTAAAGAAAGATGGCCTTCTCGGGTCATTGACTTTTTAATCATATCCAATTTATGAGTCATATCTTTAAGAAAAAATGGCTAAGCTATCCTTTATAAGACACAAGGAAAGAGGCACTAAGATATTAGCCATAGTGTACATTGACGTGTGTGGGCTATTCGATGTACAGGCCGGGGGTGGCTATCTCTATTTCATAATCTTTACCGATGATTTCTCATGGTATGATTTTGTATATCTGATGTGTCACAAATCTGATGTCTTTGAAAAGTTCAAAGAATTCAGATGTGAAGTGAAGAAGAAGACCGAAAAATTCATTAAGATTCTTTGATCAGATTGAGGAGACGAATATCTTCGTAGAGAATTTCAAGCCTATCTTAAGGATAACAGCATAGTCTCACAATGGATATCTCTAGGAATGTCTCAGCTCAACAGGGTATCCAAAAGGAGGAATTAGATACTATTAGATATGGTCTGGTCTATGATGAACTTCATAGATCTTCCAATCCTTTTATGGGGACATGCGTTGCTTTCTATTATTCATATCTTAAATCAAGTTCCCTCTAAATCCGTTTCTACCATACCATACGAGTTATGATATGGTAAGAAACTATCTCTTGGGTACCTCAAGATTTAGGGGTGTCCGGCTCATGTCAAGCAACATCAGATGGACAAGTTAGAGGTTAGATCACTTAGGGCTTATTTTATAAGATATCCTAAGAAATCTATGGGATACTATTTTTATCTTTTAAAGGATCATAATATGATTGTAAGCTGTCATGCCATCTTGAAAAAAAAGTTTATCCAAGATGGAGGTAGTAAGATGAAAATTGAGCTCGACGAGAAAATCTCTAAAGAGCATCAAGTCCAAGAACCTGAACTCAATAATGAGCTAATAAATTTAGTACCACCTCCATCTCGTAGATCAAATAGAGTCTTCCATCCTTCAGAAGATACTTAGGTATACTTACGGAGGATCTAGAGGAAGTGTTTCTTATGGAAAACAGGGATATTAGGAATGATCCCAAAACCTATGTTGAAGCGATGTTAGATGTAGACTCCAAGAAATGGATGGAAGCAATGAAATTAGAAATTGACTCCATGCATTCCAACCAAGTATGGTCCTTAGTAGATCCACCTGAAGGTATTGTACTGATAAGTATAATAAATTCACCAATAAAAGTATTAATTTATTAATTAATTGATATTAATTTTTAAGAATTAATAATCAATTTATATATAATTTTTGAAAAATTCATATTTTTATTAATTAAAAAATTAATTAAAAATTAATAAAAATTAATGAAAATTAAAAAATAAAATTTTATTATTAATAGAAAGAGCTCATTTTTCTGATCACAACAAAATAAATTTCAAGTAAAACGGAGCTAAAATGAAAAAGATATGAATTTTTAAAAATATAAAATAAATAAAAATTAAATAAAAAAAGAAAACGGCTCAGCCGGCTCCGCAAGCCGAGCCATCAAGCCAAGCCGAGCCATCAAGCCGACTCAGCCGTTGAAGCCATCAGCCGGTCCACGATCCAGGCGTGGACCGCCAGCTCAGCAAATTCCGGCGAATCAGAGATTGCCACGTGGTGGACCTAGACCCCTTAAGGGTCTACAGAAATTTATCGCGGCTCACAAGGGTAATTCAGTCTTTTCGTCCGACAACAGCGGCGCTGATTGGTTGCGGTGTGCGGTGCGGCCGGTCCACGCGGTCCATGGGAACAGTTATTGCGCGATCGGACGGATGTGGTTGTTTGCGGTCAGGATCGGACGGCTGTGGTTGCTTCCGAATTTTATTCAGATACAAACATCACGCGGATCACCATCGGACGGCAGCGCTCGATCCAGGCGATGATCCGACGGTCCAGAACGCTGCCGGCGGCGATCAAGACTCCCGAAGCGCGATTTGCGGCCAGATTTTCCTCGATCAAGCGCGATCCAACGGCCAGAATTTAATCCGACCCGATCTGAGCTTATCTGCATCCGATTTTGATGATTTTTGGACCGTTGGATTCCTGTTGAACGGCTGGATTTTATCAGATTTACCAGAGTCGTATCTGAGCTGTTTTGATTCAAATTTTATCCGAATTTATTTGTATTTTGATGATTACAAAGGCATTAGTCCCATATTGCCTTTAGAAAAAATATCCAGCCCTCCTAGCTCTATAAAAAGGACCCCAGGCCATCAGAAATCAACTATCTCCGATCAAGGTGAAGCTTTGGTACAGGGCGAAGCCAGGCTATGGGTTAAAGGCTGCTTCGAAGCAACGGGTGCCGAGAAGAAGAGCCGAGCTTCTACACCATCTTTCTGCCAATGCCGATCCAAGATCAGAGATCAGGCTATTTTATTTTATTGTCTTTTCTTTTTAAATTTTATGTATTTAAATTCTAAAATTTTAGTTAATAAAAATTTTTATTTTTACATTTTAATTTCTTGCTTTTTTATTTTTATTGCAATTTAATTTCTGCACTTTAAATTATTGCTTTGCAAGTAGATGCTAAGATCTAACTAGTAGATCTTAGTACCAAGTTTAAATTTCTGCACCTTTTAATTTTTGTTTTTAATATTCCGACTTCAATCCTAATTCCAAAAACTCAAATCCTTTTCTTCTTTTTCTTCTAAAAAAAAAAATCAAAGATTTCAAATCTAAAAACACTACCTTCCCTGTGGATTCGACCCGACTCACTACTATTTACATATTGTCAATAATTTTAAGAAGTCGGATTAAACTGATAAACACGGTGTCTTAACGACAGCATCGCGTCCCTATCATGTTTTTGGCGCCGTTGCCGGGGAAGGAATAGATACTATTTTTTTTTTCTTTGATTTCTTTGATTTTTTTTTTTTTTTTAAATTAATTATTTTTTTTAATATTGCTTACTAATTTTTTTTATTTATTTTGTAGAAAAAAAAAGAGAAAATGAAGAAAGCATCAAATTTTGGTGAGATCAATTCTAACCCTAGTCCTCTTTCCTTTTTATTTATTTATTTATTTATTTTATTTTTAAATTAATTTAAAAAATATCCATTTAAATCTAATTAAAAGCCTCATGACAAGATTAGAAATCTTAACTGCTTAGAGCATGCATCATATTAGTTTTATTTTTATCTTTATTTTTATTTTTTTTTTTTTTTGTGATTGCTGGAGGCAAGGTAAGCCTTTCATAATTTAATTAGTTGCATGCATCTAGTTTAAGTTGCATAAAACCCTTTGAATTGAATTTTTTTTTTTTTTTTTCGTGCATATTCATATTAAATCAAATTAAGGGCACAACCCAATTAAACAAGATAAGGTGGGGATTTGATCACCCTTCCTTAGCCCACAAACAACCAACCAGCATCCTGCATTGACCTAAGCCTTTAAATTAAAATCAATTAGACATCAACCCTAGGAACTCGAGCTCAATAGGACAAGGAATCCTAAGAGTTGAACCGGGTTAGGATAAGTCAATTTGACTGGTGTCTAGGAAAGTGGTTCAGGGACGATTGGGCCCGAAGGAAGGTGGTTTCTAATTGGTTCCGTTCGCTTACCTGGCCAAGCATAATTGGTGTCTAAGGCAAGCAACGGGGGGACTCCCACCAACCTTACACTTACCTGGCCAGTTGATTGGCTAATCCTACACTTGGAGGGCTTGAAGGTGACCTTGACAGTTAGGAGCTGTCTAGATCTAGGACAATCTTTAGGTAGGATTGATTGACCAACTTAATTGCTAACCAATATTAAATCTAATTCTTCTCTTTCTTCTTAGTTCTAGGACTCCTTAGGACCTCTTCTTTAGAACTCTTTTTTCTTTCTTCTCCTTTCTCCTCTAAAAATAAAATAAAATAAAAATTAAACTAACTAAAAATTAATAATTAAATTAAATTAAAATAAATTAAAATTAATAAATAAAAATAATTTAAAAAAAAAATTAATTTTTAATATAATAAAATAATAATAATAATAATAAATAAAAAAAAAATTCTAAAAATTTTCAAACCATACATTAGGGTTACACTAATACATGCATGGTAGGAAATTGCTTTTTCTGATTTAGTTGAACTTAATTGAATGGTTGATTCATATTAAACATAATAATCAAATGGCTAATATAAATCTAATAGTCCAAAAATTAGATAAAGTTGACCTTCTTGATCAGAAAATAGATCAACTCCTAACCCTAGGTCAACAATCTCCTGCATAATTCACATCATCTTCTAATTATCAGGAGAATTATTCAATCTGTGCTAGTCCAACCCATCATGTAAGTAAATATCCTATGACTGCACAGTTTCCACATTTTATCCAAGAACAAGTTCAAGCTACTCAAGGATACTCCAAATTGATTAATGACCCATTTTCAAATTCATATAATTCAGATTGGAGCAACCACCATAATTTTTCTTGGATGTCCCAACAGACTCAGGCTCAGACCCAAATTTCACTTGAGCAAAATTATCAAAATTATGCCTATAATAATGGTCAGCCTAGTCAGTTTATTCAGCCATCATATTATAATCAGCCTTCATACCCACCTCCTCAACAGACCAATCTAGCTGATGATAGATTTAACCAACTTCAATAATTAATTCTAACTCAACAGCAATCTATCGCCAGACTAGAAGCTCAAATAGGATAATTAGTTGAGTCTAACATGAGGAGAGAACTAGATCAACTACCGAACCTACCAATTTTAAATAACCCACCTAATGACTACCAACCACCTGGATTAAATTATCAATCTAATGTTTCATCTAAGAATCTTCAATTTGAGAATACCAAAGTAATTCCTGAACTTAAAAGCTATAGGATTCTTATGGACCCATACCAAGACCAGGTGAGAGAGGCTAGTACTGATGCTAGCCAAAATGAAAATTTAGAAGAATTGGTTAGTACTGAGACTAACCACATAGAAGAACCCAAGCTAGGAATTAGTACTGATGCTAGTTCCAGTTTAAATGAGATAGAAATAAGAAAAGAGAATAGATGATTTACCCGAAACTTATAAACCTAATGTCCTATTCCCTTCAACCCTAGAAGCTGGTTCTTCTTATAAAAATCAAAAGGCATGTAATGAAATGTCAATGGAGTTGTTTAAGCAGGATCACATTAATTTACCTCCAAAATTAAAACCGCCTTTAGTCACCATTCCAGCACCCATTGAATCAAACTTAACTCCTAAAACTTCATTCATGAGCATTTTAGAAGAACAAATAGGAGTAATTCTTAATAAATATGGGTCTGAGAATGGAATCATAAAATATATCCCTAAAATTAACAAAGATTATATCAATAATGGGATTAAACATCAACTTTCTGAGATTGGCAATCCAAAACCATTGGAATTTGTCAATCCAATATTCGACACAGGATAGTGAGCTACATTGTGTCTGGCTGAAGACGGTAAACTTAGCGCTTGTTGGGAGGCAACCCAATATTTAGTTTTTATCTAATTTATCTTTTTAGTTTATCTCTTTTTAGGATAATTTGAATAAGTTGGAGGGAGAGCTCAAATTTTCAAAGGCATGTGCTGGACTAAAAAAATAAATAAATAAATAAATAAATAAATAAATAAAAAATAAAAAAATATATATATACTGAGTTAGGTGTATTCTTCCATGTTCTTTATTACATCCTTTATTTTTTCTTCTCCATTGAGGACAATGTCGATTAAATTCTAAAATTTTAGTTAATAAAAATTTTATTTAAAAAAAAAAAAAAAAAAAAAAAAAAAAAATTGGTTTTCCCACCGAGTAACCGGGTCCCGTTGCCTAAGTAAGCAATGATATTCGCGTCAAAAAGTGGGCAATATGAAAATAAAAAATTAATAAATGAAGGATGAAAGTAGCAATACACCTGCCTATATGAAAGTTTAGACAAATCAGAGATAAAAGTGGAATAATTTAAAAAAAAAGTTCTGAAAAATTTATTGTTCTTTACTTAATTTTTCTATTGATAAGTATTAATACCCCAATGATATATCTCATTTAAGCTCTACTGAATATCAATGGCCATTTTGAAAATTGCTTAGGTAAAATTCGAAACTCTAAAGTTAAAAGGTATTTAAAACTAAATTCTTTCTTTACTCGAGGACGAGCAAAGCTTAAGTTGGGGGGTGTGATAAGTATAATAAATTCACCAATAAAAGTATTAATTTATTAATTAATTGATATTAATTTTTAAGAATTAATAATCAATTTATATATAATTTTTGAAAAATTCATATTTTTATTAATTAAAAAATTAATTAAAAATTAATAAAAATTAATGAAAAATTAAAAAATAAAATTTTATTATCAATAGAAAGAGCTCATTTTTCTGATCACAACGAAATAAATTTCAAGTAAAACGGAGCTAAAATGAAAAAGATATGAATTTTTAAAAATATAAAATAAATAAAAATTAAATAAAAAAAGAAAACGGCTCAGCCGGCTCCGCAAGCCGAGCCACCAAGCCAAGCCGAGCCATCAAGCCGACTCAGCCGTTGAAGCCATCAGCCGGTCCACGATCCAGGCGTGGACCGCCAGCTCAGCAAATTCCGGCGAATCAGAGATTGCCACGTGGTGGACCTAGACCCCTTAAGGGTCTACAGAAATTTATCGCGGCTCACAAGGATAATTCAGTCTTTTCGTCCGACAACAGCGGCGCTGATTGGTTGCGGTGTGCGGTGCGGCCGGTCCACGCGGTCCATGGGAACAGTTATTGCGCGATCGGACGGATGTGGTTGTTTGCGGTCAGGATCGGACGGCTGTGGTTGCTTCCGAATTTTATTCAGATACAAACATCACGCGGATCACCATCGGACGGCAGCGCTCGATCCAGGCGATGATCCGACGGTCCAGAATGCTGCCGGCGGCGATCAAGACTCCCGAAGCGCGATTTGCGGCCAGATTTCCTCGATCAAGCGCGATCCAACGGCCAGAATTTAATCCGACCCGATCTGAGCTTATCTGCATCCGATTTTGATGATTTTTGGACCGTTGGATTTCCTGTTGAACGGCTGGATTTTATCAGATTTACCAGAGTCATATCTGAGCTGTTTTGATTCAAATTTCATCCGAATTTATTTGTATTTTGATGATTACAAAGGCATTAGTCCCATATTGCCTTTAGAAAAAATATCCAGCCCTCCTAACTCTATAAAAAGGGCCCCAGGCCATCAGAAATCTCTATCTCCGATCAAAGTGAAGCTTTGGTACAGGGCGAAGCCAGGCTATGGGTTAAAGGCTGCTTCGAAGCAACGGGTGCCGAGAAGAAGAGCCGAGCTTCTACACCATCTTTCTGCCAATGCCGATCCAAGATCAGAGATCAGGCTATTTTATTTTATTGTCTTTTTTTTTAAAATTTTATGTATTTAAATTCTAAAATTTTAGTTAATAAAAATTTTTATTTTTACATTTTAATTTCTTGCTTTTTTATTTTTATTGCAATTTAATTTCTGCATTTTAAATTATTGCTTTGCAAGTAGATGCTAAGATCTAACTAGTAGATCTTAGTACCAAGTTTAAATTTCTGTACCTTTTAATTTTTGTTTTTAATATTCCGACTTCAATCCTAATTCCAAAAACTCAAATCCTTTTCTTCTTTTTCTTCTAAAAAAAAAAATCAAAGATTTCAAATCTAAAAAACACTACCTTCCCTGTGGATTCGACCCGACTCACTACTATTTACATATTGTCAATAATTTTAAGAAGTCAGATTAAACTGATAAACACGATGTCTTAACGACAGCATCGCGTCCCTATCATGTACCTATTAGATGTAAACGATTTATAAAAAAAAAAAATTGGGTCGGATGGTAAGGTAAAGACCTATCAGGTAAGGCTGGTGGCAAAAGGTTATAGTTAACGCAAAGGCATTGACTATCAAGAGACCTTTTTGCCAGTGGCTATGCTGAAATCCATCCATACTTTACTTGAGATTGTAGCATATTTTGATTATGAGATATGGTAGGTGGATGTGAAAACTATCTTCCTAAATAGATATCTTGAGAAAGATATCTATATGAAGCAGTCTATGGGTTTTACATCTAGTGATGGTGATCACAAAGTTTGCAAGCTACAAAGATCCATTTATGGACTTAAGCAAGCATCCCAGAGTTGGAACACTCACTTTAATATTATGATCAAATCATTTGATTTCATCAAAAATGAGGAGTATGTGTGTACAAAAAGATCAGTGGAAGCATGGTCACATTCCTCATATTATATGTGGATGACATCCTCTTGATTGGGAATGATATTTTTATGCTGACATTAGTCAAAATATAGTTATCAAAAGAATTCTCTATGAAAGACCTAGGAGAAGCTTCTTACATTCTTGGTATTAAAGTCTATAGGGATAGATCTAAGAGAATGATAAGACTCTCACAGCAAATATACATAGAGAAGGTGCTGAAGCGGTTCAGCATGGAAAACTCCAAGAGAGATCTATTGCCTCTTAGGCATGGTATTTATCTTTCGAAGAAGATGTATCCTGACACACCTGAAGAGATCCAATATATGAGCAAGATCCTTTATGCTTTGACTCTAGGGAGCCTCATGTGTGCCATGCTATGTACGCGACCTGATATAGCTCTTATCATGACTGTCACGAGCAGATATCAATCAAATCCAGATGAAGAGTACTAGATAGCTGTAAAGAACATCCTTAAGCACTTGAAAAGAACTAAGAATTTGTTCTTGATTTTTGGAGGAGGTTTGGAGCTAAAAGTGGAAGGATACACTGATTAGAACTTTATGTCTGATGTCGATGATAGAAGGTCTATATCAAGATGTATTTTTCTATGTAATGGAGTATCGGTTAGCTGAAAAAGTTCCAAACAATTGATAATTGCATATTCGACCATGGAAGCTGAATACATCACCACCTCTAAAGTTAATAAGAAAGCATTATGATTCATAAAATTTATTACACAGCTGGGTGTGATGTCATCAGATGCCATTACACTATACTATACGATAATAACGGTACCATAGCTCTTGCTAAGGAGCCCAAGTCCCACCAAAAGTCCAAGCATATTGAACAGCGATTCCACATTATATGTAAATATTTCGAGAAGCAGTTCGTTGAGATGCAGAGAGTCGACTCTGCATAGAATGTGGTGGATTCACTGACAAAGCCTCTCAGCCAGTAGAAAATTTAAGCTCACCTTGAAAAGATGGGTCTTAGTTTTATGGCCAATTGACTTTAGGTCAAGTAAGTGTTTGTTAGCTGTGTGTCCTAGAATGCCAATTATTGGTTGATACATTTGTATTTCCAAGGCTTGTATTTGAACTTATAAAAACTTTTATTATTAATAAAGGAAATTCTTATTTTCAGTCATATTTATGTGTCCATGATTTATGCTATAAATTAATAAAAATAATTTTGTATATTTTTAAGATGTTGAGAATTTGAGACATAAACTATTAGTGGTTAATTTTTAAATACTCTCAATTGAAGGATCATTATGAAAAACAGTGATTGATCCAGTTAGATCGATGAACGATCACCTCCTTCATAGGTAGTTGAGTCTCGAGTCTTTAGTGTTATGACATTAGGATGATATGCAGGTGGTTGTTAGAAAATAATTTGCACTGAGTGTAACTATTACAAGAAATTACTTGAATGTCTACTCACTTGTCAATGGTATTCTCGATGTGACTAGTCCTTTGACCTATGGTGCATTGGCTGTTCGCAGTGAGGCTGCTATAGTTTGACTACGCATCCACTTGATCTCTAGTCATTCGGATCCTTGCTATGCATGTTGGCTATAGTGGGTTCAGATTCACTGTTAGGAGTAGGATGCACTTAAATAGAATCTATTGATCTTAGTAGAAAAGATATAGTCCTATGTGATTCATGAGACTGAGTTCATAAGTCTTTGGCCAAAGCAAGTATAAATACTAGAAAGGAGTTTCCACGGAATTCATAAGAGAATTCAAGTCGAGCCAATCTTATATATGACTGACGATAGAATTTGATGAGTTATCCATGACCTCTGTCAAGTCAAGACTTATGATACAAGAATTAAATCATACAATAATTGTACCTAGAGTTTCATACTTTCATTCTAC
Organism: Cocos nucifera; assembly: GCA_006176705.1. Taxonomy (NCBI): domain Eukaryota; kingdom Viridiplantae; phylum Streptophyta; class Magnoliopsida; order Arecales; family Arecaceae; genus Cocos; species Cocos nucifera. Next base: position 78,068 of record QRFJ01000704.1, read on the forward strand.
TAGATTGCCACTACATACTACTATGTATCACTGGTAGATTGTGGAACCCACGAGCATCATCTTGATGATCGATGATTCTTAATGGACAATGTTAGAATTATTTCAACCCATGGAAAGAAGTTTTGATGATATTATGATAGAGATTATAATATATCTCACTACTAAATAAAATAGAACCTACGGGGTCACACATAAAAGAGGTTTATGTCTGATTCAATGATTAATCGATGATTATGAATCGTTAAGGATATAATTATCAATATGATTGATAATTAACCCTATATAAAAGGTTGTAGGAGGATCAATTAATAATTTAATTATTAATTAGGCTCAATTTGATTGAGCAATAAGTTTTAGATTAAGTCTAATTGAATTAGATTCAATTTGACTTGAATTGAGTTTGGTTTGATTGAGTCATGAGATGACTCAATTGCAATGGAATCCATTTCTGATTTGATCTAAATTTAGGATCAATTAAATCTTAATTAAATTAGTATTTAATATGATTAGAGATCTAATTAGATTAGGTTCAATCAAATATTTGGTCTAAACCAAATTAGTTTTTGTTTGAGACTCAATCTAAAATCCTAGAGTCCTTTTTGTGAAGCATTCTTTCCATGCGCCATCCCTCGCCCACGCCCCTTCTCTCCTCATGCAAATTTCAGATTTGCATGAGGATTTCCATGCCCATTCAGCTCTTGGCTGGCAACTCTTTTTCTCTTTTGGATATGGATAAAGTTTGGTTTAAATTTGAAATCTAATTTGAATTCAAGATAGAGTTTGACTATATCAATATTCTATTAGGCACAACCTTAAAAGGATCTATCTTTAGGATCCCTATAGGGGGTTTTTGAGATCAAAACCAATTCTAGCCAATCATTAGAGAGATAGAGGGACTTCTTAGCATCCTCCCCTCCAAGTTTGAAGGAAAACTCCATTAGTTCAAAGCATGGAACTCCGAGGAAGAAAGCTGTGCTGCTGCTGCCTTTTTTCTACGTCCATTTCTTCTTTAACTAAAGATCATCTTCTAGATCTAAAGAAGAATCAAATCAATCATCAAGAGATTTTTTCTATAAGGGATCTAGCACCCCAGAAAGATAGATAAGTCTCGAATTAGATTGGATCTTGTGTGGATACTTGTGGAGGTCGGGCGCTTGCGCGACTCTAGGAACTTGTCAAGTTCTTGATCATTGGCTGCGAAGTTCATCGACCTATGCTAAGGTATGAGATCTGATCTCATAAATTAATTTTAGATTTCATATGTCTTAGATCTATGTTAGAAAAGATTTTTAGATCTGATCTAATGTATGATAGATTAATAGTTAATCTAGTTTTATTTTCACTATGATTTTAAAATAGTTTTGAAATACATGCATGTAACCTACCCTGCTTTCTAACATGAAGCTATTCCGATTTCAAATGATGATGATATAGAGATAATTTTTACAATAATAAGTTTCCATCCTTGTCTATCCGGTGTGGAGTTGTATCTCAGTGTCCAACCCATAGAAGGCATCAAAAATATTAATGATCGGGATAATTTTGTAGCAGGTGATCGGGATTTACGAATGACAACATAGTTAGAGGAACTGACTATTTGCTCTAGTCCATACAATATTAATAATAGCCCAATGAATACTATTTCAAGACATATAGAGGACTAGTTTGGTATAGAGGATTATGATATGATGTAGAATATCGTTAGACAAGCATCAATATATACAAGTGGTATTGATATGGTTCATGCAGATGACCGACTTTTACATGAGGATGATGTGCCAAGCGAAGATGATATGAAAGTTGATGCTAAGGAAGCTAGCACATCACATGATGCAGGAAGCCCACATAATGTTGATTTAAATAATACCAGAGTCCCAAATTTTCCAATATTTGAAGCTCCTTCCAGAACATTCGATCAGTTTGATTGGGCAGCTATTAATATATCAATGTGCTTTGCATTGCAAGCACAATCTTAAACATGGGAAAGAGGTGAAGAGTTATGTAAGGAGCTCCATTTTGCAGATAAGATTGAACTGCAAAATGCAGTAAAATAATATTCAATTGATACACATCATGAATTCAAATTTATTCAGTTGAAGCCAAAATTATGGATTGTTAAACGTAAAAACAAGGAGTCAGGATGTCTATGGATGCTTCGAGCAATTCAATGGTATGACTACTTTGAAGTCACATGATATGCTGGTCCGCATACATGTATATCTGCTATGCTCTCTCAGAATCATTTTGGACTAGATTCTAATTTTATCACCAATAAAATATGAGATCTGGTGAAAGAAGTATCTACAATCTCTATTGCTGGCATTGGTATAGTTTTAAAAAATAGATTCAACTATACATCGGATTATAGAAAGTTATGGAAGGCCAAGCAAAAAGCAATGGCTATGGTATTTGGTAATTGGGACAAATCATATGAATTATTATCAAAATGGTTGCATGCTGTAGAGCAATTCAATCCCGGCTCTTGAATTAAATTTATCAGCACTCCTACAAGTCATCCAACATGTGCTATATTTAATCATGTTTTTTGGACTTTTGTATCTTTTATTGAATGCTTCAAATATTATCCGGTGATTAGTATCAATGCTACCTTCTTATACAGAAAATATCGAGAGAAGATGATAATTGCAACAGCTGTGGATGGCAATAATTAAATTTTTTTTCTTGAATTTGCTATAGTAGATGAAGAGTCTTCCGATACGTGGGGTTGGTTCTTAGCATGTATAAAAACCTTTTTTATTGCACGTCAGAATATTTTTTTGATTTTAGATTAGTATATTGGTATTTTATCTACAGTACAAAATCAATATCTTTGATGGCAACTACCACATGCATTCCATGTATATTGCTTGCATCATGTAGCAAGCAATTTTAACATGTGATTTCAGGATTCAAAACTATGGGATATAGTGAAGAAAGCTAGCATGCAAACATCAATCAGGAAGTTTGAGAAATGTATGACAAAGATTGAAAAGGTGAAATCAAAAGCCATTCAATGGCTAAATGAAATTTCTTTAGATAAATTGACTCAAGCACATGATGGTGGTTGATGATATGCAACAATGACTACTAATTTGTCAAAGTGTTTCAATGAAGTTCTTAAAAATGCTTGCTTTCTGCCAATAACTGCATTAGCAAAATTAACATTTTTCCATCTTGTATCTTATTTTGAAGGTCGCCATGCTCAGGCAGTTGATGCCCTAGAAAGAGATGAAAATTTACACAATTTGTTATAGGTTATATAATCTCTAACCAATCCAAAGCTACATCGCACAATATTACAAGCTTTGATAGGGCTAGCAGTGTATTCCAAGTGCAAATGGCAATGTGAGGGCCTTATATGAATATAGGCAATAACACGCAGGTTAGCTATTTGTTGCTCATCCTTCTCATTTTCTATTTTCATAAATCTAACAACTAAATAGTTAACCTTGTTACACCATATGGTGCAGAGAGTGAGACTTTCTGAGCATACATGTACGTGTCAGGCAATACTATCATTTGCCTTATTCACATGTCATGGCTGCATGTGCTCATGTCGCAATTGATTTTTGGTGTTATGTTGATCGTTGCTACACCATAAATGATTATCATCATAGTTATGCTTATTAATTTCAGCCCATACTACATTATGATTATTAGCCACAAATCCAAAAGGAGTGTGTTATCATACCCGTACAATAATGGTTACAACATAAGGGTAGACCACACTCCTCGAGATTATAAAATGAAATGGATTGGCGGGAATCTACTAACAGGCTTATGTATCGAGAATGTGGAGAGGCAGGCCATTACAGATGAACATATCCAAGAATTAGAAATAAAGAATGATATGTATCCTGAAACATGAAATTATTATGTTGTATTAAGTTTAGTTGTATTAGAACTATTTTTTTTTAAGATATATACTTTAATGCCAGACATTGATATGTCATATTAATGCAATTATGCAACATTATAATACAACCAATCAATGTTGTTAAATGAATTTGTTTATGTTGACTACTATTAAATGCTTGCAGCATATCGTATACATGGATCTAGGGCTAGTTGATAATTCTGTACTATATGATCAGGCGATTCATCGATCATCATTGATTTGGGATGGAGAGGTATGCGTTAATGTCATTGTTATCTTCTGATAAACGTTCACTTTATTTACTCCACATGATTTTACATTATCTTTTTCTTATTATTATAAGGAATCGAGGTTTCTTACATGCTGTTGGAGGGAGCTAGCATTGTGTAGGTCAACGCGATTGGATGGATGTATTATCCCGCTTTACGTCAAGCTAGATTCTATAGGTTGAGTCATATCGGATTCATACGGCAGACTAGCATTTGATCATAGCATTCGTAGAGCGGTGGCAGCCAAAGACCCATAAATTTCATTTACCTCAAGAAGAGTGCACCATTATAATGTAGGATGTTTCTATCCAATTTGGATTGCCAGTTGATGGACTTACAGTCACAGGCAGCACATGATATGATTGGCGTCAGGTTTGTCTAGATCTATTAGGTGTTAGCCCACCAACTAGTATGCTTGTAGGGTCATGGCTTAGTTTGGTCTGGTTGGGAGAGCACTTTATTAAGTTAGCTCCCAATACTGGTGAGTTTGCCATTCGGTGTTATGCTAGAGCATATATCCTGCAGCTCATGGATGGATGTTTGTTTGGAGTTAAGGGTTCAAATTTAGTTCATCAAATGTTTTTACCTTTACTTGAGCATTTCGAGACTGTGAGATATTATAGTTGGGGCAGTGCTGCCTGACATGGTTATATAGAGGGATGTGTAGGGCAAGTCATAAAGATGTACATAAGATAATCGGACCTCTTATACTATTACAGTTATGGGCATGGGATAGGTTTTCCTTTATAGCACCAAAGAGATTAGGTCGATATATGCCTGATCCTATTATGGATCTACCTAGTGGTGCATTGCCAGTTGGTCCGTTAGGCATGAGGTAAGCAATCTGATTGTCATATATTTATAAGTATATATAAAGAATATGTAACACATATATTATTACATGTACAGATGGAGAGATTTCTTTTCGATCGAGAAGGTATTGACCCATGTTCTTATTGCATGCCGATACCATCTCGATCAACAGACTACGAACCAGGTAAGCATTACATTTGTATCTCATATTCATTAGGAGTTAATTTATATATATTAATGCATATCAATTAATTAACGCCCATTCTACTCATATGCAGATGGTATGGGAGCCATATACGGCCGATGTCCTCATCCAACTACATAATTACTACTTTGTCAGACAGGATGTGTGGCGTAGTCAAGTGCCACTCATTTGTTTTTATATCGTAGAGTGGCATTTTTTGAATCGAGTGTTATGGCAATTTAGGATTCACTAACCCATTCCAAATAGTTGTGATACAGATGCCAGACTACATCGGATCAATCTTAGAGGATGGGTCAAACAAGATTGGGGTATTACTCATCAGCATTTCCTTCTATTATGAGAGAATCGTCGGACTACATTATAGATGGGCCTCTAGTTGATGGTATCATGGACTTCAGTGACATATACATGCAGTAGTATAGGTGCATTACTTGGCATTTCATTGGTCGTAGTAGTGTTATATTCGATTATCTGATACACTCATTAACTATAGTTCGATAATTTATTCAAGAATATTTGTTAATTTAATTTTGTATTATTTAGTACTTGATTTTCTGCTATTTCATAGTAACAGCTTAGCAAGAATATATGATCTTGCTGATCTAGAATCGATATCGATATCTTCGCAAGCCATCCAGGATATATGACCAGCATAGTCGTATCGCCATGTGTATCCATCCTCCTAATCTTGGGATAGAGCAGGAGACTCCTCCAACTTTTGGCCATCCGATGTCATTCGGACCACCTCCTCTAGCCTGACATAGACGAGGCAATTCTCAATCTACCACCTCTCCAATTTTGATGATAGAGTTTCCCTCATGCATTCTGTACATTTCATCGGCTGCTTTATGCATGATGATTTGAGCCAGCTCCCTTATGTTTCAGATGCAGCTGTCCGTTTTGACTATGCAGTGGAGATGACTAACCAAAGACTTTCATATCATGTTCATTATACGGACATGGGACTTAGTGAACCGGAGGATGTAGGACCTAGTGAACCAGAGCCAATGCATCGTTGAAAGCAACCTATACAAACAAGGAGACGGCCACCATGTAGGACATGATTTTTGTGCATTACACATGTTCTCTTTTTTTTTTTTTGCTATCATAAATGATTGTACCAAACTTTTTGGCAATATGAAAATGTAAGATATTTATTGATAATTTAAATGCGGAGTGTATATTTTTTTAGTTCTTAAATCGACATACAAAATTGCAAGTTATACTAATTCTTTTGCTTACAAAAAATATTTTTATTCCGGACAGGCTACTCTTTCTCTTGAGGAACCCAGGATATTTGATAACTTGAGTCAGAACCAGGACAAGTTTAGGTCCTCCAAAAATTCAGGTACCATCTGTGATTAGCCCAACCCCACTTCAGTTCTAAATGTTCCTTTTGAAGATGATGCCAACGTTAATGGTCTCCAGTCTCTTCATCTACAAATCTTTTGTTTTCATCTTCCTTCAAAAGCACCGTCTAGATCACCATTTGAGTCAGCAAATGGGATGACATGGGATGACATCCATCAGGAATCATTGTCAACAAATCCCTGTAATAAACATAACTCGCATGTTCGGTGTGTAAGTGCAAATTATACTAAACCCGTATGTTCAAGTTGCATATTCTTAATGAACCTACATCTTCAACATGCATGTTCAAATCAAAAATACACATGCACTGGTCGACCTCCCATAGGCCCCAATCGACTGGCTTGGCACGGCACGCCTTCTCGTCTGGGCTGGTTGACCAGTTGAAATTGATCAGGACCAACTAGAGGCCTCAGGTTAATGTCGATCAACCTAGATTCAGACCAGTCGACCGCCTTTGAAGGGGAGGCAAATCCAGGTAAACCCGCAAGTCCAATATGCATGCTTAAAGTTGTACTAAACCCACATGTTCAACATGCATGTTTAAAGTTGTACTGAACCAACATATCTAACATGCATGTTTAAAGTTGCACTGAACCCGCATGTTGAACATGCGTGTTTAAATCCAACTCAATAAACCCGCATGTTCAACATGCATCTTCAAGTTAACACATTTCGGCACCAAATTTGAATTGGACAATTTAGCGGCAGCCAGGTCGAACAAACCCACATGTTGGACATGCAAGTTCATTTTCAAATCACCCACACGACATGCAATTTCAACGGTGGCATCCTACTCATCACAACTAAGGTTCTCTCAAAAATAAAACTAAAAGGATTATATTTTTAAAAATTATTATTTAAATAATAATATTTTTTAAAAAATCTAATGTTTGAGTCTATTTATTGATGCTCTACTAATATTATTATTCAGCATGTTATACTGGCTAAAGTTCATTAACGTTGTGGGTCACAATGTAATCGAAATGCCATCTAGTTTTCACCCACACCCCTCGACAGGCTATGCAAAACTCTTTATTTAAGTAGCAGTCGAAGCATGCTCCATCCATCTCCACATCGGCTTCGACTTCGGCTTCAACTGCCCAGGCACCACCGACATCTACTCCTCCACCAGCATCTGAGCCTTCACCATCAACCAAATCTCCGGTATATGCTCCACCCATCGATGAGTCTCCACTAGTATCCACGTCGCATGATCCCATGGCCAATGAGAGTAGATTTTTATTATATTATTTATTTATTTATTTAGTTATTATACATTCTTATATATTTATATAATATATTTTTATTGTAGGTGCATCATTCAGTAGAATATTTCACAGTCCCAAATGCATGCCGCATGTATGGAACCGCCAGCATCAGGTCATGGTGGAGTATGATTAGGAGGGAAGACCAGTCGGGGCGACCACATCAGAGATACATTCTTCTTTTAGAGTGCTTGTAAGGTACTTCAATATTATTCCTATTGTGCCCATAGACTGGCGATTAATGGATGCTAATGTCAAGAATCGGATGTGAGATGAGACATGGATAAGTGTATCTTCATTATATTTATGTATTTGATATGTTTACATGATGTTTGGTTTGAATAATTTTGTAATTAATTTTTGATAACTTTTTGCAAATGAGGTATGACTTTATAGATCATGAGTGGGCTCGAGATGCCCGTCTATAGAAAATTAGAGAGTTGTACCAGAAGTACAAGATCAAGCTTCATAGAGGATGGCTCGAGCACCAACAAGACACTCTAGAGGAGCTTGTTCCTTAGATTTAGGACTATCCTCTGAGTTAGTGGGAGGGGATGGTTGTTACATTTATGTCCTAGAAGTTTGATTGGCTAACACATATAATACACTTTTAAGAATAATTTTATAATTTTGACTTAAAATTAATAAAAAATTATTTTATTCTATCATATTATGTACATAGTATCTCTGATACATCCTTTGAGTTAATAGTAATGATAATTCATATTTTTAAGAATTAAAAATTTAAGACATGAATTTTCATGATTAACTCGTAAACTGCTTCCGACCGTAAGATCATCATGAGGATAGTGATTAATCTGAAAGGTTAGTATATGATCGCTTTCTTAGGATAAATGAGTCTTGAGTTTATGATGTGAAAACACCAAAGCGAGAGTATAGATACTCATTAAAGAATGAGGGCACTGAGCATGACCACCTCAAACAGTTATAAAGGAGTCTACCTTCTCGTCGATGATTGGCTCGATGTTGTAGTGGTGTGACTGATTTTTTGATTTGAGGTGCATCGACAATTCACCTTGAGGGTGAGACTCGAAGTAGAAAAGTAAACCGAAAAGCTCATTAAGATTCTTCAATCAGATCGAGGAGATGAATGCCTTAGCTAAAAATTTCTAGACTATCTTAAGGATAATAGCATAGTCTCGTAATGGACTCCATCTAGAATGTCTCAACTCAACGAAGTTCCAGAATTGAGAAATCAGACTCTATTAGATATGGTTCGATCCATGATGAGCTTCATAGATCTTTCTGAGTTTCTTTGAGATCATAATCTAATACAGTAATATATGTACTAAATAGAATTTTTTCTAAAATCATTTCTACCACACCGTATGAGATATGACATAGTAAGAAATCCAGTCTGAGTTACCTCAAAATTTGGGAGCTCATGTCAAAAGATAGTAAGCAAATAAATTAGAATCTAGGTTCTTTAGAGCTTGGTTCAAAGGATATCCTAAAGAGTCATTAGGATATTATTTCTATCTTTCAGTCTCCTAGCCATTCAAAATCCTGAGGTATATGTTGGTTGTCACATGTTCATTATAGAAATTGGATCGCACCAATAGGAGATCAATCTACCTCGGTAGATGAGAAGTATTTCTATGATGATCATGAGATCGAGTCCTTAAGTCAGAAGCCATGGTAAAGTAAAATAATAGAAAAGAGTTTTCTATTAGGATTTCACATCGAACTCGAATTGAATGATCTATTCATATGACAGGATGTTGGGTTTGACAAGTTCACCGTAATCCTAATCTTATCGAGACTCAAGATAAAAGAATCCAATCACACATGTAGCTACATTGAGAGGTTCGCTTTTGATTCTGATGGATTGCCACCATATATTGCTGGATATCATTGATGAATTTTGGGAGCAAATAAAATAATCTCGATGATCGATCATTCTAATTGGGTGAACCAGAAGAGTTCTAGTCCATCAAAAGATATTTTGAAGATGTTGATGATAGAGATCATGATATATCTCATTACCATATGGAACTAAACTTAACTGGATCACACAAATAAGGATTTGGATCTAAATGTGATCAATTAGGCTAATCCAGTTTGATTGATTTGGACTAGATCTGATTAGGTCCAAGAAAATCATGCTAGCATATGATTGAGCCTAACATTCTCCTTCAATGGTCTTTTTGGTTCATCTTGGATGCGTTTGACTCACCTAAGAACCCTATCCTAGTCTGACTGGAGCTTATCCAGGTCAGAAAAGAATTATCTTAATTCATCAGATGAATATAAGATAACATCTGCCAATTTCTATAATCTGCCATTTTTAGTTTCAAACAAGGGTCAAAGGTTGACCCTGACGTAAGAAAGAAAGGATAGGGGGCATGCCCCTATAGAATTCTAAGGGCACATGCCCCTAGATGTTTTCATGAGAGAGAGAGAGGGGGGTGCACATCCTCCTAGGCATGCATCCTATATGGATAGGCTTTGATCAGGTCAAATTCAGATTTGACTAGGTCAAAGAGTTTGATGGAGATCAAATTCTACAAGAGAAAGGAGTCTTTTGCACCACCTTCTCCCTATATGTTTTGTGCAGCAACTCTTAGGAAAATTTTTGGGTGACAAATCAGATGGGATCAGGTGAGTTTCATCATGGGATATCAGGTTTAAAGCTTGATTAATCAAGCAATTTGATTGCTTGATCAATCAGGACTCTAGGTTGGCACAGGATCTATTTAAAGAGGCCCTGTGCCCTAAGGTTTATAGTTTTTCCATCTCCCATGCCCCAAAGTGCTGCCATCCTCTCTTCTCCATGCCTCCCTCTAGTCCTCTCTTTCTTCTCCATGTCCACACCAAGGTTGGTGAAGGATCAATGATCAAGAGTTGAGGAAAGCTGAAGCAAAGATCGTGATAGAGTGTTCTACATCAAAAGACTATGTACTAATTTTGAAGATCCTTTTGAGGATTCTACAAATTAGATCCAGATCTAATTTTGGAAGATTGGATATAGAAGGAGAGTACATCTAGATCAAGTCTGAGTGGATTGACTTTGGTAGAGGCCAGACGCTTGCATGGCTAAATCCAGAATCTTAGGCTTCCGCAGATCGTCGTCAAGGTAATAGTCTATCCTGAACAGGTAACAATAGTTGTTGCTGTTCTAATTTTAATTTTTATATTTAATTTTATATTATTAGGATCAGATAAAAAACTCTCAAATCTAATCAGAGATTTGTAAAAAAAAAAATTAAAATTTTTCTATAGATCTAATCAAATCAGATCGATCCTGTGGTAGAAAACTAGATTTTTTCTTCAACTGGTATTAGAGCCAGGTTAGCAGTTCTTCAGATCTACCTTATATCTAATTTTTATTTATTTTATGATCTAATATTAAATATTTTAGATATCACATTAGATGTGATCAGATCTAAAATCAAAATATTAAAAATTTTATTATTATAGATCAAAGATAAATGAGATGAATGACTAGACTAGTTGTAGAATTGGTCTATATGTACTCTAGTATAACTTTCTTTTGATATGATATAATTAAATTTTTTTTTAGATCATTTTTATTTCTATTTTCTAATGTTATAAGAGTTATAATCAAATCTATAAAAAATAAAAAATTAAAATTTTAAAATTTTTATATAAGATATGATTGATGCATGTCTAGACTAGTTATAGAATTATTCTATATATTATCTAGAATAAAATTTTATTTGATGAGATTATTAAAATTTTATTTTTTAGATTTTATATGAGATATATCAGATCTAAAAATATGCATATTTAATTTAATTATTGATACATAAGATGTATACAAAGCATGCATAGTTAGATCTATAATTTTATATATGATATATGTTATAGATCTTGTAATTTTGTAGTGTAATTATTTATTTCTGATTAAAGCATTCTACTTGGCCATCCGGTCATAAGAGTAAGAAGGATTTAAAGGTCATCTCTTCTCATTTGATGGGGTGCTCTTATGGCATGTAGGGGTGCTGCGCATTTATCCTTAATTAGAAATTAAAAACTTACTTTTCTATAAAATTCTAAATTCTAAAATCTTAGAATTTTTTATATATTTTTATTTATGAACCTAAATTTAATTAAGAATTAAGATTATGAAACTAATTAGATCTAAAAATTATAAATTTTAGATCTAAGATACCTTCATAAATTTGGATTCGGGCTTGGGTAGCTTAATTAGATCTAGCGATTGATCAAACCAAATCAAGAGTTGGCTAGATGGGATCAAGAGTGCTTAGAATTGACTAACCTAATAGGATTAAGTCTGAGTCAAGGTCGACTCACAACCATATATGGACAATCAAGTCAAGACCTATTTTGGCTTCATGGTTCGAGCCTGGATTGTAGGCTAATCCAATTAGTTCTAGTTCGATAATTTGATATCCAAGGTAAATTTGGCAAATACGATCGACTAGTTTTTAATTGAGAGCTACTTGATCTGAATGCATTCTTGTCGAATTAATGGCATATCCCTTCCATCGATCTTACTTACCTAGCCATTTAGGTCGATCCAGTTCTGATTTGAGGTAGCTAACGATTTGAGCTAACTCATGCCACTAGGTTAGTCATAATTGTTAGGACTAAGTCAAGTCAAATCTAAGAGATCTAAATTAAATCTCTTAAAAAAAATATTAAGTCATAGGTCTTCCACCATTGTAGATGTGCGGGCTCTTCTAGGGTTGATTGTTCTCGGCTGGTTATAATGGTTCAGTTGCACTGAAAAGAGACAACCATGTATATTAGGCATTAGATGCTATGGGTTAAAGGATGGGTTGGGCTCAATATTCCAAATACAATGAGAGACTCAATCAAAAATTCAATTAGTACAAATGGTGGGTCTGACTTAACTAAAGATTGGATCAATATTTCGAACATGGTGAGATTCATGAACTAGAGATCTGATTTAGGCACACCATGATTATAGAATCATTGGATAAGAGTTGTCCACTCATTGGCTGACCCATCATCAATAACTATTAGGTGAGGTGGTGAGCCAATCGATGGAACTGCACCATCCACTAGAAATCTATGATCATGGAGATTTTTACATCTCTGTCAAGAAAGTATAGAAATCCCAATAAATAGTGAGATCCTAATTTATTTAAAAATAAAATTTTTATATAAATTTATCAAGTCTAATTATAAAATCTAACTAGAAACTTTAACTCTCTATAGGAAAAATATCAACATCCAATCTCCTAGCCAAAATTCTAGATACCCATAGACTGACTGGATCTAATTTTAAAGATCGGCTTAGAAACTATAAAATTATTTTAGGTTCCAAGAAGCTATCTTATGTATTGATTCAGGATCTACCAACTTTACCAACCCATCAGACTACTGATCAAAAAGCATCTCTAAAGATGTGGATGGATGATGATAATAAGACAAGGTACTACATACTTGGTGCTATGTCTGATGAGCTACAATGCCAACATGAGAACATTATGACTATCCGACAGATGTTGGCTCACCTGTAAGAGTTGTTTAGTGAATAAAGTCGTGCAACTAGGTATCAAGTCTCCCATAGACTTTTTAAAACTTAGATGCGTGATGGGCAGTCCATCCAAGATCATTATTTGATAATGATCAAGGACCTTGAGGAGCTTGAGAAGTTTGATGTTATCATGGTTAGGAACTTGCAGATTGATGTGATTATGCAGTCTTTGACCGATAAACTTTCATATGCATAAAATGCAATGTACCTTAGCTGAACTAATAAATATGCTGATTACTGCTGAGCTTTCCATGAAAGATTTTAAATGCTTAGTTCTTGTTGTAGAGTGAACTTCTTCCAAAAGAAAATCTTTTGGAAAGAAGAAAAAGTTTGTGAAGAAGTAGAAGATAGATGGTGGGAAGAAGAATGGAGAATGGAAGAAGAAGGCCGCTAATAAGAAAAAGTATTTCTATTGCAATACAGACGATCATTGAAAGTGGAACTACTCTTTATACCTGGCCAGCCTAAAGAACAAGAAAGAAGTGAAGATATGCTCGTAATAGAATCTAATCTTACAGTTTCTTCTGCATCCAATTGGATGCTTGACTCTGGTTCTAGTGCTCACTATGCACTTTTATACAAGATCTTGAGAAGAACAGGAGATTGAGGGATGGTAAGATGATCCTGCATATCGAAAATGGAGCAAGAGTTGCTGGTGTAGCTATAAAAATCTATCTTCTTTGACTATCATCAGGATTAGATTTAGTACTTAGAAACTATTATTTTGTTTCTGCAGCAAATAGAAATCTAATTTTTTTCTTATTTAGTATAGAAAGGTTATGTAATTAGCGTTCTTAAGGACCATTATACTATTCTTTTTGAAAAAAATAAAATTACAAGTGGTTTCTTAATTAATGATCTCTATCAGTTGCATATTGATGTATCTATGTTAAATTTTGAGCAAAACATGAATGTCGTAGGATCTAAGTGACCTAGGAATAGTCTAAATGATAGGTATCTATGGCACATTAGACTAGGTCATATAGTTGAAGACAGGATTAACAAATTGAAGAAAATCAGACTTATGAGTCCATTGATCTTTGAGTCATATCCAATCTATGAATCATGCCTTTAAGAAAAAATGACCAAGCTTCCTTTTGTAGGACATGAGAAAAGGGCCACAGACCTACTTGCCTTGGTACATATAGATGTGTGCAGCCTATTTGATGTGCCGACCAGAGATGATTATGTATACTTCATTATCTTTACCGATCATGATATGGATATGTGTACCTGATGCGTCATAAGTCTCAAACCTTTAAAAAGTTTAAGGAATTCAGTCTCAAAGTAGAAAAGCAAACCAAAAAGCCCATTAAGATTATAATATGCTTGTGAGTCGATATGTCATTTTTCTTAAAAAATAGTTTATTCAAGATAGTGGCATCGAAAGACAGATTAAGCTCAAAGAGAAGGTCTCTAAAGAGCAACGAGCTAAAGAACCTATGGAACCCAATCAATTAGAGCCAATCTATATGCTATCTCCTCCACCTCAAAAATCAACTAGGATTTTTCATCCTTCTGAAAGATACTTAGGTACTATTTCAGAGGATGTTGAAAAAATATTCCTCATAAAAAATGAGGTTCATGGTGATGATTCCAAAATCTATAATGAGACGATATCAGATATCAATTTTGAGAAATAATTAGAGATAATAAAGTCAGAAATTGACTCAATACGCTCAAACCAAGTCTGAATCTTGATAGATCTACCTGAAGGTATAGTACCTATTGGATGTAAATGGATCTACAAGAAAAAAATAGGTGCAGATGAAAATGTGAAGACATTCAAGGCTAGGCTAGTAGCAAAAGGGTATAGTCAGTGTGAAGGCACTGACTATCAGGATACATTTTTGCTAGTAGCCATGCTAAAATTCATCCATACATTGCTTGCTATTGTAGCCTATTTTGATCATGAAATATGGTAAATGGACATGAAAATGGCATTCCTAAATGGACATCTTGATAAAGATATCTATATGGAATAGCCCTTTGGTTTTACATCCAGTGATGGAGATCACAAGGTCTGCAAGCTGTAGAGGTCCATATATGAATTAAAGCAAGCATCTCGGAGATGGAATGCTCATTTTAATGATGTGATCAAATTATTTGATTTCATCAAAAATGAGAAGAAGCCATGTGTTTTCAAAAAGATCAGTGAGAGTGTTGTTATTTTTCTCATACTGTATGTGGATGACATCCTCCTTATTAGGAATAACATTCTCATATTGATCATAATCAAAATATGGTAATCGAAGGAGTTCTCTATGAAAGATCTAGGAGAAGCAACATTTATATTGAAAATTAAGATCTATAGAGATAGACCAAATAGGATGCTAGGTCTCTCACACAGACGATATATATAGAGGAGGTGCTGAAAAAGTTCAGCATGAAAAACTCCAAGAGGAGACTAGTACCCTTCAGACATGGCATTCATCTCTCCAAGAAGATGTGCCCCAGCACACCTGAGGAGATTGAATGTATGAGCAAGATCCCTTATGCTTCGGCAATAGGGAGCCTCATGTATGTCATGCTATGTACACGTCCTGATATTGCCCTTGCTGTGAGTATCACGAGCAGGTATCAATCGAATCCAGACGAAGAGCACTGAACTTCTATGAAATATATCCTTAAGTACTTAAGAAAGACTAAGGATATATTTTTAGTCTTTGAAAATGGAAAACTCCAGGTCCAAGAGTATACAGACTCGAACTTTATGTCTGACATAGATGATCGAAAGTCGATATCTGATAGTCTATTCATATGTAATGATGGTGCAGTTAGCTAAAAGAGTTTCAAGCAGATAGTGATCGCAGACACCACCATGAAAATTGAGTATATCGCTGCATCGGAAGCTGCTAAAGAGGCCTTCTGATATAAGAAGTTCACCGCAGAGCTTGAAGTGATGCCATCAGATGTCGTCCCTCTGTACTGTGACAATAATGGTGTCATAGATTTGTAGCTAATTGGCTTTAGGTTAAATGGGAGTCTGTTAGATGTGTGCCCTAGAAGCTAGATTGCTGACACTTACAATATACTTCTAAGGATAATTTTATAATTTTAACTTAAAATAAATAAAAAATTATTTTATTCTATCACATTGTGTACATAGTGTCTGTGATACATCCTTTGAGTTAATGGTAATGATAATTTATATTTTCAAGTATTGAAAATTTAAGACATGAATTTTCATTATTAACTCATAAACTACTTTCGACCGTAGGATCATTACGAGGATGGAGATCAATCCAAAAGATTAGTATATGATCGCTTTCTTAAGATAGATGAGTCTTGAGTCTATGGTATGGAGACACCAAAGTGAGAGTACAGATACTCGTTAGAGAATGAGGGTACTGAGCGTGACCGCCTCGAGCAGTCATAAGGGAGTCTAACTTCTCATCGATGACTAGCTTGATGCTGCAGTGGTGTGACTGATTCTTTGATCTGAAGTGCATCGATAGTTCACCTTGAGGATATTATAATTTGACTACACCATAACTCGATCTTCTAGCCATTCGGAATTCTGAGGTGTATGTTGGCTATGGCATGTTCATTATAGAAAGTGGATCACACCAATAGGGGATCTATCTACCTCGATAGATGAGAAGTATTCCTATTATGATCATGAGATCGAGTCCTTAAGCTCATGGCCATGGCAAAGTAAAATAATAGAAAAGAATTTTCTATTAGGATTTTACATCAAACTCGAATCGCATGATCTATTCATATGACAGGGTATTGGGTTTGACGAGTTCACCTTAACCCTATTCCTGTTGAAACTCAAGATAGTAGAACCCAATCACATAGGTAGCTGCACCAAGAGGTTTACTTTTGGTTTTGATGGATTGTCATTATATACTGTTAGGTGTCATTGGTAGATTTTGGGAGCAATTAAAATGATCTTGATGATCGATCATTCTAATTGGATAAACTGAAAGAATTCTGATCCATCGAAAGATATTTCGATAATGTCGATAATAGAGATCATGATATATTCCATTATCATATAGAACTGAACCTAACTGGATCATACAAACAAGGATTTGAATCTGAATGTGATCAATTAGGCTAACCCAATTTGATTGATTTGGATTAGATCTGATTAGGTTCAAGAAAATCATGCTAGCACATGATTGAGCCTAACATTCTCCTTCAGTGGTCTTTTTGATTCGTCTCAAATGAGTTTGACTCACCCAGGAACCCTGTCCTAGTCTAACTAGAGCTTATCCAAGTCAGAAAAGTGTTATCTCAATTCATTAGATGAATATAAGACAATACCTCATAATTTCTATCACCTATCATTTTCCGTTTCGGACAAGGGTTAAAGGTTGACCCTGATGTAAGAAAGAAACGACAGGAGGCATGCGCCCCCTAAAAAATTTCTAGGAGCACATGCCCCTAGATGTTTTCATGAGAGAGAGAGAGAGGGGTGCACGTCCCCCTAGATGTGCACCCCATATGGATATGCTTTGATCGAGTCAAATTCAGATTTGACCAGATCAAAGAGTTTGATGGAGATCAAATTCTAGAAGAGAAAGGAGTCTTTTACACCACCTTCTCCCTTTCTATTTTGTATGGCAACTCTTAGGGAATTTTTTGGGAGACAAACCTGATGGGATCAGATGAGTTTCATCATGGGATATCAGGTTTAAAGCCTAATTAATCAAGTAATTAGATTACTTGATCAATCAGGACTCTAGGTTGGCACGGGATCTATTTAAAGAGGCTCTGCGCCCTAGGGTTTATAGTTTTTCCATCTCCCACACCCCAAAGTGCTACCGTCCTCTCTTCTCCACACCTTCCACTAGTCCTCTCTTTCTTCTCCATGTCCACACCAAGGATGGTGAAGGATCAACGATCAAGAGTTCGAGGAAAGCTGAAGCAAAGATCGTGATAAGGTATTCTACATCAAAAGACTGTGTGCTAATTTTGAAGATCCTTTTGAGGGTTCTACAAATCAGATCCAGATTTAATTTTTAAAGATTAGATCCAAAAGGAGAGCACATCCAGATCAAGCCCGAGTGGACTCCAGTAGAGGCCAGGTGCTTGCATGGCTAGATCCAGAATCTCAGGCTTCTGCAGATCTTCGTCAGGATAATAGTCTACCCTAAACAGGTAATAATAGTTGTTGCTATTTTAATTTTAATTTTTATATTTAATATCATATCATTAGGATCAAATTGAATAACTCTTAGATCTAATCAGAGACTTGTAAAAAAAAAATTTGAAATTTTTCTACATATCTGATCAGATCAAATCGATTCTATGGTGGAAAACTATGTTTTTTTTTAATGGTTAGTCATTGGAAAAGCTAGGAGTTTTAGGTTTAATTTCTAACTTTCAATTTTTTTAATATACTAATAATTATATTTAAATTTTTTTTAAATATTTATTATTTAAATACTTATAATTTAAATATTTTTTAGACTGTCTTCCATCAGAACCAAAAGAACTGAGCAGCTCAGGAGTACATGCATACTCTAGTCATCAGTCTATGGCCAGTTATGTGCATAGAAAGATAATGAATTCTTAATGTTAGTTTATAAATTAAATTAATATTTTTTATGTATATTTCTAAAAAGCTGATTGATTGTTATAGCTAATGAGAGAAGGGTTAATGTCCACCCATAATACCATCTTCCAATCCAGCCGTACGAACAAGAAGGGCAGGCCGATGAACACCATAATTGAAAAGATTTTTTTAAGTAATAACTAGATTAGTATGATTAGTATTATAGCATTTCTTATGATATTTTATTTAAATTTATAATTACAGGAGCAGTTTGGCACGCTCGCTAGTGAGGGCCCAGATATCTCTGGCCTTCAAGACCATCTGTCTTAGGTCTTGGGGCCTAAGCACTCTAAAAGAATCCAATGTAGGCCCAGATATATGATGATGAGCTACTGATCTGAGGCGAGCATCCTTTTATATACTTTCGAGATCGTTAGTTAGGAGTAGCTTGAGGAGGCGTTGGCATAGGCAGCTCAGGCTATGGAGCAGGCTACTTAGGCTAAGGAGCACACATCTTAGCTACAAAGCATCGTGACCACTATGGTGATGAAGCTTTTTGCACGTTTCGGAGCTGACTTCATAAGCCTTGAGGATATGTTGGCCAATATTTCATCTCCAGCCCCTCCAGCATCAGCTCTAGCTCCAGCTCCTCTAGCTTCAGCTTCATCTCCTCCAGCTCGTGCTCCATCTCCTTCCAATGATGATGATTTAGATTTAGATGTAAACTTTTGATACATTTTTTTTAAAATATTATAATAAATTTTATTTATTAATAAAATTTAAATATTTTAGATATCTTCTTATATTATTTTAAATATATATCTATGTTATATATTGAAATGCATTTATCAGATAAAAAATTAAAAATTAAAAATCTATATTTTTTTATTATTCAAAATTTATGGCAATGGTTGGCAACCATTACCGTTGGCATGCCAACCGCTACCATAGATCACATGTCAACTGCTATCATAACCTATGGTAGCGATTATAAAATCACTGCATTAGCTCTATAATAGTAGTTGTATAACTGCTGTCATAAATGATCTATTGCAGTGGTACACAACCATTACCATAGAGCCTATAGCAATGATTTAACAACCACTGCTATAACTTGTAAAGCAGTAGTTATGTAATCGTTGCTATATATTATCTATAGTAGTGATTGAGAAATCATTCTATAGAAGTAATAGCAGTGGTTGATGAATCACTACTATAGATCCATTATAACAGCAATTGAATAACCGCTGCTATATATGTCATATGGCAGCCGTTATTATAACTATTGTAGAAACTACTACCATAGATCTATGGTGATGATGATAGTGGTAGCGGTTAAGTAACCACTACCATAAACTATGGCAATAATTTTTTAGACTACGGCAGCGATTTCAAACCGCTACCATAGTCCTTTACTGTAGTAGTAACTGGCCAAGCCTTGTACTTGACTTATCACCATCATTTTTTAATCAAAGCATCCATTTATTTGTCAAAGCTTTTCGATCCTTTGGTAGCTCCATTAAATTATATGTATCATTCTTATATAAAGAATCAATTTCTTCTTCTATAGCCCATTGCCCCTTGTCTCTATGTTCATGAACCCATGTTTCTTAGAAAGTTTCCAATTTTCCGCATCACTAAGTATCACATACTCACTAGAAGAGTACTTATTTAATGATTGATGTAGTCTTATAGACCTTCTTAGTTACGGCACCAATGGTGGTTGTTCTTAAGAATGTTGCTCTTCTTACTCAGCACCAATTTCAAGAGAAGGATTTTCATCAATTGCTTAACATCAGCCTTAATTGGACATCTCCCTTTTCATCATGAATCATCGGAGGAGAAATAGGCTTTAAATCAACATATTCATCTCCACTAGCTTGTGTTTTCTTTGCTTTTTCAAAGTCTTCCATAGTTTAGTTTTCAAAAAAAATAAGATTTCGGATTCTAACCAAATTCTTTGCTTCCAAATCCCAAAGCCTATAACCAAACTCTTTACTCCCATATCCCAAGAAAATGCATCGCCTTGACTTATTATCAAATTTAGTTCTTTAACCTTTTTGGCATATGAACAAATGCTTTGCACCTAATATGAAGACCCATACGGGCGTGTATTTAGTCCTACATTGATTATTCGCTGAAAAGATCTTGAATATATATATAGAACCAAGGAACCTAAATAATACCTTTCGACCAGTCTTTTTTAGATGAGATCCTGGGTTTCTACAATAAGATAGAAGTCAACCAACACCCATTAAAAGTGTTGTAACACTGAAATGTGTGAGAAAAAGCAAACATATCTTACTTCTATGTTTTATCATGTAGATTTGAAGTTATTTTCAGCAATAACTTCCTTAGGAAAGTAGTTTCTTATTCTAGCAACTTCTTCTCTAATGGTTACCAACAATTTTTTGCATAGATAACTCTCTTTTGGATTGGTTATTCCTGCAAATAACCTCTCTGTATGTATGCTGATAACTTTCACTTGAGCAAAAATTTCAATGGGAAGCCATCCATATGTGGCCTTTAGTGCAAGTAATAAATGACCACATAGGAACCTTTCAAGTGTCACAATAGAAATAATTAACCAAATCCTAGGTGGATTAATATTTTTTACCCTTTATTATAGTTGGTTGATGACCAATTTATTTTTAGATATAAACAATGATTTATTGGTATTATAGTTGCAAAAAATTAGCGGGCAACTTATAAAATATGAATAGTTCATGAATTTTTCAAACATTCACTAAATTTAGTTACCATGTTTGATTCTCCAATATTATTGATATATTATTTCTCTATATATAAAGCAAAGTCCCAAGGATATTTAATTTTCTCTTCCCCACCGTACACATATATATATTATTTCATTTTATCTTCCTTTTCTCTTGTATTTATATTTGAGATGGATTTTGTTTTGGTATCTACTTTTCCCATATTTAAATCAATAATCAGGAATCCAGATCAAAGACATATACTATTGATCATGAATTATAGTACTAAAAATATCTAAAAAGTAAATCTCTCATATTTTGTATGTCCCTATCCTATGTATGAGGTAGACACAAAAATACTAAAACTTAGATTGGGAGAGTGTGAGGACTCATGCAAGCATATAAAGGTGCATGAAGACTCATAGTGTTTGTGATTAGACATATGCTATGGAATATGTGATGACTAATGGTGTTTGCAATGGGACGTTAGCTAGCAAGGATTATAGGATTCAAATGGAAGGAGTGTGAGGACTCACGCAGGCAAATGTTCAATAGTATGTGAGCATTTGTGTAAGAGTATATGAGGACTTATGCAAGTATATATAATCCTATATAGCTTATGCACTAAGGAGATCTTGAGTGCTTTTACAACATGAGAAATCCATATAACACCATAAGCTAACTTTTTAGATAAGGTCCTGGTTTTTTAATAGCATGTAACTTTTCAATTGAACAAGTTGCAACCAAGGCTTAGAATCTTTTCATGTAATATATTCATTGTGTTTGAGAATAGTTATAATTGGCCCGGCCCATTTAAATCCTCCAAGTAGTGATATTGCATTCTTGTGGCTTGCTAAGTCTTCATCATTGTATCAAAAGATCAATATAAGGGCTCGGTCCATTGACCGGCAAGCCTAAGATTTTTTTTAATTTTTGCATGAATTTTAAAGCACCAGAAAAAAGTTCACGCACTGTGCACATAAGAGAAGGAAGAAAGGCTCCAATGGGAGTCTTCCTCTTCTCCGATTCTTTAGAAATCTTCCTCTTCTCTGATTATGGCTAGGAAAAAGGGAACCTAGGGCATGCTAAAGCCCTAGAATCGAGAGTCTTTCTCTTCTCCAATTTTGGCTAGGAAAAGGGGAACCTAGGGTATGCTAAAGTCCTAAGATTCTTAGTCTATAAAGGGTCTTCTCCCTTTAACTCTCTCACCCCAAATCCCATCCACCATCAGTGAGAAATTTTTGAGTTGTTGGTGAATTTCTATGGAGGAATCCCTAGGATATCTCCAATGAACCGGGCATAAAACCTCACTGACAGTGAAGGTAAGGTTTTTACACTTTTGTCCCTTTCTTTTACTAAGTTTAGACCACCATCACCACTCAAATTTGGTCCAGCAAGCCGTTGGCTTTCGCACAAACATGATTTTTCCTTTTTCATGCTTCCTCTCCTCTATTTTTGCTTCACCGACTACCACAAGCCATGCCGTGGTTGATGTCATCATGATCGCCACCACTAGATGTCACCATGGATGATCAGTCATCGACCCTTTGTTATAAGAGGAAGGGAGTGAAAAAGAGGAAAGCCCACTATTTTGGAAAAGAAAAAAGAAGAGAAAAAGGAGAGAGTTGCTCTCTCTCTCTCTCTTCTTTATTCTCTCTCATCTCTCTTTACCTTTCTCTCTCTCCTCTTCTTTCTTTCTAATTGGATTTAAAGATCCATGGAAGAGGAATTCAGGGAGGGATTTGATATTAGAATCCTAGTGAACCCAATAGAGGATTTTAGATAAATAATTTTCACCTTATGGCTTTCTTTAGTATTGAGATTGGTTCTATAGAAGGATAATCCTCAGAACATAAGCATCAAGCAGATTCCTTAACACCTCGCTTCGTAAATCAAAGTATAAATTGATACTTAGTGTGTTAAATTTGACATCAATAAAGATAAGGGCTCTTTAACATAATCATCTACATGATTATAAAAAATTTATTTATAACTATGCCCACATGATTGTGGATTTTATTTATACCAATTCATGTATCATATGTTGATGAATTGATGTTGCATGGTTCATGATTAATTGGTATTTAATTATAGATATCATGTTAAACAAGAAAAGTCATGAAATAACATAATTGATGGAGTGTGAGCAGCATCTAGGTTGGTCGGTCATATAAGAAATATGGTGTATGTACTAGATCAGCTTCAGATTTAGGTGCGACATTATTTTTGGCCTACGACATATTGGAGTATGACTGTGACTAATATAATAGTAAAAATTAGATTATAATTTTAATAATGTGGATGGGGTATGGACAATATTTTGATTGATTGGCCATGCATGAAATATAGCGTATATGTTGGGTCAGCCTCGGAGTAAGCCGTAGTGTTGTGTTTGGCCTACCAAGCATAATTATAATTAGTCCAATACTGAAAAGATAAATATTAATTTTTATAACTATAAGCATGAAAAAAAGGGAGCGTGTGAATTAGTTGGCCATATATAAAACATGGTATATAGCAAACTAAGATATTTGACCTGCCATGAGCTGGAGCATGGTTGCTAGTCCAGTGCTGAAGGCAAATCATGATGATGAACTATTTAATTGAATAATATCTAGACAAGCCGACATATATAAAATATAATATTTGTGATGTCAGCTACAAGCCAAGATGGAGTTGCCAGCCATGGAAGGAAATATGGTGTATATTTAGCTTGTCACAGGTTGGAGCATGAGCAGCTCTAGTCCAATGCTAAAGTGATAATGTGGTTATGATCCAAACTATGTTAATCAAATAATAAAAAATAATTTCATTGAAATATTATTGAATCAATTTTTTTCTTGGATGATATATAAATAACATATATCCTGGGATTTCTGTATAGTGATATATATGCAACTAAGTAGCTATATGATTAGCCTTAATATGCATGTTGACATGGCTTATATAGCATACATATAAGCCATACCTATTATTATTAGGGGCGGCAACAGGTCGAATATGTGTCGAGTCAACCAATCCCCATACCCATCCCATCAAGAAAAAATCCAAACCCATACCTACACTATATTTGTCTCGGATCGAGTTGAGTCAAGTAAAATGAAGATAAAGCTTAGGTCGAGTCAGGTTGGATATACCCCAAACCCATACCTACCTATGGTAGCGATTTTGGGTAACCACTATCGTAGATCGATGATAGCGGTTTTGGATAACCACTATCGTAGATCTATGGTAGTTGTTTGATAACCACTGTTGCAGATCTATGGTAGTGGTTCGATTACCACTGCCGTAGGTTAGATTAAAATTTTTTAAATTTTTCTTCCCTCTCATGCATGCTCAATCTCTCTCTCTCTCTCTCACCCTCCTCTTCGTCATCGATGAGTCTCCTTCCCCCTGCCGGCATCACCCCTCCTCCCCCGGCCGACGTCGACCCTCCTCCCCCGACCAGCATCTCCCTCCTCCCCCAACCGCCCCTCCCCGTCACCCCCACCCAACCCCCCACCCTCCATCCGACCCTCCTCAGCCCCCAGTGAAATTCTCCCTCTGACGAACCCCCATCCGATCCTCCCTCGGCCCATCCTCCCCCCCCACAAAACCCCCCTCCGACGAACCCCCCTCCACCCTCGCTCGGCCTCCCGCAAAACCCCACCCCCATCCGACCCTTCCTCGGTCCCCAGCGAACCCCCCTCTGGCAAACCCCCATCTGACCCTCCCTCGGCCCCCTATGAAACCCCCTCCAGTGAACCTCCATCCATCCTTGACCCTCCACCAACCCCTCATGAAACCCCTCCCCCACACTCTATCCTCCTCCAACCCCGATGCGAAACCAAACCCCCTTCCAGTGAGCCCCCTTCCACCCTCCTTCGACCCCGTGAAACCCCACCCCACCACCACCACCACCATTCTGACCCTCTTTCGGTCGAGTGTGAAGCCTCCTTCGGCCTCCTCGTCACTGTGCCCCCCATCCCCGACTGCCCTTGCTCTCTCTTTCCTCTTTTTCTCTCTTCTCTATCTCACTATCTTGCTTTTATTTCGTAGGTTACCTCTAGTGCCATCGTCCTTCTCTAGCATCGTCACCAACGACCCTCGGAGCTTTCGATGTGATCCGCTCTCTATAGCCATAGGTATAATTTTTTTTAATTTTATAATATTATTTATTATAAATATTATAATTATCTATATATCATAGTTTTTGGATCGTGCCGTGGTGGTAGCCTTAGGCCATACCATGTTGATCGCTATGGATTAGATCTGTCAATGGGTTAGATTCAGATCAAAACTTGGATATTCAGATTCGGATCCAATTTTAATTAATGGTACCGGATCTGAACCTAAATATTCGATAGGTCTGTACTTGAAAGAGGAAGGGAGGGATCCAACCTCGCCGCCATCATTGGAAGGGAGGGGGTCCGACCTCGTCGGTGAGGGAGATCGAGAGAGGGAGAGTGGAAGATCAAAAGAGCGAGAGAGGGAAGGAGGGGGTCCGACCTCACCAACATCACTGAGAGGGATGGGGTTCGGCCTTGCCGACGAGGGAGATCAAGAGAGTGAGAGAGGGAGGGATGGGGTCCGACCTCGTCAGTGAGGAAGATCGAGAGAGGGAGAGAGGAAGATCGAGAGATGAAAAAGCTAGGAGGAAGGCGTTTGGCCTCACCACCATCGTCGGTGAGAGAGATCGAGAGAGGAAGAGAGGGAGTGATCGAGGGGATAGCACACAGTCGAGCCAGCTCGAATACGCAGCCAAGCCAGCTCGAGCCATGATCGAGCCAGCTGGGGGAGGATCCTAGTCGAATGTCTCAAGCATAGAGCCGACTATCTCAAGCATGAAGCCGGCTTGACTTTCGAACGAATAGAATTTGATATATCATGATGTTATATTGATTAATGTTCATTAATATTGTAGGTCATGATGGCACCGAAATATCATCTAGCTTTCACCCCTACCCCTTGGTGGGTTACATCCAGTTCAGCATCCGAAGGAGCAGTCGGAGCATACTCCATCTACCTCGGCATCGACTGCTCAGGGACCTCCACCGTCGGCATCTACTCCATCGATAGCTGAGTCTTTACCGTCGCACATATCTGAGGCACATGCTACTATGCAGGCATCTGAGTGTACGTTTTTATTATATTAGCATAACTTTATTTTTTATATAGTATTTATATACTTATATATTTATATAATATATTTGCATTATAGGTACATCATCCAATCGGATATTTCATGATCCCACACGTATGGCATACATGTAGAACCGCCAGCATCAAGTGATGGTCTATTATGATGCAGAGGGAAGGTCGGTAGGGGAGACCATGTAGGAGATGCATTCCTTTTTTGGAGTTCTTGTGAGGCAGTCGAACATCATTCCCCTAAAGTCTAGAGACTGGCGTTTGATGGATGCTACCATCAGAAATTGGATATGTGAGGAGATATGAGTAAGTACGCATGTATCTTAGTTATATTTATACATTTTATATGTTTACACTATATATGTTTGATTAGAATAATTTTGTAACTAATTTTTAATAAATTTATGCAAAGAAGGTTTGATTTTTTCGATCATGAGAGGGCTCGAGATGCTCGATTGAAGAAGATCGGGGAGTTATACCAGGGTTATAAGATCAAGCTCCACAGATAATGGCTCGAATACCGACGAGATACTCCGGAGGAGCTTGTTCTTTGGATACAAGACTATCCTCCGAGTCAGTGGAAGAGGATGGTTAGACACTGGAGGAGTCAGGAGTTCGAGATAAAATTTTTAACTTTTAAATTTTTTAATATACTTAAAATTTTATTTAAATATTTTTTAAAATATTTATTATTTATTTAAATATTTGTTAGACTATCTTCCATCAAAATTGGAAGAACCGTGCAGCCTAGGAGTATACGCACACTCTAGGCCGCGAGTCTATGGCCAGTCGTGTGCATAAAGAGGTAATTAATTCTAAATCTTACTAGATAAATTAAATTTATACTTTTTATTATTTTTTTGATAAATTTATTATTTGTTATAGTTGATGAGAGATGGAGTGATGTCCAACCATAGCGAGATCTTTCGATCCAACCGCACGGACAAGATGGGCAGATCGATGAATGCCGCAATCGAACGTATTTTTGTAAGTATTAAATATATTAGTATATATGATTAGTATTGTAGTATTTTTTATAAAATTTTATTTTAATTTATAATTATAGGATCAGTTAGATGCGCTCGCGAGCGAGGGCCCGGATACCTCTGGACCCCATGACCATATGTCTCAGATCTTGGGGCCTGAGCACTCTAGGAGGATCCAATGCAGGCCCGAACATACATCGATGAGCTACTGATCTAAGACGAGCATCTCTTCATGGACTTTCAGTGTCGTCAGTCGGGAGGAGCTTGAGGAGGCATTGGTACGGGCAGATCATGCTACGACGTGGGTAGATCGGACTGAAGAGCGCGCATCTCATCTGGAGGGCATCGTGAGAGACATGATGTCGATGCTCAATGCATGTTTTGGAGTCATGGGCTTCAAGGATATGTTGGCCCATATTTCAGCTTCGACTCCGGCTCTGGCTCCAGCTCCAACTCCAGCTTCGGCTCCAGCTTTGATTTTGACTCCAGCTCCGGTGACGATGACGATGATGATATAGATTTAGAAGACTTTTGATATATTTTATTTTTTTAAAAAAAATATTATAATAAATTTTATTCGATAATAAAATTTTAGCATTTTAGAATAATTTTTATATTTATTATATTTGCTTATGTTATATATCTATATTTATCAGATAAAATATATAAAAAAATAAAAATTTTATTTTTTTAATTATTCAAGATCTACGATAGTGGTTTTATAACCGCTGTCATATCCATGCCAACCGCTGGCATAGATTTCTGATGTAAATGGTGTCAACCGCTGCATTAGACTTATAGCAACGATTAAGAAACTACTGCTATAGATTATCTATGAAAGTGGTTATATAACCGCTACTATAAATAACCTATGACAGCGATTATAGATCGATCTATTGCAGTGATTTATAAACTACTGTAATAGACTATCTATGACAGCGGTTCTAACTACTGCAACAACCGCTGTCATAGAGCTACGATGACGGTCGTAGTAACAGTGGTTAGAAAATCGCTGCCATAATCTATGACAGCTATTTTTTGGGCTACGATAGCGATTACGAACCACTACCGTAGTCCTTTTTCGTAGTAGTGATTAGTATACATTTATAGCAATGGTTGTATAACCATTGTCATAGTTTGACAAATGACAACGATTTTCTAATCATTACTATAGATTCTATAGTAGATTCTATAGCAGTGGTTGAAAAATTGCTGCTATAGATTGAAGAAAAAAATCATATTTTTTGGATCAAGTTTGTTCAGACCTGATTTGATCAAGAGGGATATTTCAAAAAAAATTTCTTAGATCTAAATCAGATCTAAGATTCTTCAGATCTGATTTTATCAATCTAATAAAATTAAATTAAATTAAATTAAATTAATTAAATTTAATTTAATTATACCTTTTGTTATGGGTAATCCCATTATCCTATGATGATTTCGATGTTTGTCTGAGGTTCTGGATGTAGCCACACAAGCATCTGATCTCTACCGATATCCACTCGAATAGGATCTGAAGATCTTCTTCTTCTCAATCTATGTTTCAAAAATTAAATCTGGATCTGATCTTGAAAGTCTTCAAAATGCCTCTTGAAGGTCTTTAAAATATCTTTTGAAAATTAGTTGTTGTCTCTTGCAACAGTGCTGCCTTCTTTCTTTCCTGTCATCTTTTTCTTGCTTGGATCGCATCAAACTTGAGCCCAAAAAGTCTTGGACATGGATAGAAGAGAGAGGACCTAAAAGTGGCATGGAGAGGGAGTGACAAAATCCTTATGGCATGGGCAAAGGGTAGAACCTCTTAATCCTAGGCATAGATAGGGTTTATATAGACTCTGCTGTGCCATGCAGTGCCGCATCATCCCAGTCAATCATGGCTCTTTATGCAATCAGATCTAAATCTGATTGGTGGGATGATATCATTTGATCCAATCAGATTGGAGTCCCTCACAAATCTTCTTAGGTGGTGCCAAGACTAGTCAAAGAGGACTCTTTGGTGCCACCCAAGTTGAAAGCATAAAGCAACCTGGAGTTCCATCTGTATGGGACTCCAGGCGTGATCCTCAGGCATGCGCCCCCTTTCTTTCTGCTTTTTAGTAGGAGGACAAAGCCCCATGTTCTCTCCTATGGGTATATGATATATGGGCAGATGTCTAAATGTCAAAGATCAATGTTTGACCAAAGTCAAAGGACAAGATTTAGCAAGTGATGAAAAATGATAGATATTATCATAAATTTATCTCATAAATTAAGATAATTCTTTTCTAATCTGGACAAGCTTCAGTCAAACCAAGTAAAGATTTTTGAGTGAGCTCAAATATATTTGGCTCAGTTAAGACAAGCTTTAATAATTGTTGAAGGAGAACATTAGGCTCAATCATGTGCTAGTATGATTTTTTTAAACCTAATTGAATCTTATTTAAATCAATTGAATTGGGTTAGTCCAATTGATGATATCCATATCTAAATTCTTGTTTGTGTGATCCAGCTAGGTTCAGTTTCATATAGTAATGGAATACGTCGTGAACTCTATCATCGACATCATCGAAACACCTTCCGATGGATCAGAATTTTTCTGATTCAGATAACTAGTATGATCGATCATCCAAATCATTTCAATTGCTTCCAAAATTCATCAATAACACCTAGCAGCATATGGTGGCAATCCATCAGAATTGAAAGCGAATCTCTTGGTGTAGTTATCTGTGTGATTAAGTTCCTCTATCTTGAGCTCTGATCAGATTAGGGTTAAGATGATCTCGTCAAATCCAAATTTTCGTCATATGAATTAATCATTCGATTCAAGTCCAATATAAAAATCCTAACAGAAACTCTTTCTATTATTTCACTCTGCCATGGTCATGGGCTTATGGACTTGATTCTCATGATCATCATAGGGCTGCTCCTTATCTACCAAGGTAGATAGATCCCCTATTGATGTAATCCAATTTCTATAATGAACATGCTATAACCAACATACATCTCAGAATTTTGAATGGCTAAGAGACCGAGTTATGGTGTAGTTAAACTATAACACCTTTAAGATAAACTGTCGATGCATCTCAAATCAAAGAACCTGACACACCACTGCAGCTTCAAGCCAGTCATCGACGAGAAGATAGACTTTCTCATAATTGCTCGAGATGGTCATGCTCAGTGCCCTCATTCTCTAACAAGTACCTGTACTCTCACTTCGGTATCTCTACACCGTAGACTCAAGATCCATCTATCCTAAAGAAGCGATCATACATCAATCTTCTGGATCAATCACCATCATCATGATAATCCTACGGTCGGAAGCATTTTATGAGTTAATAATAAAAATTTGTCTTAAATTTTTAATTTTTGATATGAATTATCATTATCATTAACTCAAGGAATGTATCATAGACACTTTCAAATATACATTGTGATAGAAAATAATCTATTTTATTATTTATAGTTAAAATTATAATTTTATTCTTACATGTGTATTACAAGTGTCAGTCAATTCTAACTTCTAGGACATACATATCTAACATAGATTGGCTATAGCAATGATTAGAAATTGCTATAGCAGTGGTTGAAAAATCATTGCTATAGCCAATCTATAGCAATGATTGAGAAACCGCTACTATATCTGATATATGGCAGCGATTATTGCAACCGCTGTCATAGACCTACGGCATGGCCATAGTGGCAATAGTTGTGGAACCGCTGCTGTAGACTATGGCAATAATTTATTGGGATATGATAGTAGTTTGGAACCACTGCCATAGCTCCATTTTGTAGTAGTATTGGTTTAATAAATATAATTAAATTTTTAAAATTTTTTTGATATATATTCTTAAAGATTTGTTTATTATTTAGATCTTGCATGATCTTTAGGGCATTGCTTTAGGGTTCATGCGACCATATCATGTGATCGACCTGGATATTGGGTTTGGGGCATGACAATCAGTGCTTTGCTTCCGACGATCATAAAATTAAGGATAGTAAAAGAAAAGGTTTTAAATTAAAAATACCCAATATGCTTAACTGATCCAAGCCAATCTACATCTTTAGGTTGGCCCATATTTCTCAAGTAATCCAACCACAAGCTAAAGCAATCAAAAAAAAATAGTGGGACAAGTTAGCCAAACACATTGGAGAATTGATCTTTGTTGAAAAGTTCTTGATATTGCATTTTACATCTCAACAATGATTTCATGCACATTGAGAACTCATTCAATTTGCCTGCTAGACAAGGACAGACACATATTGCATGATACATGAATTTTATTGCTTTTAATGATATTAATGTTTTACCATTTAATTATGTTCTTGTTCATTATTGAAATTTTAACATAAATAATAATATCTTTGGAAATTAGTTTTTAAATAAGATATTAGAGAAAAAAAAGTTTGACATATTTCTTGGAGATACTCATACGAACGCAATTTCACATCAAAAAGAATATAAAAGTAGGGGTGAAAGTGGACCGGATATATTATATGTCCAAATCCATTTTGTATCCAAATTTATCCAAATATTGGTAGAAATTTGATATCCAACTACTATCCATATCCTTATCCATTTCATCATACAAAGAGATATAGATATGGATAGACAACTATCCGATCATAATATTTGATTATACTTATAAACATATTTAATTTTGTACGGCATTTATAAGCTTTTAAAAAATTATATAATTATATTAATATACTACTAATTTGATTTACCATCCTTTATAATATCTTTGATTATGTAGTCATAAAGTTGAGTTATCCAACTTATATCTGTATCCGTATCTATACTTTCAATCTGATTTACATCTTTATCTCTTTAAAACAAACATAAATATGAGTTTTGTATCTAAATAATATCCGTATTTATATTTGTATCCATCAAACAAAACAAATATAGATGTGGATATGTTGATAGATGAATGATCTCCAATAAATCTTTTCTATATTCTACACATTGTTTCCATCTCCTTCCTGTCTAATGATCCTTCTCTTTCATTGTTTGAGGAGTTGGATTAAGGAATGATGTCTTATTTGAGGCGGCAAATTGTAGAAAGGAAAGGTCAAGCAAGAAAAGGGGAGTACAAGCAAAGAAAAGGTCAAGCAAGAAAATGGGAGCACAAGCAAAGAATGGTTTAGGGAGGGAGGGACTGGGGTAACCATCTAAGACAGAAGATGGGTGAATGATCAAGGAAGGGTAACCATCTAGGGCAAACGAGGTAACAACTAAGAAGCTCATGCAAACAATCTAGGCAAAAAGGAAGAATGATCTAGTAGGTGAAGGAGAGGAGGAATGGGATCCAACCACCAATCTTCTTTGGAGAGGATCTAGGAGGTCGGTATAATTGGGACTAAATGGGTTGAGGTTCTCCCCATTCTCATCATGACAAGAGAGAGATGCTTCCGATCATTGTAAAGAAGGAGAGGCTTTGCTAGCATCTAGATTGCACTAAGAAAAGAGAGCTAATTTTTCTTCAACTTTTATTAATACATTGAACACATTTTTGGTGAACAAGAAAAAATAAGAAATATAATGACAGAGGAGAAAATGGTAAGCTCATCTAGTATAATTGCTTCTCCAACTAAATTTGGATCACCTTATAAGAGACATGTAAAAGAAAGCATTGAATGCTCTGTCAGGAGTCCATAAATCGAGTTATGCAAAGGCCATGGAGAAGTTTCATGCAGGCCTAATTATGGTAGGATTGTTTAAGGATGCCGAACGAGAGATGGTTTGGCTAAAAAAACTTTAGTGAAGAAACTAAATGTGATTAGTTTTGCTTTGGTATGCTTAGGTTTGGTTGAAGTTTGTGCGGACCTATTTTAGCCAGGTATTTGTTGATGTCGCTTATTTGTGAGGGCATGGTTTAGTCTTTTATTTGGGAATGTCATATGGAACATCTATTGTGAGGACTTTATGAATGTTGCATTGAACTTATGACATTCACTTTTCTTAATATTTTTGGTTTGGTTTCTTTTGACTGATGTTGGTTTTACATATGTTTTCATTAATATTTGATAAATTAGTAAGCATATCTGTTATGGTTGGGAAAATATCATGAAATGAGTGCTTGACATGGTTATTTTGCAATAGGAAGCATATGATCATTCTATAATCATACTAAGATGAGATATTAATATTCCAAATGTGATAGGAAGCATTAATATCATTGGTTTATGTTGACAAGATGGAGAGATGCTATTTATTATCCATGATTCAGAATCAAATTCTATTCTGATACAAATGATGAGTCACTAAAGATGCTACATATTATAACCATTATGGTCATACGAGAAGTATTTATATAAGCAATCTTATAGATTATCTCGCTTAATGGAGAATGAATATGTACTTGGGATGCTCTAAATTCTTTCACAAAGATGTTATGATTTCTTCAAAATAGATCGACATGCGTTTGTGGAGTTTTGCAATTTATTGGACAAACAACTCTCGAAAAATTTAAAAATTTTAATCTGTAAAGGATCATATAGCAATATTTTGATGATGATATCTCATAATGAGCAAAATTGAGTTTTGGCAAAAAGATTTTAATGCTCGGGGGAAATTATATCTTGCAACTTCAATAAAGTTCTTCAAGAAATCTGGAGTTAATTATCCCCCCTTCTTTCAATACAACTTCTCTTGAGTTTTGATCCAATCCTAAATATTTTCATATTCTCAGGTAATTCATTTTAACCAACAACTTCATAAATTTTGCCATGTGATCTTAATAATATTGTGTGCTTTTATCCTTTAAAGAATTGTATTGCAACTACAGATGGGACACATATATACAGGTGAGGAGCAAATTCCATACCGCGGGAAGAGGATAGATCCAATACAAAATATCATTGGTTCTCGTGCATTTAATATATGCTTTTATATGCACATTGACACGACGAAAAGGAGCTGCAAATGATTCTACAATTTTCCTAGAGTACCTAACAAACCTAGAATGAAAATTTTCATGACTCCTTGAAGGAAGGTAATCTGATATTATCTTTTTATTAGTTATCTTTGATAAATTAGAAGAGTGATGTAACAAAGTGGTTTATATGTTCTTGAAATATGGAAATCCTGTTCAAGTAAGGTCGTAAAATTACTGGCATCGGTCCGAAGGAAATTACTGGCAAAATTAAGGGCATCCAGTTTGCAGACGATACGTTGATTCTCTGCAATGCATCAAAGGAGAAGGCTTCAATCCAAAAGTTCATTATTTTTTCCTTGGAGTTTCTATCTGGGCTGAAGATAAATGCAGATGAAAGTGCTCTAATAGGCATAGGCCTATCCAAAGATACGAGAAAAAGGTTTGCGGATTTGATAGGGTGTCAACATAATGATTTTTCTCTGAAATATCTTAGCTTTCCATGGCAATTTTCAAAAAAAAAAAAGTTGTCTTCATGGAAAGGAAGAGTACTCACCATAGCGAGAAAGCTCACACTAGTGAATGCAATGTTAAGCTCCATGCCCATCTATTGGATGTCCTCTATGCCATTGCCAAGTGAGATCACTGATAAGATTGATGAAATAAGAAGAGGTTTTCTTTGGAGTGGCAGCAATAAAACTCTATGCTGCTCCAAGTGTACTAAACCTTTATTTGCTTAACCAATGTCTCCTTACCGAATGGTGGTAGCGTTTCTTTCATGAATCACGAAGGCCATGGAGAGTATTAGTGAGTAGCATCTACTTCTCAAACAGACCTCCAAGTCAACCACTATTAAGCGAAGTAAAAATTGCCTCACCGCTGATGAAAGGTATTCTGAAGGGTCGACACTAGTTCTTCTGCAGCACAAAGTTTAACCTGGGTAATGGGGAAAATATTGCTTTTTGGTTTGACGTATGGGCAGGAAATGAGCCTCTAAAAGATATCTTTCCAACAGTCTTTGCATCATCAAGGCATCCCCAAGAATCTGTAGCAAATGTAATGGCAATGCTGCAACAAGGGGAGCTGGCATTCTATGCACGAAGCAGTAAAGGTAACCAAGAGTTGTCATGGATGTTCAAATTAATCAGTGGTACGACGCTAAGAGATGAACGAGACACGTTAGGGTGGAAATGGAGCACCAACCAAAGCTTCACGGTAAAGAATTGTTATACTTTTTTAAGTCATGGGAGAATAATGTCCTCATTTGCTAAAATTATATGGCGGTTACCCTTACTAGAAAAGGTAAAACTATTTAATTGGTTAGCCTACAGATCCTTAGCAAGAAAAAAGTGGCATCGGTCACAATTGTGCATGCTTTGTGGTAAGGAAAACGAAATAGTACATCATTTGTTAGTAGTTTGTATTTTCTTAAAGATGGTTTGGGATCGCTTTGAAACAATTTAGGCGATTGGAGATGACCTGCTACCAGTTAAAAAGCTTTGGACTCTTAGGAGGGAAAGTATCATGAAAAAAGGAGGAAAAAATGGCAATAGACTGTCTTAAAGCCATAGTTTGTTGGGCTATATGGTTAGAAAGGAACCAAAGAGTTTTTCATAGAGAAGCCACTTCACCAATCATGGTCGCTCGGCCAGTAGGTTCTCCACTATAAACTTGGACAGCCTTCTATAACGGCAAGCACGAAGATGGCTTCAAGGTGATGTTGAGAAAGCTGGATGACAGGCTCAAACTAGTAGGTGGTGTTGTTTCAAGTAGGGTGATTAACAACATAGGATGAAATAGCTAGCTTGCATCGGGTCTCGCCTATAGATCTAGGAACCAAGCGCCGTCTATTCTAGTTAGCCATCATAGGTATCTTGTTTCAGAAAAGGTCGACGACAGGGCAGCACTCAAGAAGATCAATCGTGAGAAGTGGAAGATTTGTTATTTAAATGAATCGATCATACCACTCCCAGATTTGTTTCTTGGATAATGCATTCCCAAAAATTTGGACATGGATAGGTTCACAACGTTAGTCGCCCCTACACTCAATCAATACTATAGAAATCAGGAGCCGCATTCAAGCAGAAGATGCTCGGAGAAAATTATATTGCATCTTACCAGAATAGAAAATATTATATCGTGGGAAAATGGATGTTGTTCGAGAATTATCAACCATAGAACATTAGTCTCCCCTTCACGTCATGGTAGAGAACTTTAACAGCATGGTAATAATGGCGATGTGTATGTATTGTATGAGGGTGATACAGGAACACGATACTCAGAAAATACACCCAATAGCATTGGTAATGGTACAAAACTAAGTAAACAACATTGAGAACAGCATCCACCTAACACTAGCTTGGAATTAAAAGACTGAAAGAAAATACAAAGCAATTACATGGTATGCTAGGTTAGTGTTTGTACTCGGCAACACCATGTTACCAACGTGCATGAGGGTAAGAATGATGACATAAGCTACTTTCATTGGCAAGAAAACGCCAAGACACAGAGAGAGGTACCTGCCACTAATTCGGGATTGGAAGACCATGGCAGTGGCATCAAACTGAGCTCCAATCAGGATGATAAGGTCTTGAGAAGTAATCTTAGAAGGATTTTATGCAAAGTAAACGAATGTTAACTAAAAGAAGACCAATTGCCTATTAAAAAATGACATTGTTTCCATTCGAATGGGAATAGAACCCCCAAAATCATAATACATTGGCTCAAAAGCATGAGTGGGAAAAAGAATCATTGGAGGAAAATAATCAGCTTGAGTGCTTAGCTAATATTTCAATAGGCCTAGGCAGACTATTTTATCCTTGTATCGAAATGACTAAAGTTCAAATATATTCAAAACAAAAAAAGAAAGAAAGAAACAGAAAAAAGTTCTGTACAATTAATTCGGTTTAAAATGATCTCAAGCCAATGCTTGCCATCTTAGCTCCCTCTAGAACATAACAAAACATATGGATATCAAATATCAATTAAGATTTTTACATTGCATCATGGCATCTTTACTCTTCTTTCAGCAAATGACATGAGTCAGGTCTAAGTGTGACATTTGTGTTTTTTTTTTTTTCCTGGAAAGATACAATTGGGGAGATTGACAGCAAAATATTGCAGATCACGAACCCAACCACAGTCCAGGTGACCATCACTCATCACATCTTCATTTCTCATACTGAGTATTAAAAAAAAGAAAGAAAACGAGGTTTTATTTAAAAGTGTTTGTGATTGGAATTTAAAATGCATAACAAATATTTCAATAATCTTGATAGCATTGTAAAATATTAATGTATGTTGATCATAATGTGATTCTCTTTCGTCCACAATGCACATTCCATTCTTCAGCCTCAAAGGAAACATCGAGTACCAGTTAAGTTCGCTTGCTAATGTGGAAAAGTAGGAACCTTTTCATATCATGGGAGGTCAATTTGAACACTCAGAATTGAGCAACAGTGGAAGAAAGTACTCAACATAGCTCCTCTTCCACGCAACTTTTTAGACTTCTACAAAGCACAAGAGTTTCAGTGACCAACCGTCAGCACCACTACATCCTTTCCTGCCTCTAATATTAGACACTCAACTCTGCCACTCCCTCTGTGTAGAAGATGTAATTGAGAAAACGGGTGAAAAGAGAAGCAGCAGCTAAAATGTCGATAGCACCTTGCTGTAAGATCTCACTTCTCTTGTACATTAAAAAAATGGAAGAGAAGTGAATACTAACCTCTATCCATTAGCATTTGGAGCATCTCGCTGATTAGCATTAGCCCGTATCTTCTCTCGCCAATTCTCTCCCCATAATTTTGCCTCTGCCACTGCTCTCTCCCGATCAAAATCCTTGTTCAAGGCACCAACAATCATCCGTGGGGATTCCTCTCTTTCTTCTACAAATTTCCGGCCAGACCCTCCACCTTCCTCATTCTTTGCTGGTACCCTTACACCTCCTCCTTGATGGCTTCTTCCATCATGGTCCCTTCCAGATCTGTTGCTAGAGGCATGCAATGCATTAGGGTCATAAGCTTGGGATGCCAGGTAGGAAAGTGCAGTGACAACATCAGCAATAAGAGGACGGGAGGCAGCTTGTTCTTGGACGCACATGGATGCCACTGCAAGGGCTTGGTAGAGCCCACGCATAGGGAACCGTCCTTGCAGCTTTGGGTCAGCTAATTTTGGGAGCTTCCTTCGATCATTGAGAATGGGCCTTACCTGTGAAGATACAAATAGTTAACTACTCTAATCTTGAGAGTGAACATCATACACTACTTGGACACAAATCTAGAAATACATTCATATCATACACTGAGAAGCACAATCAGTTTATTTTATGAAGGTGCCATAGAGCGTCATTTGTTTCCTTAGAAGCATAGACGATACCAAGTTCAGATCAAATCTTTCCCTCATAGAACCAGATGATTAATTTGCAGTTCCTTGCACATTGCTCAGCTCTGCATCACTTACACCACTTGCCGACAATTGCTAAAGCAGCATACACCTTTTACAAATTATAGCGCAGACATTTAAAGTATCAAAATCACATTAGAGTCAAATTTTCCCTCTTATGCTGCTGCATTAATAGTCAATTTTAAGTGTCGAATATGGATGCAAATATTTATGCACATTTGATTTTTCCCTCTGTATTTTCCTAAGAGATTTGCTCAAGTGAAAACTATGTATTAATCAAAATAGTTGAACTAGGTAAAATTGGAGTTTTATGTCTGGAAAAGATGAGTGGCTCGTTATGCAGATTTGCATCAATATTGTCATTGTATCAGTGGAACGATAACATACAGGCCCTAAAGAGTCCAAACCAAATTAAACCTCTTTCAAAAATTGCCTGAAAATTGTATAGATATTCCCAGACTACAAGATGCAGTCTGAAAAGTGAAAATATAGCAGAGCATTCATTAGTTTGAAATTCAAAACCAAATCATAATCTACTATGGATAGGTAAAAATGCTTACCCATGAAACAAGATTCTGTTCGCCATGTGGTCTACTGTTATCAACGGCCCTCCGTCCAGTGATCAGCTCCAAAAGTACAACACCAAAACTGTAGACATCAGACTTAACCGTTAACTGTCCCGTCATAGCATATTCTGGAGCACAATACCCGTAGGTACCCATCACCCTTGTTGATACATGAGATTTATCACCGACTGGGCCAAGTTTTGCGAGCCCAAAATCTGAGAGCTTTGGTTCAAACCCCTCATCCAATAGAATGTTGGATGCTTTGAAATCTCTATAAATAACAGGTGGATTTGCCTTATCATGGAGATACTCCAACCCTCTGGCTGCACCTGTAGCAATCCTCATTCTCGTATTCCAGTCTAGTGGTTCCTTGTCAGGTGGCAGGTCTGTAATCATCCAACCACTCCAATTACCAGAGTACTAGATTATTCAATCTTTTGAAAATGAGAAGCCTTTTGTTACATTTAAGCAGAAGGTAATATATTTTGCTACTTTGTCAAAAAAAACAATAAGATATAGTATATTATCTGCCATGAATCCACATAGATATTTTTCGCAGCACCATCATTCGTGAGGAAATGTGCAGGCATCAAAAAGTTTGGTGACAATACATTAGACTTATAAAATCTGAATTTCAAGCACACACGATACCACAAGTTTCATGAGAAACTAGATATTGATGGACATGTTATGTATCATCAAGTGCAAATTCTTGGTTGATTCAGTTTATGTGATCTACCAGCAGATAAGCACTACTTGTCCTCCTCTTGGAGCCAGCCAATAGTCATGCTGGGTCACATCTTGAAATCCAGATAAGGCATGTTCTTAAAGATCTTCTATGTCCAATATTTTTGCAAAAACTGGATATGATTTGTCACTGAATCATCAAGTTATTTAGACATCTTAAATCAGCAGATTCCTGTCTTGTTATTTAAGATACAAATTATAAAGATGTCACCACTGCACAAGGACTTATTACACAAGTAAAAGATCTGTTCAAGTTTGACTTAAACCAAACACAAGGTCAATGATATCTTTCCTTTTTCTTTCAAATACTGGAACAATCACAGCAATCCAAAACTGAAACAACAATTCAGATCATAGAAAACAAAAAAGCTAAAAACCCCTCTACTCATATGACACACATCATGGTTCCAAGTGGACATCTCCCGTAGCGGACTAAAACCAGGACTTTCAACACATAGATCAAATAAGGGCTAGACTCTAGGTCCCTCACTTAAATCCAAACTCAAAATTAAAAGATTCCATGGAACTTCCTTGCAGTCTGGAAAATTTTCATGGTATGATAAGCTAGTGAGGTGTTTTAAAAGTACTCATGAGAAACATAAAGCTAATTCTGAACTCATATTGAAACTCATGTCATAACTACAGAAAAATCAAATGATTCTTTGAAAACAAATTTCAGAGTTATCTCAGATATTCCCTTTAGACCATGTAATTTTTGATGGTCAAATTCTTTAAGAAACAAGTTTAGATATCAAGTATCAAAATTTATTTGAGAAAGATAAAATTGTACAGCAGGATAACTCCACCTTTTGCTGTTTTATAAAATCTTAAAGGATCCAGATCGATTCCAACATATTTTTTGATTCCTTAACATTTAGACAATATAAATTCATTATATATCAATATAGAACAAAAAACATAGATCCTATCAATAATACAAAAACACATTCTTTCCAAAAAAATCAAAAATTAATAAAAAGCTTCACAAATATTGCAAAAATAGATGGAAGATGGTAGTCATCAATTATTTAAGGAAAAAAAAATATATTCACCTTCATTTCCACAAATTGTTGCTGCAAAGGTGATTTTCTCCTATAAGGGCTTGTTTGGATGTCTAGGATTTATATCCTTATGATAAAATTCAAAATGGGATGTAGGTTTTCATCCTATAGGATTATACATAAAATCCTATTGGAAGAAAAACACCATGTAGCTAATCCTATCCCATGTTCAGATGATAAATTAGGATTTCCTCCCCCTCCCTTCTTTCTCTTCCCCACCTCTCTCTACCCCTTCTTTTACCAAAATAATTAACTTATCAGTATCAAAAGATCATATTAATCATTACAATTACAAAATAATTCATATCAAGAAAAAACTAACATATCTTTATATATCTTTGGAATTTAAAATTAAAATCCGTTCAGGTTTGGGATGGATTTGGAATTTGCCCCATAAGTACCTGCCAAAATAATAAAATTATCACGATCAAAATATAATATTAATCATTATAATTACAAAATAATTCATATCAAGAAAAGGCTAACATATCTTTGCATGTATTTGCAATTTAAAATTTAAATTCGTTTGTGTTTGGGATGCATTTGGAATTTGCGTCTCGGGTAACAACTCTTCAATTTGATTATACATATTCTATAATTTTTTATAATAAATTTATAAAGAAACTTGTAAAATAGGAGGATATGGGGAATTGAACTCCAAATCGTTTGATGGCCTAACCACTATCTTAACCAATAAGCCATAATTCAATAAGACCTTTTCCCACATAGATTGGCCATTTTTTTCTTTTCATTTCATTCTCTTTTTCAGAGATCCGTGGTGAAGGAGAGCACCTGAGAGAGATCGGAGGGGTTTCTTAGGTTCCAGGGGGGAGGAGGTGGAGGTCGGGGGGAAGACCGTCGACTGCGGGGAGGGAGAGGAGGCTGAGAAGGGTGAGGAAGGAGAGGGGCCAAAAGGGACAATTGGAGATGGGGAGGAGGCGGAAGAGGGGGAGGGTGGCGGCATGAGAAGGGAGGAGATGGCATGGGCAAAGAGGGGTCAGAGATGATGGGGGTGCGCACTCGACAATCATAGGAAAACAATGACCTCTGGAGGTCCTTTTGTTCCCTATGGGATTAGCCACTTCCCGTTGTTATTTTATGCCACAGTTAAGTCATCCAAACAGTGCTTAGGAAAGGAAATGGGATTTTTATCCATAGTATTTGGGCCAATCCTATCCTTTCCTAACAGGCCCTAAGGATTTAGAAATTGAGAACAAAATCAAGAGAACACGAATGAATGATTTTACAAAATCATATGATAGAGAATAAGAGAAGCTATTTCCTGATGGATGAAAAGCATGTTGAATCTGTTATGTATTGGAGATGTTTGAAGATAA
This sequence comes from Cocos nucifera, assembly GCA_006176705.1. Lineage (NCBI taxonomy): Eukaryota > Viridiplantae > Streptophyta > Magnoliopsida > Arecales > Arecaceae > Cocos > Cocos nucifera. The sequence continues at coordinate 120,685 of QRFJ01000704.1, forward strand.
TTGTGTTGGAATATCGCTCAGCAAAAAAGGTAGCAATATAGGGAGCAAGAACAAATTGAGATAAGCCCTAAGAAGCCAAGTTACTTATCAATTGGCATATGCTCTAAACTCACTGGTTTTTTAAGTTCCCAAAGATACCCTTGGGTGCATGTTACTGCAGATGATACAGAGTTGGTCGCTATGAATAAGGGTGAACGTTAATGAAGAAAAAGAAAGAAATTCTAACAGGAAAAAGGTTCAAATCAGTTTAGAATGCAGGTAGTGTAAAATCTATACAAGCATTTATGAACTAAAGGATGTCTTTTGTTTTGAGGACCAAGAAATTCCTCAAACATATTACTTCATGACCTTAGATCTATCAAATAAAAATGGTTTATGTGCATGACTCAAACAAGATGAAATCAGAATGGATGAATTAAAGGTGTCACTAAAGTGTCAGATGGTCATTAATAGCACTTATGAGAAAAAATGTGTAAGCCAACAAAAAGGACACATGAGCATAATGAGCATGAGCTAAGAAAGTTAAGGTTAAGGTGAACTATAATTAATGACAAATTAAGAATATGTACACAGGACGTTTTAGATTACTACATCAAATAAGGTGGGATATTTAATATAAAGATTGATGGAAATGTTTGCCATAGGTTATCATCACCAGGATCAGGGAGAGAGTTTTCTGTCCAATTAATCAAAAGAAGAGATCAAAGAAGACTTGGATGAACAAAAAGCAAAGAGATTTGGAAGAGGGAGAAAAAAAGAAAGAAAGAAAGAATTATATGTTTGACAATTTGGCATCACACAAACAAAATGATATCGTACTTGTTGCAAAAAAAAAAAAAAAGGCTTCTATGTCAATAATGTCTATGTTCAAGGCTGAAATATAAATCACAAGATTAAATGGAAGCCTTTGCTTCACCAACTAGTGGAGAAGATACAATATTGCATTATATTTTGGTCATCCTGGGATTCATATCCCAACGACATTGGCATGTCTGCAGACAGGACTGTAACACTCCAATGAAGGAACCGTACCGAAATGCCCCCTCAAGCACAAGCTCCCACGTGGATCAAGATGTTCTAGCTATCCTGATTGTTACTGGTTAGGATATCTAGGATGCTAGATTGGTGCTCGATACTAACACAGTCTAGCACGGCGTTTATTGGGGAAAAGAGAAGGAAGACACACAAAACAAGAAAAACAACAAAGGAGAAAAAGAAAACTCTCTTCTGGAGTTTTTGATTCAATATTACAAATAAACCGATTACAACGTTGGCCTAGAGGGCCTTATTTATAGAGAAAAGCCTGTAACAGACTTAAACTAGGACTCATACTAAGATCCTAAATAAAATAGGAAAAGACTAAGGGTCCCAACTCGTCTAGGATCTTCCAGATTCTCGTTGACCATCAAACAATTGAATCAGGCTCCAAAATGAGTCGTGACGACGTAGCAGTCAAGCTCGAAGGGCTCGAAAAGAGCTTTCCAAATTAGAGTCATAATAAGAATTTTGACACCGGGTGAGAAAGTTATGGTCATTCTAGCTCAACAATGTCAAAATCCACAGGATTAGGTGCAATCAGTCCGATTTCTTGCCCTTTTGGATCTGATTCATCAAATCATGATTTGCACCAACTACTATGACATAGTCGTCGTAGCTAGTGCAAACCATGATTTGAAGAAATGGATCAAAAATGTCAAGAAACCGGACTGATTGCACCTAATCCTATGGATTTTGATGCTATCGAGCTAGAACGGCCAAATAACTTTCTCACCCGGTGTCAGAATCCTTATTATGACCCTAATTTGGAAAGCTCTTTTCAAGCCTTACAAGCTTAACCGCTACGCTGTCACGACTCATTTCGAAGCCTAATTCAATTGTTTGATAGGTCAACGAAAATTCGAAAGATCCTAAACGAGTTGGAACTCTTAGCCTTTTTCTATTTTATTTAGGATTCTTAGTGTGAGTCCTAGTTTAAGTCTGTTACAATTTTTTCATAAATAAGGCCCTTTAGGCCAATGTTGTAATCAATTTGCTTGTAATATTGAATCAAAAACTCCAAAAGAGAGTTTTCTTCTTCTCATTTGCCGTCTTCCCTTGTTTCGTGCATCTTTCATAAATAAGGCCCTTTAGGCCAATGTTGTAATCAGTTTTCTTCTCTTTTCCAACAAACGCCGCGCTAGGCAGCATCAGATACCCATCGGGATAGTGCATTTCACTCAAGAAAGAGAAAGGAAAAAATGGTGTCTCGGTACCTTATTAGGATGCCTATCCATATCAAGTGCCAAGATGAAGACATCCCTTTAGCAAACCAGCCTGGGACCAAACCAGGTTGGGTATTGGTACCTTGACTTGAATCCTATTGGTCAACTATTATAATCACCAGCATCAAAACTTGAATCCTTTGGACGATCATTATAATCATCCCGCAATCTAATGAGTCTCAGAATATGAACTAATTGCCGAAAAAACTTCAATTTGCACAAACATATGACAAATTATGCATGGATATGTATATGCACACTATATTACATAAGCTAGGCCATAACCACCCCTTTTTTGCACGACAGAGGGGATTTCTGCTATCTCCAAAAAGTTTTGAAAAGATGGACCTTAATTAAATGTGCTGTCAATGCCTACCAATTATGAATTGACGCTCATAACCAACGGGAAAAATACAATATGATTGCATGACGTAGTTAAAGCAAAGACGAACATGCATTTATCAAATGGGAGACAAATTTATGCACTGCCTAAACGTAATCAAAATTAAGGAGTGCCTTCTTGGTGAAAGGAGAACCTGAATCCTAGAGAATGTAGCTCTATAGTCTAACAAGCTCAATTTGACGCCTGCACAGGGGTGGTAGAGACAGGGGTTCTGGGCAATTATGTCCCCATAAGGTTCAAAACCGCACCTCTTCTAAAACATGCCACAGCATCTTAGTTACATTCCTCTACCCAAACACTTCAATCGCCTCCATGCCAACCACCTCACATGCACAAAAACAAAGAGAAAGAAAGGACAGAAAAGGCAACACCAGTCCCATGGCCCGTCACCCTCCAGTACTCCTGCTAAGAGGCTTCCCCCCTCAACAAATAACATTCACATCCCACTCAAAATCAAATACCTCTTCTTTATTAAATTCTTTAAGTGCACCACCGCATGGGCATTTACTAGAGTGCAATTATCTGAATGAAAATTGCTGCCATTGAACTACAAAAAGAATGTAATAAAACTTCTCATTGATTTTCAGCAATAAGTTATAGATTCTCTTTGGTCTAGAAATAAGGATAAATATGGTTGAGCATGGATGTAAAGGAGAATAACAGGTTATTGACAGTTGTTGAGAGAGAGAGAGAGAGAGAGAGAGAGAGAGAATTCTCTCATTTACATCATTTATTTATTTTCCCCCTATTAAACTTAAGCACTATTACTATATTTGTTTAATACAATGAGATCTCTACATCTGTAGATATATTTACACAGAGACCTCAAATAATTAGCTCTTGGCACGTTACTTAAATCACTTTTAACATATGCCTCTCATTTTATCATACTAATTCTGTATATCTTCTTTCTTTGTTAGGGCTTTATTTGTCATTTTGTATTTGTTTTTAGATTTTATTTATTATAACTTGTATGCTTATATAATCTTAGCAATATAATAAACAAATCACTTACTTAGATAATTATCCTAAGAGATATCAATGCTGACATTACTTATTTGCTGACTTTTGCAAAAATATGTTAGATTTGTTGTTTTATTTTCTTTTCCGTCATAAAGTTTAGTAATGCAAATGGTTGAAGTGAAAGCAAAAGAATTGAAAAAACACTGCAAATTTGTAACAGTTTTTTTTATTAAAAAAAAAAGGCTATGATAATTACTAATATTTGAAATACATTAGACTTTCATTTATTGCATATTTTTCATAATGTACTATGTTTACCACTGCACTGCTCTGTGTGTGTGTGTGTGAGAGAGAGAGAGAGAGAGAGAAAGAGAGCTGAGCCCTGCCTTTCTGCCCTTGTGCCTGACCTCTACCTTACCTAATGTTTATGTTTACGAAAAAGAGAGTGCAACATGATTAGACATATAAATATCCCTTTCAAGTGAAAGAGTTTAACTGCACTGACTTCAAATCAGTTGGTAGCTGTTCAATCTCATATCCCAACTAATCCTCCTCCTTAACAGCAAGAATAAGAACTTAAAAGTCTCTAGATGAAAACTGAGCAGGCTCATATACGTGCAATGTCATGTATCACAGGTGCATAAAGATTAGTGATTTGGTTGTGCACAGATGGCTGACAAAAAGAAAGAAATGGGTAATCCTAAAAAATATCAGAACTAGGACACAAACTTATTCAATACAATGAGGAACTTTGTTGCCTCACATATGATCCAGCATTTTATAACATGACTTCAAGCTGAGTCCAAGTCTCTTAACTTTATCTAAGATGCATAGCGTTTAAAGAAAAGAAGAGACCCTGGGCAATCATGAAGGCTCCAAATGAAACTCCTAAATGTCTATAAATTGACAAAATGATGTTAGGTGTTTTGAGACCCACTCAGATATTGTATAACTTCTTTGTCCTCTCATTTTTCTTGCACAAAAGACTAAAAACTTGATATTAGAAGGCCAAAAATGCATGATCGAATCATGAGATGACAATATATTTATAGTTTAGCAACTAGATATTTAGCCTTTTTTCTTAATCTTCGAAATTGTAACACAGAACAAATTAAGAAAGAATAATAGGAATTTAAAAATAAATTAAAAAAAAATGGATGCGGTTCAAGAGAACAAAGATATGCAGGAAGAACATTCTATTCCACATGGTTGTACTCAACTACTTCTAGCTTCTTAGGTGCCAAATAAAGGAAGAATAATAACTCTGAACTAAGTGAAGAAATTTAAAAACAAATGCAAGGTCTAGAGACCATACCCAATAAATGATCTTCCAATGATCCCAAGCGCATAAATTCATATACAAGAAGGCGTTGATCTCCATCAGCACAGTAACCAATTAAATTTACAAGATTAGGGTGATGCAATAAGCTAAGCATGAGAACCTCGACAAGAAATTCTCTGTTCCCCTGAAGTCCATTTTTATCCAACTGTTTGATGGCTACAACCTGATGGTATAAGTATGCACACCCATCATTAAATGCATCGATCTAATTCCATCTTGTAGAATCATAAAAATTCTTGACATGTGCACATACAAAATCCTTTCCCAATGTATACATGCATTTTCTATTTGTTTATAGATTTTGATACCAAATCAAGCAAATAGAAACAAAATCCTTCCAATGGTTAAATCATTTCTATTTGCTTATAGGTCTTGACATGTGCACATACAAAAGCCTTTCAACTGCAAGAAACAAAATGAAAGTTTCTTATGTTAAAGATGATAATGACCTTGCCAGTGCTCTCTAGGCAACCCTTGTAGACCCGGCCAAATCCCCCTTCCCCTATAAGGCACTTAGGTCTAAAATTCCCGGTGGCAGCAGCAAGATCCCGAAAAGTGAACGTCTGTGCCGAGATAGTAACACCAGACCCATCCTTCAGATACTGTGGTTCCCTTTCTGATCTTGAGTTGCTTTTAGACCTCAGACTATCAGCTACTGTAAATCCATTAAACAACATAAGTACAAGCTAACTTGTGCAGGAAGTAAAATCTCATTCGACAGTTTTAGCAAACCAAGATCTTAAAGAAAAATTCTCAACTCCATTATAGATTAGAGGGAGGGGAGAAAACAACAAAATCTACACCAAACAAACCTGGAAGTAGATAATTGTTTGCTCCAACACCCATAAAATTTAAACTTTGAAACATTTGAACGTTGACCGAATAACTAAAATTCATAGCTTATACAAGCCAAAAAAAAAATTAAAAATAAAAATTTAAAACGGGTTCTAAAATTCCCCGCATTCAGTCATTCAAATTAAATGAAAGATCAAGAGAGCAAGCAATATCTGTGTGAACTTTTTTTCAAAAAAAAAAAAAACTTTGTTGTTTTTTTTTCAAAAAAAAAAAAAACTTTGTTGTTCTTCCTTCTCTAATGATCCAACGTAAAAAACAATCCACGGCTAACCAAATCATAGTTGAGAAAATTTCGGCGCCCCAGATCAAAGTAAAACGAAATTCCATTAACTTGACGACCCCAGATATCCAGATTGGATCCAACCATAGAAAAATTCAATTCAAGAAAAAAAACAACAACAACTCGAACTAACCCGAAGATACTAGGTCCACACGGGGAGGGACCATGGGCTGCTCCTCCCTTTTATCCTCCCTCTCGTTCCCTGTGTCCAACACCCCATCATCGCCCGAATCGAAGCACGGGAAACAACCCATCGACCTGACCAGCCTCGAGCTCGAGGAAAAACCCCTAAAGATCGGATTTTTCCATCCAAGCCTCTTCCTCCTTGCCCATTTTCTCCACCAAATACACTGCGTATCAAATTTTATCTATTTTTTTCCACCGCCACCGATCCAATCGAAATCATTCGACGGAATGGATCGGCGAAGGAACGAATCATCGAAAGAGAAGGGGGTGAGGGTGTGCGTTGGGGGTTGGGGAAGGAGAGAAGAACAGAAGCGTTTAGCTTCGGAACGAGGTGAAGAGTGGTGGGAGGGGCGAGCCGGCGGATGTCATATCGCGGAAAAAGACGGCAAACTCTGTGCCGAATTTATCGAAATTAACGCAGGCATCCATATGGAGTATCTTTTCCAAATATGATGTCAAAAAAAAAAATAAAGTTAAGGTATGGATATGCAAAATCCGAGCGAATCCGCTAGCTTGTGCGGTGAAAGGAAAAAAGAAAGTGGTGGTGACCGCGTTGGATGGAACGCAGCCATCAGTGTATCCCACGTGCTACCCACTAAGATTGCCACATTCTGCCTGTGCGGCAAGTTAATGTCGCTTCTTAAATAATTTATTAAATCTATGCTATTAATAGTGTGGAAGGTTTGAAATTGGATAAGATATGACCGACTTCGGAACAGTGAAATCAATTCATTAATATCTCATCTATTAGTGGGCATTGGATAAGATATGGCCGACCTCAGGACCGTGAAATTAATTCTCTGTCCTTGTAATCAGTGATAAACTTTTGCTAAATAGCTATCTGATTGAATGACGCCAACACAAAATAGTTGAAACCAAGACAAATGCAAATTCATTCTTTAGGATCCACTCTTAGTTGAACAAATATTATAAAAAAATTAATTAATTTTTTTATTAACCAATTTATCCACCTTATTATATTTTTTTTAAGATAAATAAATTATTTTTATATAAATAATATTTATTCATCAAATGAAGAAAAATTTTATCTACTTAAAAAAATAATGACTAAATCATTTTTTTCATCGATCAATAAAATAAATATTTAATTTTATTTTTAAAATATTTTTTTTTTATTTTTAATTTTTTTATTATTCATTGTCTAATGACTCGGTTATCTATTTTTTTTAAACCCAAAAAATATAAAAAATATTATAGAAAATATGAAAAAATTATAGTAACTCATTCAGAAAAGTGGTAATACAAAAGAACATAAGTAATAGATTTTGAAACCATTTTTCATACATAAAATAACATAGATAAATTATTTTTTTATCTAAATATTATCTAAAAAATATTTATTTAAAAAAAATATAGATTCTTAGATAATTTTTTCTATCCACAAAAAAAGGGACCCTTAATATTTTTCATGCTAATTTGCAAATTTGAACAAAGATAAAATATATAAGAGATATGGTAGGAATTTTCATAATAAATAGAAGTATTATAAGACCCATACTCTAAATATGGATGGAAGAGAGAAAATTTATTTTTTTATCTCTCCAAAAATACTATGCCTCTCATATGCAAAATATTAAAATATTTTTTTTCAAAATAAGAAAGATAATATTATCCTAAACCATCCAATTCAAGATGTCCTAAACTATATTAAGGTAGAGCCACCATGGTTCTAGCTCGAAAAATCTAGCATTAATGGAGGAGGGAGGGAGGCAAAAGAGGAAGAAAAAGATAGGGAGGAGGAAGAGAGCAAAGAAGAGAGAAAGAGGCCAAGAGAGGAGAAAGAGAGAAGACTTGAAAGTTCTCATTTTTTCACAACTCCTCTCCATGCCACGGGATTATCTCTGTTATGAAATAAAAAAGTAGTTGAGCCCTAAATTTTTTTTGAAATTTCTTAAGTTTATTAACTTTGCTTAAGAAATTTTTTTAAAAAAAAGATTAAGGCTCCACCTTCATCTCTTGTTGGCATGTGGAGGAGCTACGAAAGAGATAAAGAATTTTGAGCCCCCCCTCTCTCTCTCTCTCCTTCCTTTCTTTCTCTCCTTATCTTCTTTCCTCTCTTTTTTTTCTCTCTCCTTCCTTTGTGGCTTTATCAATACAATCCAGAATGGCACGGCATGGGGCATACCATCATATAACCCATGTAGATATCTTTGTCTTGCTTTGCCAACCAATTAGGTATACGTTTAAGGCTTTCAATTAAGGTAACTCTAAATACTATATATTTATGCTCTCAACAAAATCTATACTAATTTATAAAAAATGAGTTTTATATTATAAAATATTTCATGTAAGATTTCATCATTATTTTTATGCCAAAATTTCCACCCTTCAACATTCTAGTTTTATTGGTCTTATTTTTCTTTTTCTCTTTTTCTTGAAGCCATCTACACCATTGATCCAATATTTTGCTATGCAAGCATCCATACTTTAAAAGTTCCTAACATCCCTGTACATGCACCACCATTTAGTAATATTGCTATAATTTTTACGGGTACCCTTCTTATAGGCAACTTGTGATTGTGCAGCGTTCTTGTTCTTAATCCTTGCACCTCTAAGCATCTAATCATATCTTCTCTTTCGTAATTCAATTTGATTGGTGAATTGCCTTGACCATTTATGGTCAACCAGGTTCTATGATACATGGAGGCTTTAAACCTTCAGGTGGAGGCAAAGGAGAATAGCAAGGTCCATTTAATCAGAACCAAGATAGTTAAGATTATAACAGTATTAGCTATGCTATTTCATTTTTATTTTTAATGAAAATCTCATATGCTAGCACCAGAAATGAGCTTGGCGTTGAGGTTGCCAACTTGCTTTGAGATTGTCCATAATATTAACATTTTTCAGCTTAAAACAAATGTTTCCTTTTTGAAGTAGTTCTACATACAGACATATATATATATATATATATATATATATATAAGGATAGATTTAATAAAAAAAAAAATACATGAATTTTCTCTTAAAAAAAAAAATATGTAATCGATTTTATTTACAATGGACCGAGGTTACATCGTATTAGGCCACTTTCTACCAACAAATTAGGCGTAGTGCACCAATCCATGCATTTGTCAAAAACCCCCATTGTCAAGTTGACGGCATGTCTTTGTTGGGAAAGAAAAAAAAACCTACCTGCCCAAATCCTAGTTTCACACTTAAAGAAACGCAAAAGGACGTGCCGTTATGTGCGGGGGATACGCTAGCAAATGGATCAGTTGGAATTTGGGAAAGCATCAATTTGGAGCAAGAGATTCAATATATACATTAAATGGTCACTAATTTGTTAGATATAAATTAAGGCGAACATAATGGTATGTGTGATTGTGTGAATTTATAGTTGCAAACCATGCAATGTACCAAGTGGGACAGCCAATATAGGATTTTATTCAACTAGTGTATGACTGCCTAAAAATATTCCATTAGAGTCAAATTTTACGGCAGAATGCTTGAGATTGCATGGTGTTTCACTAATCTTGTCCTTGATAGGCATAAAAATATTTAGGAGAGCAATGCTGTGCAGCGCCAACCATTCACCATTCTATTTATTTTCCGGGAAGCTAAAATGGATTGGTGCAATAGATAGGGACATTTCTAAAAGCTTACTTTTTTTAAAAAAAAAAAAATGTGTTTAGGTGAGTCTATAGATCAAGGGTAGACCAGCCTTATAGAGTTTCATGTGGAGGATATGGAAGGGGAAAAAAAAAAAAAGTCACAAGGATGATATTGAGGCCAATCTAGGGTCAACTAGCTGCAACTATTTGCCGGGCGATCCCTTTCTTTAGTTCTTTGAAAAAAAGCAATAGGAGATAATAAACAACAATCTTGACATGTTAACTAACTCCTACTTGAATCCTGCCATTGATTTTTAGGGACCACCGGGTCTAGATTCTAGACTACCATGGAAATTGTAATAATAAAATGTAAAATTGTATCAACATGAAAATCCCTAATTAAGAAAGAAGATAAAAGCCCAATACCAAAACCATAATATTGTTTCAATTGGAATCCTTGGAGACTCTTTGTGATTGATCATACTAGCATTACTATTATTGTAAAGAAATATTCGAATGTTATATCTACATGGATTTTAAGTCATTTGTGTTAAGCAATCTCACTGCATCCGATCCTTCCATATGTATGTATGCATGGTTTTGAGGATTCTTTGGAACAACCCATTTTTATTTCCTTTTGTCTAAATTGGTCCACTTTCTTAAAGAAACTCTTGATAATTAATTTTTAAGACATTTTTGTTCTGGCACTCATAGATATGCTCCGATTGTGTATTCAGGAGACCTAAATGCAAATATTTTCAAAATAAATACATATTTTTATATTTAGCTAATATCTATATTTTTGTATACTATGTTTTTAATGAGATGGACTTAACTCGTCTCAAGTAGAGAGAGAATCTACTCCTCTCATATCCTAAGTCAACAATTAAATAATTAAATTAAAGATCCACATTATTACTTATAATCTATCTCAATAAAAATGTTAAAAAATTAGATATCACATATGACCATCTCTAACCTATGCATCAAATAAACAAAAAAATGGGCAGTTTTGGTGATGCTAACATGCTAAAATATATAATAAAAATTTAAATTAAGGATTCCTCTTATGGATCATAAAATACACATGCTAAGATACATATAGATATAAAACCAACATATTTTAATGTTCTAAGTCATAGCGAAACATGGTCTCATATTATTTTAACCATCTATTTTTATGTCTACTTAATGCATAGATTTGGAACTTTTAAAATACATAACTTCTAATTTTTTTTACCATTGTTAGTGGTGTAGATCATAATCCATGATGTGGATTTTCATGATTGCTTAATTATTATTTTGAATATAAGAGGAGCAGACATTATCTCTTCTTAAAAGAAGCAAATAGCTTCTCAACTTGAGAAGAGGGAAGTTCATATCTATTTTTATATTGACTATACATATTTGTCAAATATGTGGTGTATCTTAACTATTTTCACTGAATACCTGGAGCATGTTCACAGAGCAAGTGATAGAAAGGTTTGAATATTTCAAAATTAAGCCATTTCTTCAAATAAAACTATAAGTGCTCCTAATCTAGGAAAATAATTTAACATCGGCCGTGTGATCATTTTGATTTAATACTATGCTATTATATTCATAATCTTGTTTGATTTCAAACGTTCAATGACCTTTAGCACGTGACTCGTACCTAGATGTTGCATGCACACAATTTTTTTAGATCTTTTCTTGGTAAATAATTTTTTATTATTTTAATTATGCCTGATAAACCAAGCAGCATGCCAGAAGAAGTTGGGCATCAACTACCGCTCCAATGGCACCATAAATTAAGTAGGATGGAGTCGGCGCAATCATGCATGCTTTATTCAAAGATGCATGCTGCTCCTTCATCAAAAAGGATGCACGTTGAGTTACGGCCGCAACCTACCTAGCCAATTGCTTTAGCCTTTAAATAGGGCAAAAAACAGCTCAAGTGGCTCAATTACACCATGGGAGATTGGGAGCACATTGACACCAAGTATTTGGCCATCAAACTAGGGCATTATCTCGTTGACACTATCATATATAAGCACATAAGGATTAAGTTAGACAAAAATTATTGCAAATCAGAAAAATCACTCAAAAAAATCATTTAGATATACAGATTGTTGGCTATATTTCAATGCACACCCTTTGGAGCCCATGGGGAACTAGTTGGGATTGTGTGTTTGGTAATATGGTTATCGATCCTTGGAGGGTTGGTCCATATGCATCCTCCGATTGATAGATTAAAAGGAGACTGACCACTCAACCTACCGTCAAGTTTTGATCTTACTTGAAGTGGGCTAGGCTCGGTGCAAAATCCCGCAGGTCGACCCACATATATAGATGCAGGATTTTATGCTTTATGAATGAAGGATAATAAACCCCTCCTTCTATCAGATAATTATCTTTTAGAAGAGTAGTTAGAAGCTATGGTCCCCTCACTTGGTATCAAAGCGAGGTCGTAGGTTCGAGAAATGTTAAGCCCCTAGGTGTGCTTGGGGTAGGGGGTTTGTTGGCTATATCCCAGTGCACGCCCTTTGGGGCCTATGGGGAGCAATGTTTTCATAATCGGATTGGAATGAAAAAGGATCAGGGGTCAACTGGATCAACCGATTGGCCCGATCAATTGACCCATGACATCAGCATGACATAATTATGATGTAATAAATATATTTTATTTTTTAAAAATATAAAAATATTAAAAATAATAAAAAAGTTTTTAAAAAATAGACTAATAATTTGACAAAATCATGCATAATGCATATCTAAAATTTTTACCTATTATTAAGTTTTAAAAAATCTAAAAATTTAAAAATTTATATTTTTTTATAAACTTCAACAAATAAAAGCACCAACATAAGTTTGAACGGTAGCAACAAACAATTTAGACAAAAAACAATACAAACAAAATTTTATATAAGAAACAGCATAAATAAAAGAACATTCAATGAGATTGTTTCACAACCAAACTTAATATAATATTTCTAGTCATCTCTCAATTCATATCCAACCATATATGATCATTGTCTTACCACGATCATCATTGATGCTACATCAACACCTTCATCCATCAATATCATATCATCATAATCTTTCTTATCTATAACAAAAAAAAAAAACCTCATCATAAGATGTTTCAAATAAAAGCTTAAAAATATAACCATGCAAGTTTTAAAAAAATAAATATTTTTACACATACCTCTAGAAGCATTAGAACTTGATTCTTCATTAGTTTTTGATAGCTCTTCTTCTAGAATGCTTTCTAACTCATCATAGTCAAGCTCTCCTTTGGGATCTTCTTCCATAACCCAAAATTTTGTTTTGTCAATTGATTCATAATCAACTAGATCATAAAGCCTCTTATCCATTTTAAGCCTATACATTAAAAATATCATAAATATTTAAAATAAAATCTCATTAGCAAGTCATGTAAACATATAGCCAAATCATAATATCACATTTAAAATATAAAAAATAAAATAAAATTATTTTTAATACATGTTTTGTAAATGCAAGTTATGATGAACATATACTAAGTCATTAAGCCTTTGGTGCTCCAATCTATTCCTCTTTTTGGTATAAATATGTTCAGATATGCTCCAATTGTATTCGCATCCTGAAGAAGAAACTGTTTGACTAAGGAGTCTAATTGCAAGCTTTTGCAAATTAGGAGCATCATCACCAAACATTCTCCACCATTCATCTACACAAATTTCACACATTACATTAGAAATTATATTATAAAGTATAAACAAATATAGAAGCTTGTAAATTTGCATTTCTTACCGAACCGAGTGGTTTTACAAGACATGATAGCGATTGATCATCCAAAATTTTTTAGACATTCTCTAAACAGTCTTATTTCATCCAACAATTTGGTTTTACTCTCTATTACTTTGGTCTCAATAATATCAAATAACCCCGACATAATTTCTAACTTCTGATAAATGTTATTTTTATCATATTGAAAAGTCAGATTTAACCAATATGCACAAGCATAGATACTTTGATGCAACATCTTATCCTAGCGATTGTTTATGATATCTATATACGACTTTTATGATTTTTTCTTGCCTTTTAAATAATTTCTTAATACCTTTGCATATCCTATACATGTCTTCATATACATGTCCCAATGCAGGTTTCTCATCAAAATCATAAATACACAATAAAGGTATCAATGGTACCATGATACTCACAATGATCAAGCAATTATTCTAAAACTTCGCATTTAGAATGACTTATTTCACTTTCTTTATTTTTAGCAATTTCAAAAACTTCTTATAATCAGAACTAGTAACTAAAACTTGCAAGTCTTCTTTGTGGTCATGTAATCTCCTTAATGCAATAAAAGTAGTGGCAAAACGAGTTGGCTTAGGGCAAACAATCTCTCTGCAATTTGGCCTCTTTCTTAACCAATTCAATGTATATTTATGATTATAGATAAAAGTAGTTACCCTTAATGCAAGGATAGTAATATTTTGCACATGAGATAATTCTCCAACATCTTTCGTGATCAAATTAGAACAATATGCTGCACATGGTGACCAACTAATATTTGGATATCTCTTAGAAAGCTCTATTCTAGCTTTTTTATAGTTAGATGTATTGTCTATCACTAAATGAATCACATTACTAGCATCAACCATTTCAACAATCTCAGCAAATAAGTTTCACAATGTCTCATAATCTGGTACCATATCTAATATATCAACTGATTTAAGAAATGAAATTCCCTTAGAAGAATATACTAAAAAAAATTATCAATGACCTCTATCTAGTATCTGTCCATCCATCACCTATAATAGTACAACCACAATCAATTCACGTACTTCTATAAGAATCAACAATTAATTATACATCTTTCTTGGTATCTCTTAATAAGATGCAAGGCATGATAAAAAGGATCAGTATATCCATGATCCATAGATGCTATTTTACTAATTATAATTTGAAAGAAAGAAGAATTTACCGCATTCATTGGGATGTAAGCATGGTAGAATCAATAAGCAATGGATAAATCAGTATCATGTCATCTCTCTGGACTTTGCAAACAAACTTTGATAGTTGGTTGAGAAGGATCACGAACATCCAATATGAGATAATTTTGAATATCATAATTAGCCTTTCTTTTTTCTTTGGAGGATTGTCCATCATCATCTTTAGCATTTTCTTTGATAGGCAAATAGGGACTTTTTTGTATTTCATCATCTTCAAAACTATGCATACTTTGAGTACCATATGGATTTCTATCATTAAAGATATCTTATTTCACTTGTACTTTATCAATATTCTCTTGTAAAGATTGTGCTACTAAATTCTAGACATCCAAAGAAACTTTTGAATACTTTCAAACTTGATCTTTTATTCTAGCAAGATGTTACTTCATTCGATTAAACCCCCCACCAGCAAGTGGCTTGCGACAAAAATCATAAATGAATATCTTTTTTTCTTGGTCATTTTGCATCTCGATAATATATTTTCATGCTATATATTTTTTTATCGAATTCCTTATGTTGATTATACTTGTACATCAGATGGAGTTGAGTGTGAATCTATAACTTTCATTTACTATAATAAATAAATAAAATAATAAATTAATATCATATTATATTTATATGTTACTTCTATAATAAAATAAATAAAAATTAATATTATATTATATATTATAAAATAAATAAGGTTTGCTGGGAATTGGGATTTGAAAATCGAGATGATTTGCTGGGATTTGGAAATTGAGTTTGCTAGGATTTGAGAGGAAGGTGGTCGTCGGGATTCTGGGAGAGACCGAGAGAGAGAGCAGCTTGAACGATTGTGCCTTGAGGTTGCTAGGTTGAGGAGGGCGGGGAAGAGGGAGGCGGGTGAGCGGTGTCACACGACCATCGGTACAGTTGATACCATGCCACCACCTGGAGCAGGCATCGGGGGTGCTCGTATTGTCGTGGGCATCGATCCTTGAGATGGTCACTGGGATTCCTCGTCGCCACCACTCCCATCACGAGCGGAGAACAGGAGAAGAAGGAACATTGATTTCGGCTAAAAAATTTGTAAACACTAAACAAAGAGAGAAAGAGGATGCACGTTACGATTTAGGATTCAGCTGGGCTTGTCCGGTAGGTGATGATGACCAATTTTTGGGCCCTTTAGGGCTCTGGGCGGTGATGAATAAATAGGAATAGCTAGGCATCGAGGAAGGGAAGTTGAAATGAATGGAAAAGGTCGAATGAAAAAACTTGAAGCGATTGCGGCATTCATTTTATCTCTGGCCCGTGACCCTGTTGGTTCATCACAAGCCAACCAGTTCACCAGATTTTCATCAATTTTTACGGGCTGACATTATGTTGGGTTATGCCTAAGATCCGAACTGGAATTAAAAACAGTCCCTAGTCCGACCGATCAACCCAATCGGTCCGACCGATTCTGAAAACATTAATGGGGAGCCAGTTGGAGATGTGTGTCTGGTGATGTGGCTACCGATCCTCGAAGGATCGGCTCATATGAGCAAGTCGGCTTGCCCTCGATTGGTGAATTAAATAGAGACCGACTACTTAGCCTGTCGTTGAGATTTGATCTTACTTGAAGCGGGTCAAGCTTGGTGCGAAGCCCTCAGGTCCATCCGCATCATGTATAGATGCAGAGTTTTGTATCATGTAGATACAGACTAATAAACCTCTTTTTTTATTGGATAATTATATTTTAAAAAAGTGGCTACGATCACGTCGTTGATTCAGCTAATGGCACACTTCATGATGCTAATTTGAAGGGAGCGATGACATTACACCACACCAGCTGAGTTACTTTTTTGAGTTCCCCATTATCCATTATGGCAAAACATATCTAAGTACACATACATGCGAAATACAAGACTAGGGTCTACAAAACCATCTTTTGTTGCAACCAAAGACACTAGATTTCTGAAAATGTGGTGTTTTACATTTGCTTTCAGGTCCAATGATTTGCTGCCATTTTGATTTGCAAGCAAATACGATCCTTGAAATCAGGCTAGATGAGACCCTAAAATTATTCTAGGAAAGTTTGATTAGGTCAAGTCATGTCTAATAACCAAGTTGATTTACTTGCCGGAGTAATAATTTATTTTTTCCCATCTTATCCTAATGACTTTGAATCCAAGTCCTTCCATGTTGCATAGCCAAAGCTTGGTGAGAATAAAGTTACTAAAAGCTGGTCAGGCATAGACTTGAAGATATCAAGCATAAGCTAGCGCCAATATGCCACGTTTCAAGATTGGAAGGTGTAGAATTTGCCACGTGTCATGTAGTGGGAGCATGAGATTAGATTCTTCTTGTATGCCACTGTAAGTGGTCTGCAGGTAACCGCTCGGCATCTTGGTCTTAAAAGATGTAAATAAATAAACAATCAAATAAATAAATGAATGAATGAATACTGGTGAAAAGCAATAGATTGCAGAAAAGGGCGGATAGCATGGTCTTACATGACTTGATACATAAATTGGTATGTCCCTCTTCGAACCCAACCTAGCTAATATAATCTTAATCAAAATTCTTCATTTTAATATTATAATTATTTTATAAAATTTATATGATAAATTTATCATCCAATCCAATCATATCCCTCTTATCTATTCGATCTGTTCCAACTCGTGCCACTACTTAATTTGACCCAATTTGAGATAAAATATGGGTAGATATAAATATGAAATTTTTAATTGATCCATTGCCAATCTTATAGATATTATAAATTTATAATGTAAATAAAAAATAATTTGAAAACAGATTTTCCATTTATGAGTAAGATAATGATTAGAGTACAAACATAACAGCTATAATATAACCAAAGAGATTGCTTGGGTGATCATCCTTTTTTGAAATTCTTGAAGTAGTTGATTGCCTTTAATTTGTATAGCCATGGAAACCAATTAACCACCAATCGTTATTAGTAGGAAGAAAAATAAATAATTGATGGCACTATAATTCAATTGGTTGTCACAGCATGTCTCTTTTAGATGCGAGAATGCCAACATCAGCACGTTCTTCGCAATAGGTAAAGACAACCTAATTTTTTTGGGATAAGTGGTCCGTTTTGACTCCTTGCAATATAACCAAAACACGACTAACGAACACAATATAAACCACTAGTTAATGATGTTTACGTAAATCTAAAATATTAAGTCAAAATTAAAAAATCATTTAAGAATCTCAATGGGGACCTTTCCATAATATTCTAGTTGAAATGATGTCACAGATGCTAATGCTACCGAAAGTATGGGGATGTGTTGAAAGAAAGGACTCTAAATCATATTGTTGAAAGCATAAAAGCTTTAATTGCTGCCGGAAAAGATTTTAAAAAAATGGCTATAAAAGCTTTTCCAAGCAAAGAATGAACTAGGCATGAGAATGAAGAATAATACTTTATTTTGAGAGAAAAGAATCAACAAATACTATATTCGACTTTCTTTAAAACCTTTTAGCCATATAATTTTTTCTTGGTAAAATTTGGTGTAACAGTGTGGAATAACGCATCTTCTCGGTAGAAATTAGTGCCGAGAAAGAATTTGACACGTCTTGCGTTGCCATGCATTACCGGCCCAATAGAAGCCTCCAATTTTTACTAGCTGACCTTATTATATATATCTAAAGGGAGTCGAAAGTTGAAGGATATTTCCCTTTTCCTCCTCAAAGCACATGCATCCCACCAACCCAAGCTCACAAAAGTGAAGTAGATACAAGTTTAGTTGATAGATGATGATAACTGCAACCTAACTTACCCACCAGATAACCAGTTAGGTACAGTGGCCTCCTTTTGGTGATGATTATGGTGGAAAGAAAGGAAAATTGTTAGCCTCTATAGATTACTTCTGTTGGACTTGCTGCATTCATATAGCATGAGAAAACTTTTGCGTATATGTGGTATGAATGACCATGCAGGCGATGCGAAGCCATGCACTGCCATCTTATACTCAGATCAGGTAGTAGTGTTTTGTATGTGAGCGCCTTTGTGTCTTCAAGCATATTATACTCTTTAAATACTGGGGACCAATAAATCTGCCACCTTGTTCCTGTAATCATGGTTGGAGGTTATATCTATCATGCACTACAACGTGCTCCAGAGATATTATTTTATGGAACAAACTGAGGCTCTTATGTAGCACTTTATTTATATCTATTTGAAGGCATTTGCTACGGTGCTCTTTTAACAATATTTTATTATCAAGAATATTTAAGATATTACTCAACCATCACTTTTTTATATTTTATTATTATTTTTAAAAATAATATTTTATTATATTTTAATTATTATTCTCCTTTTTCTTTGTAGCTTGGCTCCGCTCGCCTCCCCACCTCTATAAGCTGCTCCCCATCATTCTCCTCCTCCTCTTCTACCTAACTCTTTGCGTAAGCCCGCTGCTGCAACCATCCCCTTTGCTCCTCTTCTGCCCACCTCTCAGCCATTTGGGCCCGCTTTCTTTCATCATCATGGCATCCATCAACAACAAGGTCTCCACTCTCGATCTCATCCATGAGCACTTCTTTAGGGACCCCACCATCTTCCTCGATGACCTCCTCCTCTCCCCTCTCCCTCTGCCCCCATGACATCATTGTCACTGACTACCTCAATGCTACCCTATCCATCCCCTCAGCCCTTTCCTTCTCCTCCTCCCTCCACAACTCCATCGATCAAACCCGCTGATTGCCTTCCTACCGCTCGTCTTCCTGTCGTTCAGGCCAATCGCCCCCTTTCTTTTCCTTTTTCACCACTCGCATTTCCGCAGCCATATGTTACCTATTAGATATGTGTGCCTTAAAAGTCAGAATTGACTGACACTTGTAATATATTTCTAGAGGTAAAATTATAATTTTAATTATAAATAATAAAATAAATTATTTTCTATCACATATGTATATTTAGTGTCTGTGATATATCCCTTGAGTTAATGGTAATGATAATTTTTATTTTCAAGAGTGGAAAATTTAAGACAAGAATTTTTATTATTAACTCATAAAATGCTCCTAACCATAGGATCATCATGAGGATGATTGATCCAAAAGATTAGTGTATAATCATTTTTTTTATAGTAGATGAGTCTTGAATCTATAGTATAGAGACATCAGAATGAGAGTACATGTACTCATTGAAGAACGAGGGCACTGAGCGTGACCATCTCGAGTAGTCATAAGAAAGTCTACCTTCTCATTGATGATTGACTCGAAGCTGCAGTGGTGTGTCTGGTTCTTTGATCTGAGGTGCATCGGCAATTCACCTTGAGGGTGTTATAGTTTGACTACACCATGACTCGGTCTCCTAGCCATTCGAAATTCTAAGATGTATGTTGGCTATAGCATGTTCATTGTAGGAATTGGATTGTACCAAGATGGAATCTATCTACCTCGATGGATGAGGAGTAGTCCTATGATGATCATGAGAATCAAGTCCATAAGCCCATGGTCATGGCAGAGAGTGAAATAATAGAAAGAGTTTTTATTAAGATCTTTACATCGAACTTGAATTGAATGATTAAATCATATGATAGAAATTAGGGTTTGACGAGTTCACCTTAACCCTAATCTGATCGAGGCTCAAGATAGAAAAACTTAATCACACAAGTAGCTGCACCAAGAGATTCGTTTTCAATTTTGATGGATTGCCACCATATACTGTTAGGTATCACTGGTGGATTTTGAGAGCAATTAGAATGATTTAGATGATCGATCATTCTAGTTGTTTGAATCAGAAGAGTTCTACTCCATCGAAAGAAGTTTCGATGATGTTGACGATAAGAAGTTTCGATGATGTTGACGATAGGAATCACGACATATTCCATTACCATATAGAACTAAACCTAACTGGATCACACAAACAAGGATTTGAATCTGGATATCATCAATTAAACTAATTCAGTTCAATTTATTTGAATTAGATTTAATTAGATTTAAGAAAATCATGCTAGCACACGATTGAATCTAACATTCTCCTTTTTTCTATCATTAAAAGTTGTCTCGACTGAGCCAAATGAGTTTGTGCTCACTCAAATATCTTTACCTAGTCTGACTGAAGCTTGTCTAGATTAAAAAAGAGTTGTCTTAATTTATGAGATAAATTTAAGACAACATCTGCCATTTTCCATTATCTGCTAATTCTTGTCCTTTGACTTTGGTCAAACGTTGACCTTTGACCCTTAGACATCTGCCCATGTGTCATGCACTTATTAGAGAACAGATAGGGGCTTGTCCCCTTTCTGAAAATTGAAAAGAAAGGGGCGCATGCCTAGAATAGCGTGTGCCTATGGACAGGGATGTCTGGAGTCCCATACGGATGGGACTCCAGGTTGCTTCTTGGATTCAAACTAGGTGACCCTCATCTATGGACTTTGATCAGTCTTAGGCACCACCTTAGGATGAATCTATGGGTCTCTCATCTGATTGGATCAGATGATATCATTCCACCAATTAGATTTAGATCTGATTAAATGAAGCAATATGGTTGGCTGGGGTGATGTGGCACTGCATGGCGCAACAAGGTTTATATAAAGACTTGTCTGCACCCAACTTTCATAGAACTTTTCTTAGCCACGCCCCAAGACTTCCCCTCTCCCTCCATGCCACCTTTCTGATCCTCTCTCTCCTCTCCACGCCCAAGGAAGTTGGGCCTTCAGATTAGTGCGATTTAGGCAAGAAAAGGCTGACAAGAAAGGAAGAAGGCAGCATTACTGCAGAGACGACTGCAGATCTTCGAAAGAAGTTTCGAAGATTCTCTAAATCAGATCTAGATCTGATTTTTAGAGATATGATAAAGAAGAAGAAGATCTCCAGATTTAGTCTGAGTGGATATCGGTAGAGGTCAGGCACTTGCGTGGCTAGATCCAGAACCTCAGGTAATCAGCAAGATCATTAACGGATAATCGGATTATCCACATCAAGACAAAATTAATTTAGATTTAATTTAATTTAATTTTTTTATTTATCAGATTATAAAATTAAATCTGAAATATGTTAGATCTGATTAGAATCTAAGAAAAAATTTTGAAATATGCCTCTTAATCCAATCAGATTTGAACAAACCTGATCTGAAAAATCAGGATTTTTCTTTAACTAAAATTAGAGCCAGATTTTTATAAAATTTATTTAGATCTAATTTAATTTAATAAATTAATAATTTTAGATATCACATAAGATATAATTAGATCTAAAATTAAAAAATTAAAAAATTAAAATTAATTAATCTAGATCTAAAATGTATGAGATACATGACTAGACTGAGAATAGAATTATTCTATGTGTAGTCTAGTATAATCATAATTTTTATTTAATTAAATATAATTTTAGATCTATTTATTTACTATTTTTTGATCTTATAAATATTATAATCAGATCTAAAAATAGAAAATAAATTAAATTTAATTTATTCATATGAGATATGATAGTTGCATGTTTAGACTAGTTGTAGAATAGTTCTACAATAGGATCTAGATTAAATTTTATTTGATAAGATCAAATTTAAATTTAATTTTTTAGATGATTATGAGATAATTTAGATCTAAAAAATATGTATGATATGATACATGAGATGTATGGAAAACATATTTTAATTAGATCAATTTTCTTATATGAGATATATACTTAGATCTAATTAATTTTTGTAGATTAGTTGTATTTCTAATTAAGGCATTCCCCTTGGTCGTCCGATCATAAGAATAAAATAGAATTTAAAGATCCTCTCCTCCCATTCAATTGGGTATTTTTATGATGTGTAGGGGTGCTGCGTGTTCGTCCTTAATCAGAAATTGAAAACTTACTTTCTGCAAAATCCTAGATCCTGAAATCCTAGGATCTTATTTGCATGTTTTGTTGATGAACCCGAAACTTAATTAAGAATTAAGATTATGAAATATATTAGATCTAAAATTAAAAATTTTCAGATCTAAGATATGTTCATAAAATTGGGTTCAGACTTGGGTAGCTCAATTAGGTCTAGCGGTTGATCAAACCGAATTAAGAGTTGGTTAGATGAGATCAACAATGCTTAAATTGATCGGTCTAATAGGATTAAGTCTGGGTTAAGATCGAGTCACATGAGTGATCGATCAAGCTAAGACCTAATTAGGCTCAGTGGTTAGAGTCTGGATTGTAGGCTAACCTAATTGATTCTGGCTCAATAATTTGGTATCTAAGATAAGTTTGATAGATATGACCGACTGATTTTTAATTGAGAGCTGTTCGATTTGAATGCATTCTTATCAAATTAATGGCATATTCCTTCCACCGATCTTACTTATTTGACCATGATTATCGACTCAATTCTGATTTGAGGTGGTTAATAATCCGAGCTAACCCATGCCATTAGATTAGTCATAATGGTTATGACTATGTCAAGTCTAATTTAATGAGACCTAAATCAAATCTTCCTAAGAAAAGATTAAGTCTAAGGTTTTCCACCATTGTAGATATGCGGACCCTTCTCGGGATTGATTGTTCTCGACTGATTACAGTGGCTCAGTTGCACTGAAAAGATGCAATCATGTCTATTAGGAATTGGATGCTACGGGCTGGAGGATGAATTAGGCTCAATATTTTAGATATGGTGAGAGACTCAATTAGGAATCCAATCTATGCAAATGGTGGTTCTGACTTAACTAAGGAGTGGATCAATATTTCGGACATGATGAGATTCATGAATTAGAGATCAAGATTGGGTGCATCATGATTAGAAAATCATTGAACAAGAGTTGTTCACTCATTGGCTAACCCATCACTAATAACTGTTAGGTGAGGTGATGAGTAAGTCGGTGGGACTGCACCACCCACTAGAAATCAGTAATCGTAGAGATTTTCACATCTCTACAGAGAAAGTATAAGGATCCGAAAAAATAGTGAAAGCTAATTTATTTAAAAATAAAATTTTTAAATAAATTGGTTAAGTCTTAATTATAATATCTAAGTAGAAACTTTGACTCTCTATAGAAAAATATCTACATCCAATCCACTAGCAAGAATTCTAAACACCCATAAACTGATCGGACCAAATTACAAGGATTAGCTTCGAAATTTTAAAATCATTTTGAGTTTTGAGAAGTTAACTCATGTATTGGATCAGGACCCTCCCATCTTATCAGCTCGTCCATCTGTTGAGTAGAAAGCGTCTCTAGATAAGTGGATAGATGAAGATAATAAGGCCAGATACTATATGTTGGACTCGATGTCTGATGAACTTCAGTGCCAACATGAAGATATCAGGACTGCTCGCTACATATTGGCTCACCTATAGGAGATGTTTGGTGAATAGAGTCGCGCAGCCAAATATCAAGTCACTAAACGACTGTTTTAAGAGCTAAGATGCGTGATGGGCAGTCAGTCCAAGATCATTGTCTGACATGATGATCAAGGAAACTTGGAAGAGCTTGAGAAGCTCGGAGTGAAGTTGGACTTGGATCTACAGAATGATATAATTCTGCAATCCTTGACTGATGCATATGGGCAATTCATCATGAACTACCATATGCATAAACTTTAAAATTCCTTGGCCGAACTTAATGAATATGCTGGTTACTATTAAGCTTTTCATGAAAGATTCTAAAGGCTCAGTGCTTGCTATGGAATGGACTTCTTTCAAAAAAAAGTCTTTTGGAAAGAAGAAGAAGTCTGTGAAAAAGTAGAAGATAGAAGGAGGAAAGAAGAAAAAGATAGAGCTGAAGAAGAAGACCGCTGACAAAGATAAGTATTTTCATTGCAATAATGACGGCCATTAGAAGTGGAACTGCCCTATTTACCTGGCCATCCTAAAGAAAAAGGAGGTGGGTCTTTCTGGAGGTATGCTTGTTATTGAGTCTAACCTTATGATTTCTTCTGCATCCAGTTGGATGCTTGACTCTGATTCTAGTGCTCAGTTGTGCACTTTTATGCAGGATCTTGAGGATAGCAGGAGGCTGAGGGATGGTGAGATGATCCTACACGTCGAAAATAGAGCAAGAGTTGCTATCATGGTCATGAGAGTATATCCTCTTCGACTATCAATTGGTTTAGACTTAGTATTAAAAGACTGTTATTATATGCCTGCAGTAAGCAGGAATTTGATTTCTATTTCTTGCCTTACATTAGAAGGCTATGTAATTAGTTTTCTTAAGGACCATTGTAACATTCTTTATGAAAGAAATAAAATTGCAAGTGGTTTTCTTATTAACGGTCTTTATCAGTTACATGTTGATGTATCTATTTTTAATTTCGAGCAAAATATGCATGTCATAAAATCAAAACATCCTAGGGATAGTCCTAATGATAGGTATCTATGGCACCTAAGATTAGGTCATATAGCAGAAGATAGGATTAACAAATTAGAGAAAAATGGGCTATTGAGTCCATTGACTTTTGAGTCATATCCAACTTGTGAATCCTGTCTTCAAGGCAAAATGACTAAACTCCCTTTTGTTGGACATGGGGAGAGGGCCACAGATCTCCTTGCCCTAGTACATACTGATGTGTGCGGCCCATTTGATGTGCCGACTAGAGGCAATTTTGTCTACTTCATTACCTTTACCGATGATCTGTCTAGGTATGGGTATGTGTATCTTATGAGACATAAGTCTGAAGCCTTTGAAAAGTTCAAAGAATTCAGACATGAAGTAGAAAAATAAACTGAAAAACCCATTAAGATTCTTCGATCAGATCGAGGAGGTGAATACCTTAGCCAGGAATTCCTAGACTATCTCAAAGAAAATGGCATAGTCTCTCAATGGACTCCACCAGGAACACCTCAACTCAACGGGATTTCAGAACGGAGAAATCGGATCCTATTAGATATGGTTCGATCCATGATGAGCTTCACAGACCTTCCTGATTTTCTTTGAGGATACTCATTGTTAACTTCAATTTATCTACTGAATAGGGTTCCCTCTAAAACCGTTCCTACCACACCGTATGAGATATGGCACGGTAAGAAACCAAGTCTGAGTCATCTCAGAATTTGGGGTTGTCCGGCTCATGTCAAAAGACAACAAGCAGGACAAGTTAGAGTTTAGGTCCTTCAGAGCTCGATTCATAGGATATCCTAAAGAGTCATTAAGATACTATTTCTACATTCCAGAAGACCACAATGTGATTGTGAGTCGACATGCCATCTTTCTTGAAAAATAGTTTATTCAAGATAGCGGCATTGGAAAAGCAGATCAAGCTTGATGAGAAAGTCTCACAAGAGAATGAGCTAAGGACCAAGTGGAACCAAATCAGGTTGAGCCAATAAGAACACTACCTCCTCCACCTCGTAGATCGAAAAGAGTTTTCCATCCCCCTGAAAGATACTTAGGTATTGTTTCAGAGGATGTAGAGAAAATGTTCCTCGTAGGAAATGGTAATGGTGCTCATGGTGATGATCCCAAAACCTACAACGAGGCGATATCAGATATCGACTCTGAGAAATGGCTAGAGGCAATGCAGTCAGAAATTGACTCAATGCACTCAAACCAAGTCTGGACCTTGGTAGATCCACCAGAAGGTATAGTACCTATTGGGTGTAAATGGATCTTCAAGAGAAAGATTGGTGCAGATGGGAATGTGGAGACATTCAAGGCTAGACTAGTGGCAAAAGGTTATAGTCAACGCGAAGGCATTGACTATCAGGATACCTTTTCTCCAGTGGCTATGCTAAAATTCCATCCGCACATTGCTTGCCGTTGCAGCCTATTTCGATTATGAAATATGGCAAATGGACGTGAAAACGGCATTCCTAAATGGATATCTTGAGGAAGATATCTATATGGAACAGCCGCTAGGTTTCACATCCAGTGATGCTGATCACAAGATTTGCAAGCTGCAAAGGTCCATATATGGACTTAAGCAAGCATCTCGGAGCTGGAACACTCATTTCAATGATGTGATCAAAAAGTTTGGTTTCATCAAAAATGAAGAGAAACCATGTATTTTCAAAAAGGGTCAGTGGGAGCGCTGTTGTCTTCCTCGTATTGTACGTGGATGACATCCTCCTTATTGGGAATGATATTCCCATGTTGACATCAGTCAAAATGTGGTTGTCCAAGGAATTCTCCATGAAAGACCTAGGTGAAGCATCCTTTATTCTAGAATTAAGGTCTATAGGGATAGACCGAATAGGATGCTAGGACTTTCACAGAAGATGTACATAGAGAAAGTACTAAAGAGGTTTAGTATGGAAAACTCTAAGAGGGGATTAATACCCTTCAGATATGGTATTCATCTTTCCAAGAAGATGTGCCCTAGCACACCTGAGGAAATAGAACGCATGAGCAAGATCCCTTATGCTTCTGCAATAGGGAGCCTCATGTATGCCATGCTATGTACACGACCTGATATAGCCCATGCTGTGAGTGTCACAAGCAGATATCAGTCAAATCTAGGTGAAGAACACTGGACTTCTGTGAAATGTATCCTTAAGTACTTGAGAAGAACTAAGGATATGATGTTGGTCTTTGGTAATGGAGAACTCCAAGTCCAGGGATATACAGACTCGGATTTCATGTCCGATATAGATGATCGAAAGTCGACATCTGGAAGTCTGTTTGTGTGCAATGGTGAAGCTGTCAGCTGGAAGAGTTCCAAGCAAACGGTGATAGCAGATTCCACCATGGAAGCAGAATATATCGCTGCATCAGAGGCTGCAAAGAAAGCATTCTGGTATAAGAAGTTTGCTGCAGAAATCGGAGTAATGCCATCAGATGCCATTCCTCTATACTGCGACAACAATGGCGCCATAGCCCTTGCTAAGGAGCCGAGGTCTCACCAGAAATCCAAGCATATTGAGCGGCGATACCACCTCATCCGCGATTACCTTGAGAAAGGGTTATGTCGAGGTCAAGAGAGTCAACTCCGCAGATAATGTGGCAGATCCACTTACAAAGCCGTTGGGCCAGCAGAAGATCGAAGCCCACCTTGAGAAGATGAGACTTAGACTTGTAGCCAATTGGCTTTAGGATAAGTGGGAGATTGTTAGATATGTGTGCCCTAGAAGCCAGAATTGGCTGACACTTGTAATACACTTCTAGGGGCAAAATTATAATTTTGACTATAAATCAATAAAATAGGTTATTTTCTATCACATATGTGTATTTAGTGTCTGTGATACATCCTTGAGTTAATGGTAATGATAATTCATATTTTCAAGAGTTGAAAAATTTAAGACATGAATAATCATTATTAACTCATAAAATTGCTCCCGACCATAGGATCATTGCATGAGGATGGTGATTGATCCGGAAGGTTGGTGTACAATCGCTTCTGTTTAGTAGATGAGTCTTGAGTCTATGGTGTAGGAGACATCGAAGCGAGAGTACAGGTACTCGTTAGAGAACGAGGGCACTGAGCGTGACCACCTCGAGTAGTCATTAGGGAGTCTACCTTCTCGTCATTGATGACTGACTCGATGCTGCAGTAGTGTGTCTGGTTCTTTGACCTGAGGTGCATCGGCAGTTCACCTTGAGGGTGTTATAGTTTGACTACACCATTACTCGATCTCCTAGCCATATGGAAATTTTGAGGTGTATGTTGGCTATAGCATGTTCATTATAGGAACTGGATTGCATCAAGATGGAATCTATCTACCTCGGTGGTAGAGGAGCAGCCCTATGATGAATCATGAGAATCAAGTCCAGAAATCCATGGCCATGGCAGAGAGTGAAATAATAGAAAGAGTTTCTATTTAGATTTTCACATTGGACTTGAATCGAATGATTACATCATATGACAGAGACTAGGGTTTGACGAGTTCACCTTAACCCTAATCTGATCGGGGCTCAAGATAGAAGAACTTAATCACACAAGTAGCTGCACCAAGAGGTTCGTTTTCAGCTCTGATGGGTTGCCACCATATACTGCTAGGTGTCACTGGTGGATTTTGGGAGCAATTAGAATGATTTAGATGATCGATCATTCTAGCTGTTCGAAATCAGAAGAGTTCTGATCCATCGAAAGAAGTTTCGATGATGTCGATGATAGAGATCATGACATATCCCATTACCATACAGAACTGAACCTAACTGGGTCACACAAATAAGGGTTTGAATCTGATGTCATCATCAATTAGAACTGATCTAGTTCAATTGATCTGAATTAGATTCAATTAGGTTCAAAGAAATCGTGCTAGCACTACGATTGAACCTAACGTTCTTCTTTTGCTATCATAAATAAGTTGTCTCAACTGAGCCAAAGGAGTTTGTGCTCAAACTTAGAGGCCTTTACCTGATTTGACTGAAGCTTGTCCAGATCATAAAGGATTATCTTAATTTATAAGATAAATTTAAGATAACACCTGCCATTTTTCGTCACCTACTAATTCTTGTCCTTTGACTTTGATCAAATATTGACCTTTAATCCTTGGACATCTGCTCATGTGTCATGCACTTATTGGAGAGCAGATAGGGGCTTGTCCCCTCCCTAGAAATTGGAAAGAAAGGGGCACACGCCTAGGATGGCGTGTGCCCATGGATAAGGATGCCTGGAGTCCCATACGGATGGAACTTCAGGTTGCTTCTTGGATTCAAACTAGGTGACCCTCATCTATAGACTTTGACTAGTCTTAGGCACCACCTTAGGATGAATCTATGGGTCTCTCATCTGATTAGATCAAGTGATGTCATTCCACCAATCAGATTTAGATCTGATTGAACGAAGCAACATGATTGGCCGGGGTGATGTGGCATTGCATGGCACAACAGGGTCTATATAAAGACCTGTCTACGTCCAACTTTCATAGAACTTTTCTTAGCCATGTTCTAAGGCTGCCCCTCTCCCTCCTCCATACCACCTTTCTAATCTTCTCTCTCATCTTCATGTCCAAGAAAGTTGGACCTTCAGATTAGTGCAATTCAAACAAGAAAAGACTGACAAGAAAGGAAGAAGGCAACAATGCTGCAGAGACGACAGCAGATCTTCGAAATAAGTTTCGAAGATTCTCCAAATCAAATTCAGATCTAATTTTTGAAAATATGATAAAGAAGGAGAAGATCTTCAAATCCAGTCCGAGTGGATATCGGTAGAGGCCAGATACTTGCGTGGCTAGATCCAGAACCTCAGGCAATCAACAAGATCATCAACGGATAATCGGATTACCCACATCACGGTAAAATTAATTTAGATTTAATTTAATTTAATTTTTTTTATTTATCATATTATAAAATTAGATCTGAAAAATATCAGATTTGATTAGGATCTAAGAAAAAAATTTTGAAATATGCCTCTTGATTCAATTAGATTTGAACGAACCTGATCCGAAAAATCAGAATTTTCCTTCACTACCCCCCTTCTTCATCCTCCTCTGCTGCTCGAGCCTGCCACTTACCTCCCGACTGGCACATACCAACATCCCATCAATTTTTTTTATTATTATTTTGGATTTTCTAGATTGCACCTAAAGTTTGAGTTATTTACTACACCAACTATATACATGGTTAGTTAAAATTGATTACTGATAAATAGATCAGTGCCATCCATCTTAAAATGGATGGCAAGAAAAAAGTCAATAGTAAAATGATTGAAATAGGCTTTGGAGCACTACTCTTATTTGAATAATGAATTTGTCTACCAAGACCAAGTGTACATAGATATCACTACTCATTCATATAATTAAACAATCATGCCACTTAAGCATGCCAGTTGATGTCCATATAATGAAGACATGATGCAATTATTGTGCTTATAAGGATTTTGTCGTCCATGATCCATCAGTATAGATATACACATGCACAAGCACATGGACACATTACATGAGACTATGCATTTATCAGGACTCATTTGGTTCGCAGAAAGTAAAGGAGAAAGAGGTAGTTCCTAAAAAGTAGAGGGAGAGCCTCTTATTTGATTGGAGTTTTAAGAAGAGAGAGAAGAAAAAAGCTCTTTCCATAGAAAGTCACTTTTCATATTTCATAGAAAGTGAAAACCCATGAAGGAGATGGATTTTAGCATTTCCTATGAAATAAAAAGTAGTGGTACTTTTTTCTTTCCCAAAATATTCTTTTAAGATTTATGACTAAGATTTTATAAAATATCATGGATGGTTAGGATGAAATACTAAATAATGATAATATAATATAATATTAATATTATTCTAATATTTATATAATATTAATATTAATATTATAATATTTATTATATTTTAATATTTATATTAATATTAAATTTTTATTAATATTGATATAGTATTTATATGAATATATTAATATTTATATTAATATAATATTATATTTATTAAGATATTAATAAATTTATTATATTAAAATATTAATATTATATTAATATAATATGATATATATTAATATTATATTAATATACTAAATTATTATGATCTAAAATTATATTATAATATATTAATATTATTTTTATATTAATATAAATATAATATTATTATTATATAAAGTTTAGGAGCAAAAATATATGGTCTTATATCTATTAAGGGTATAATAGATATTCTACACTATTTTTCTAGAAAAATGGATACTCAACCAAATATAAGCCATTTTTTAGTAAGTCACTTTTTCATGGTCAACCAAACATACTAAAATCCTATTCTAAGAAAATAATTTTCTGAAAAAAATTTTAAAAAGTTATTTTTTGAAAAAAGAAAGTTCTTCCTATGAACTAAATGAGTCCTCAATGAAAACACATCATATATCCCCATTTATTCAAAAAATTTAAAATATTATATTAGACAGTAGGTATATGTTGTTACAGAATCTGGTTGATGTCGGAATGAGCTGAAGTGGAGGAGGATGAGGTCATCGTCAGTGACTTATAAAATAAAATTCCATCCAAAGTCGGTGGTGGTGGCTCCGGTAAGACCTTTCGATGATCAAGTTAGCTCTTTTGGCCAACATAAATAAAGTGCTCAGGCAAGAGTTCGGTAGAATTTTTGAAAAGAAGAAGAGAGTTTAGAAAAAATATATTTGGAGGATCTCTTTTTATAGATGGAGCTTATAGCAGATTGATAGTGATAGCTGCAACTGCCTGATAGCAGATTGCTCGAGATCTGGTGGAGTCTGTCATGGAGGGGAGCATCACTTGTAGCATCATCTGCAACAGATTGATGGTGACAGCCATCATCATTCGATAGTGGATCGCTATTATCTGCAATGGACTGATAGTGACGACCGCAGTCATCCGATACTGAGCTGCTCAGGGCCACATGGAGGAATGAAGAGCTTTGACGTATATCTATTTTGGAGGAGTTCGAACTTCCAAAGAAAATATGGCTAGAGAGGATCATCCAGAAGGAATGCTAACTGAAGGAGTCTGGAAGGAGTTTGGCTTCTGCAGGTGTCCGACTGAAGAAAAAATTCGAAAAGAGTTCGGCTTCCGTAAGCATCCAACTGAAGGAGAGATCTGAAAGAAGTTTGGCTCCTATAGGAGTCAGACTGGGACTCGACCACTGGGGGAGTTCGACTGGCTGAAGAAGTTCGATCGACTAAAAGAGTTCGACTAAGGTCTGGCCGTTAAAGGGATTTGATTGGGGTTCGACCGCTGGAGGAAGAATTTTTTATTGAAGCTCTTCCGTGATTACCGATTGCATTAGGCTAAGCATTAGACTAGACTTCGATAGGAGTGAAATTTATTTTCAATAATAGTCTCCCCCATTTTTAAGTTTGAAATTCGAAGAAAGGGAGTACAAAAAGGATGACTGTTGAAGTCCTCTTCAGAGTTCTGTACCAATTCAGGTTAAAGTTCAGAGGAGATCTTATCTCCAACCGAGGTTGATGTTGAAATGGAAGCTCAGGGGAGATCTTATTTCCAGCCAAGATTGACGTTGAAGTTAAGGCTCGGAGGAGATCTTGCCTCCAGCCAAGATTGATGTTGAAGTTGAGGCTCGAAAAAGATCTTGCCTCCAGCCGAGGTCTAAGAAAATCTTGTCTCCTATTGACGTTGCGGTTGAAGCTCATGAAAGATCTTATCTTCAATCGAGGTTGAAGAAGATCTTATCTTCTATTATTGTAGGCTTTGAAGCTCGGAAGAGATCTTATCCCCAGCCGAGGTTGAAGAAGATCTTATCTCCTATTGGTATAGACTTTGAAGCTTGAAGGAGATCTTATCTCCAGCCAAGGTTGAAGGAGATCTTATCTTCTGTTGACGTAGATTTTGAAGCTCGGGAGAGATCTTATCTTCAGTCAAGATTGAAGGAGATCTTATCTCCTATTGAGGTAGAAGCTCGAGGAAGATCTTATCTCCTATTGGTGTAGACTTTGAAGCTCGAAGAAGATCTTATCTCCAGCCAAGGTTGAAGGAGATCTTATCTCCTATTGTCATAGGCTTTGAAGCTCGGGGGAGATCTTATCTCCAGCTGAGGTTGAAGAAGATCTTATCTCCTGTTAACGTAGACTTTGAAGCTCGAGGAAGATCTTATCTCCAATCGAGGTTGAAGGAGATCTTATCTCCTGTTGAGGTAGAAGCTTGGGGAAGATCTTATCTCCAACCGAGATTGAAGGAGATCTTATCTCCTATTGACGTAGACTTTAAAGCTCGAGGAAGATCTTATCTCTAATCGAGGTTGAAGGAGATCTTATCTCCTGTTGTCGTAGGCTTTGAAGTTTGAAAGAGATCTTATCTCCAACCGAGGTTGAAGGAGATCTTATCTTCTGTTGGCATAGATTTTGAAGCTTGGGAGAGATCTTATCTTCAGTCGAGGTTGAAGGAGATCTTATCTCCTATTGAGGTAGAAGTTCAGGAAAGATCTTATCTCTAGTCGAGGTTGAAGGAGATCTTATCTCCTGTTGATATAGACTTTGAAGCTCGAAAGAGATCTTATCTTCAGCTGAGGTTGAAGGAGATCTTATCTCCTGTTGACGTAGAAGCTTGGTGGAGATCTTATCTCCAACCGAGGTTGAAGAAATTCGACTTACTCATGTTAGGACGAGGTTCGCCTCCTATTCCTAAGATGGCCACTATTGATTGCTTCTTTCCTATCATCACATAGTTTTTGCACCAAGAAATAATAATATTGAAATGGAGGAGTTTTATTGAAGAAAAATTATTG
Organism: Cocos nucifera; assembly: GCA_006176705.1. Lineage (NCBI taxonomy): Eukaryota > Viridiplantae > Streptophyta > Magnoliopsida > Arecales > Arecaceae > Cocos > Cocos nucifera. The sequence continues at coordinate 154,490 of QRFJ01000704.1, forward strand.
ATAGTACATCCTCAGATTTTTTGAATTCTAAGATCATGGGAGCGTTGTTCCTCCAAGCTCCTTCAGACGATAGGCTCTGGATCGGACAACCTCCTCTATTTTATATGGGCCTTCCCAATTCAGAGCAAGCTTCTCCTGGCTCTAAGGTTGAGAGATGGCAGCTTGCCGAAGTACTAAGCCCCACAAAGATAGTGTTGATGATGCTGAGAGGCGGCCGATCTTCTTATTGTTCTTCCCTCATTGGTGGTTTTGGCTGTGGCAACACCCTTGGCCGATCTACTCTTGCTTCAGGCCAGCATCTGAGGAATCAATCTAGCCGACCTCTTCTGATGAGCTCCTCAATTTCATCTTGGAGCTAAATACATTCTTTAGTATCATGGCCGTGGTCACGATGGTAGAGGCAGTATTTACTTTAATTGTGCTTGTTTGGAAGAGATTATAATTCTTCTGGTCTCGATAGCTGATTCTTGATTTCCATCAAAACTTGAGCTTTAAGAGCATTAAGGAGGGCATAGTTGCAGAACCTTTCGAAAGAAGAATTTTTTCGTGCTCTTCTATCGGAGCTTCTTTAATAACGAACTCGAGGAGGAGTTCAAACTCGCTTGCACTCGGAGGGAGTTCGTAAGCACAGTCAAACTTCATTCGATCCTACACCAGTCATAGGTTTACTAGACTCGCCCGCCTACCGCTCTTCTATGGCTTCTTCATCCTTCAACTTAAAGGCTTCTTCCGCACTGACATATCCCTCGACCCTGGCTAGCAGATCGGCAAAGTCTCTAAGGTACTTCTTCTTTAGGAAGAACAGCAAATCATTCTTCTGAAAGCCACCCTTGAGTGCGGCCATCATAACTGACTGATCCAGGTTTCAGACCTCCAATGCAGCAGCATTAAATCGGATGACATAAGTCCGGATGGATTTTTTCTTCTTCTGCATGATGTTTAGCAGGAAATCGAAACCTCGGTGCGGACGTCAACTGCTGATGAAGCAAACCGCAAACTGATGGCTCATCTAATCAAAAGAGAAGATCGTACCCGATTTTAATATTGAGTACTAGTCTTTTGCTGCTCTCTTTAAGGTAGATGGAAAAACTCAGCATAATATGACATCTGATGCACCATGGAGCAGAATTATGGTCCGAAAGGCTTTCAAATGATCGATCGGATCAGAAGTTTCATCATAACTTTTAAGTTGGAAAAGCTTGAAGTTCGGTAGAATGGACTCTTGCATAATTCGGAGAGAGAAAGAGGGATCGGTGTAGATGTCATCATGGGGAGCCGGGGCAACGTGGCAGAGTTCTTCAATCCATCGGTCCATCTTCCGTAGTTTGTGATCAAGAATGTTATCTCGATCATAGATCTTGGATGGCTTCCGACTGTAGATGAAAAAGGTCTCTTTCGAAGAAGAATCATGATCCGAACATAGATCTTCTGCTCTCTATTTCTCCTTCCTAAGGGTGATGGGTATGCTAGGCCAAATGCTCTTCCTTAGGGCCAATTTCTGACATCCTGATGATGAATTTTTTGATAGAATTACCATCGAAGGTTGTCGTATGGCCTACACCATTTTGGTGAGATCTTGAACTCGCTGCATCAGCAGGTTAAACTACTCCGGATCTACCATGGCCATCGATGGAGGTGGTGGTTGAAGCATCAATGATAGAGCAGGAACAGATGGATCTGGCTCAGACCTGATGGTAGAAGTGGTAGATCTCCGGATAGTCACTTTCTTTGGAGGCATTTCTTGGGATCGAGAAAGAGGATGGAGATGAATCTTGAAGAGGAAGGTTGGCAGATCGACTGAGCACTCCTTTAAGAATAAGGGTACCTCAGGAATAGAGGGACCTTCCTCTAGTGCCAATTCTGTTGTTACAGAATTTGGTTGACATCGGAATGAGCAAAGTAGAGGAGGATGAGGTCGCCATCGATGACCTGCAAAATAAAGTTTTATCCGAAGTTGGTGGTGGTGGCTCCGGTAGGACCCTCCAACGATCAAGTCAGCTCTTCTGGCCAATAAAAATGGAGTGCTCAGATAAGAATTTGATAGAATTTTTGAGAAAAAAAAGAGAGCTTAGAGAAAATATATCTGGAGAATCTCTTTTAATAGGTAGAGCTTGTAATGGATTGATAGTGATAACTGCAGCTGCCTGATAGCGGGCCATTCGAGGCCTGATGGAGTCTGTCGTGGAGAGGAGCACCGTCTGTAGCACATTAATGGTGGCAACCATCATCGCCCAGTAATAGGTCACCATTGCCTGCAGCGGACTGATAGTGATGGCCGCAGCCGTCCGATACTGAGCTGCTCGGGGTCGCATGAAGGAGTGAAGAGCTTTGATGTATATCCATTCCAGAGAAGTTCGGACTCTCAAAGAGAATACGGATAGAGAGGATCATCCGGGAGGAATGCTAACTGAAGAAGTCCGGAAGGAGTTTGGCTCATGCAGGCGTCCAATTGAAGGAGGGATCCGAAAGGAGTTCGGCTCCCATAGGCATCCGACTGAAGGAGAGATCTGGGAGGAGTTCGGCTCCCATAGGAGTCAGATTGGGGCTTAGCCGTTGAGAAATTTGGCCGCTGAGGGAGTTCGACTGTTGAGGAGTTCGGCCGACTGAAGAAGTTCGGCTAAGATTTGGCTGCTAAAGGGATTCGACCGCTGGAGGAAGAATTTTCGATTGAAGCTCTTCCGTGATTACCAATTATATTAGGATAAACATCAGATTGAACTTCGACGGAAGCGAAATTTATCCCCAACAGTATACATGCATACATATGTATGTATGTGAATAATATTATGGGATGCTTGGTTGGGGGGAGTAGGGGTCCGAAATCGAAATGAGAATGGATGACTCCCATTCCAACCACTTGGTTGGTGGGAGTTTCATTCTGATTTTGATTTCAGGATGGAATAAAAATGATCTAATCTACCTAAAACTCAATCTCCACTCTTTTCTATGGATTCAAATTTTCATTTTTATTTTCATTTCGATTCCAATTCCAGTCATGAACCAAACATTTCAGAGAATTAGGCCATTCCAATTCTGATTCCAATTCATTCTGATTTTCATTTCAATTTTGAGTCCAATCGCGAACCAAGCACCCTCTTAATAGCACCAAATCATTGCTTGTTTTGTTAAGCCCGGCCTATTCAAATTGCTTCCTAATGGTTTAAGATCAAGCTTGGCTCACAATAAGTTTTTGTAATAAGAGAATTCTTCAATCTAGCTTCAAATCGGGGCATTCCTCTTTTCTCCAAGACATCCTTACATAAGATGTTCAGATATTTTCCACCATTCAATCATAATCACCAAGCTGTTATTTGTTTTGTGTTGGGAAAGTAAAGGACCCTAATGAAGCCCTTGTCTTCCAAGCAAAGAAAGATATATACATGGCCACAAGATTGCCATTTATATTCAATCATAATCACCAAGCTCTGTCTCTTCGTGGAGACCAGAAGCATTGGAGTACAAAACAACGAGATACGGTGACTAAATCCCCCCGTCTCCCTTTGACCCCGTGATTGCCGGATTCCGCGTGTACGGTTGGCCCACTTTCTATGTGGTTGCGGTCACGGATGGTGGGGATACCGCCAGCTTTCAAACACTTGCCGTGAGAACTAAACGTATTTCTTGACGAGGGCTAGAATGCATGGGATTGTTCCTGCTATATGGTGCCTCCCAGCTTGGAGGAACATACTTGGCTAGAATTAGTGTAGGATAAGATCACATTATATAGCGACAAAATTTCAACTGTCATCCTTACGTGGAATGATGGAAATTTTAAGGAATGTTGGTCCTAGATGGTCACAGCTGGGTCTGACCTTTTTGACATGATCTCAATTGTCATCCTTAACTTACGTGGAATGATGAACATTTCAAGAAATGTTGATCCTAGATGGTCATCGGGTCCAACCTTTTTCTTATATATAAAGAAGTGTGTGATGCATTTCTAGGAGGATGGATGGTTGTGATCGAATTAGATCAAAGAATTCTTTTTAGAAGAGGAGGACATGGGGATGAGCATCACGGAGTTGAGGTGGATAGGAATGATTATATGGATGTTGGCATGAAGGAGGTTGATGAGGATGCATCTGGTCATTTGCCAATGACCGATTCTGAGACAGAGGCTGCTGATGAAACCCCGGAATCAGCGCAACCTCCTCAAAGATGTATGGACATGCTACGGGGTGTAGAAGTGTGTTGATGAGTCTGAGCGGCTGAACAAGATTGATGAAGGGTGTACAGAGCAAAGGATAAGAAGACTGGTGAAGTAGTCGGCATTGAAGATGGAGAAGGAGAGACAAGGCTTCCCCTTGATCTCTTCGAGGGAGATTAACATTTTGCTGTCATTTCACCACCCTTCAAATTGTGGATGTCAAGGAAGTTGTTGTGGGAAGCAGCCTTGATAGGATTTTCATGGTCATGGAGTAGATGGAGCACGATCTCAAAAGGCTGATGGAGACAATAAAGCAGCCATTTAGCCAGATTGAAGTTAAGTGCTTAATGCTTCAGTTGTTGGAAGTTGTCGAGTACCTCCATGATAACTCGGTACTTCATAGGTTTTTTTTTTTTTTTTTTTTTCCATTCTTAAGTTTACCAATTAATCCTTAGATCTATCAAATGTTCTTGATTGTTAATTACTCAAACTTTTTCTTTTTTGGGGTCTCCCTCAGGGATCTGAAGATGTCAAATCTCCTTCTTTATGTTTATATTTGTTTTTAGTCATATTTGCATTCTGCCATATTCGTTGGTTTATATTTGTTTGTTTCATGGAAAGCTCTCATCTATTTTGGAATGGCATGGCACCAGAACTTCTATTAGGAGCAAAGGAATATTCGACTGCCATCGACTTTTAGCTAAAGAACCATCATTCAATGGAAAAACCGAGTTTGATCAACTTGACAAGGTTCGATTATATCTTTGAATCTTTACCCGCATGCTACTTCTATCTGTTTCTTTGATCCAACTTGGATTTATGTTACTTTACATGCAGATATTTAGAACATTTGGCACACCAAATGACAGATATGGCCTGGCTTTGCTAAATTGCCTGGTGTCAAAGTGAACTTTGTGAAGCAGCCGTAAGCTGCTATTCTCTATTTTTTTAACTTTGTGAACTTTGCTAACTAATGATCCAGAGAAGGTGATGTACCAGAGAGATCCGCTTCTTGGAGGTTCTTCCAGACTTCTCTTTCTTTTTCAGATTAGATCTGATGTGTTGTTCCTATCTTTTTTTTTTTTTTTTTAAGATATCTTTTTTAATGCTTATTTCTCAGAGTTTGTTTGCTATAGTCTAAATCCGCAACGATGGGATCGCCGTCCTCTGCATGGCCGACGATGCTGCCATTGCTGCGTTATCTCCCTTTTCCCATTGTTTTGATCTTTATCTATTCCAAAATGGGCATGGATTGCATTGAGGCGTTGATAATGTGGACAGAGATTTTATATGATCTAAATCAATTTTTCCTCTTATGTTCTCCATTCACTGAGTTGTTTGTACTCGTGACCTCATCTCACGATATTTTATATAATCTATTTATGATAGCTTAGTCTCATGGAATAATATGTGAAAAAATGTTGATTTAGTTCGGCTCATAGGTTGTAGATTAATAGTTTAGCTAAATACTGCAGAAATAATATACAAGTACATTATTTCTTATGTATACACTTCAATTATATATTCATAATGTTATTAGAAATAAGTCAGCTTCACCATGAGATCATTTGTATGGTTTTATTTTGTCAATATAAGTTGCATTACACACAAGAAATCATGACATCTCTGTTCATGCTGGTGTTAACCCCAGACTATTTTATTTTTGCTGCTTTCCAGGTATAATAGGCTGCAGGAGATGTTCCCACCTACATCATTTTCTGGTCGTCCAACCCTATCTAAAGTCGGTTTTGACCTGCTAAACAAACCGCTAACTTATGACCCAGAGAAGAATGGTTATTTATACTTTTTGACCATTTAGGCCTATCTTTTTATTTCCTAATGCTGTACTTTTGCTTTTGATGCGGTGAATAACAGCAGCAAGAACACTGCTTCTATAGAGGAGATGTTTGAGGAAGATCCGTTTCTTGGAGGTTCTTCCGGACTTCTCTCTCTTTTTTAGATTAGATCTGATATGTTATTCATCTTTTTTCTTTTTTAATCTATTTTTTTAATGCCGATTTCTCAGGTTTCAATGCATTGGTTGAAACCTGCAACCTTGGTTCCAAAGGAGGTTCCAGTGATACAAAAAGAAAAACCCGGTGCTATAGGTTTTTAATTCATTGTTATCCTACATCTGCATAAGATGGTTACAATTTTGTTGTACATGATACAGTGTTAAAACATAATTAAATTCATTTTCTTTATCTTAATGTATTGGATTAAAAGCATCTTAAATGTACCACTTAAACATGGAGAAACTAAAAAGTATTGTATTATAATTCATAAAACTTACGATTAAACTCTAGCAATTAAAGCCCATTTATGTAAATTAAATTAAAGTTCGGCACTATCATTCTACGTGGCCAAAAATTTGAATGGACGCTAGAATATTGTATTGTGGTCCATATAACTTATAATTAACTCCAGCAATTAAAGCCCATTCATCTAAATTAAATTAGAGTTCAACACCATCATTGTACAAAATTTTTTCCATGTATCTGTTATTTAGAATAGCCGGGTAGAAGTTTTTCATTATTGTGATCTACTTTTTCTTTTTACAGAGTCTCTTACGAGGATCTCTGGTATTATGTAATGCAGCCCATCAAACATGAGTGTACTGCTATCAGACTATGTAACCATCTTTGACCTGTTCAACAACTGAAAAAAATTAGGGCTATAAAATCAATTGGCAGTAGTTCTAACCCAACCATGATATAATTTTTTTTTAATTTATAAAATTAAATTATTAATTTTAAAAATGATAAATTATGCAATGTGCACGGGCACAAAACTAGTTTAGAAATATTTTTTGAGTAGAGAAAACTCTTTCTACATCACGGACGGTATAGCTCCGTGGATACCGCTCATGGTGATTGACTCTCATTCAGGACTAGAACGAAAAAAAAAATTTTTTTTTGGGCGCTGTACTCCGATCCTGTATGAGAGCTAATCATCATGGGCGGTGTCTGTGGAGCTACACCATCCGCGGTGTAGAAAGCATTATTTTTTGAGTAGAACTAATCATGGATCAGATCTTAGACCTATACTATATTCATTTTTAGTCGGGCTTCAAATTAGATCTATTTAAAATTTGATATTTTTTTGTGCCCAAGCTGACACATGATCCAAGCTAATTTTGAATATAATTTTAATTATTATATTTATACTTACGAAGATAAAGAGGAGTTTCAAACAGCATGGGGTAAGATGTTGGAAAATATAACCTGCAATAAATGATCGAGGAAGCTATTTGAAGATTATAGAAAAATGGGCTTAGTGCATGGATATAGAGCATTTTGTTTTAACACGATATCTACTCTAAAAAGGAAATATATGAATGATAGTATCAAAAGTTTTTTGGATGTTATAACAGATATTTAGGGTTGGTTCCATATAAAGCTAAGTTCAAATTTTTATGCTGGTCAAGGAACCTCCAAAGTTCCATTTTTAGACTTGTTGAAGCAAACTACATCCACATATGCTACAAAGCATTTAGAGAAGATTATGGATTGTTTCTTAATTGCTTGATACATGATCATGCTAAGGATGGGACAATACATCAAAATACTATTACAGATGTGATGAAAATAAAATATTATTTAACAGATTTCTTACAATTGAAAAGAACTCCAACATTCTTCACGTACAAGCATCTTTTAATATTGTCGCATATAAATTCCCTTTTTTGAGTAGTTATAATGTTGGCTAAGAATGCTTCATATACATGTTTACCAAAATCATGTTTACAATCTTTAGATAGCTTCCTTTTTCATTCACTCTTGGGAAAGTTAATTTTTTCCAATACCTTATCCTATACTATTAGAAAAATCTTCTTCATTTTCATAATCATAAACATATGAATAAAATCATACTCAAAAGTAGTAGAACCACTAAAAACATTGCTAAAGTGATTTTCTAGATTTTAGTGCATATGCTAAAAAAAGGCTACTATATTTGGCCATATTTCTGTAGTTATTCTATCCATGACCGTATCTTAATCAGTCACTATCACTTTTGGTACTTTCTCTCCATTGATAAAATATAGGAACCATTCCTTTGAAACATACACAATATAAGGAAGCTAGCTTTTTGGGTTAATTATTATGACTTTAGAGATATTTTAAATAACTATTTTAGAAATTAATAAAATTAGAGATACGCTAGCCAAATTTATCTATTCGAATCTCATGCCATCAGCATTTATGTCCAATTAGAAAGGAGTGCTAACATTGAAAATTTAGCTAAAGTAGATCTATTTGATAGTACAACTATAATATCGCAAGTTTTTCTCACGATTTTGCATAAAAAAAGATACCCCCAAAAACAAAATTTAAAATTTGCAAAAAAAGTATGTTTACAAATATATAATAAAGATTAAAATTACTTTCAAGATCTAAGCAGGCTTAAGTGAAAAGGATTGATTTAGAAATTAAAATCTTAATCCAAATGGTCTAAAGTAGGATAAATTGATGCAAAATTATGAGGACCCAACATGCAGACACCTTTTGTTACATAGAGAATAACTTATATACAAACAGTAAATCCTATTTCATCTAAGTTAAATCTTAGTCCATCCAACCTAAACCTTATTTTTGACTTAAATCCTAATATATCCAATCTAAAAGGTAGTCTAAATCAGACCTACATCTTAATTACCTAATCTAAACCCTTATCCATCGAACAAAAATCTTCATCCATTAAGCCTAAACTCTTATCTATTCAATCAAATCTTTAGTTCATCCAACCTAAATCCTATTCTGTCCAATGCAAACCTGAATCCATCTAACTTAAACATTATTCCCTCTAGCTTAAACTCTAATCTATCTGGTCCAAATCCTAGTCCATTCAACCTAAAGTTTAGTCCATATAGTTCAAATTTAGGTCATCTAAGCTACACCCTAGTCTATCATCTCTAACTCAATACCAAGCTTAGTCGACCAAGCTGACCCTATCTTGACCCAACTAATTCAACCCCCTCTCAAGTACACCTAATTTTAACCAGTTAAGTCTAGTTGTATCCAATCATGATCAATCATATTTGAAAATATTTGATCAAATCCTATCCTAACCAATACAACCTTCTTAGGCCTATGTCATGCATCTAATCCCAATTCATCCTTTTTTAAGGCCAAACTTAGCACATGAGTTTAATTTAGCCCCAAAGTGTGTATTTAAACTCAATTTGGGTGTAAAATATAACATTCAGGACCCATTTGGACTGTTAGACTAAAAATCTTATAGGATTCATGTGTTGGCCAGTACAATCAGCAAAATTACAAGATTATAGGATGAGCTAAGCCTATACTCATAAGTAGCCAGCCCACTCCAAAGCTACTCTTGGATATTTATGAATATAGATCTAGCTTAGCCTGTAATTTTATAATTTTGCTAGTTGTACTAGCCCAATGTATGAATCCTATTAGATTTCTAGCTCAATCATCTAAATAGATCCTAAATCTTGTATTTGCATGTAAATTAAATTTAACATAAACCAATGTAGGTTTAGATTGAGCTTGGATATCAATGGGCCCTTTAATATCCTCACTTATATCTTTTATCTTCTTATCATGAATATATTCTGAAAAGATTTTTTTTTTAGCACTTATATGGGTGTACTACGATAAAATCAATCCTATTATAACCCATCATCTTTTTCTTTTAGAACCATCTGCTAAATGGCATCCCAAGAGACCTTCATCTTAATGTTCTCTTAAACTAACTTTGTTCCTCTTTACTCTTCTTTTATCATATCCATCATGTTAAAAATCTCATATGCTCCCTTTCATACAATTAATGTTAGCTTCATTGGATGACAAACTTAAAATCTTTTCTTAAACCAATCTTATCCATCTAAGATGCAAAATATTTGACATGCATTGGCTAAATCTTGGTGCCTATATTTGGCTCTTATATCTTTTCTACTAGACCTAAATAACCCCAAATCTTCTCCTAGATTCAATGATATTCATACTAATATCATTAATCTACAGGATTGTATTCATTTCTTCCTCTCCTACATCATCATATTAATCTATCCACATGCCACATTATCCATCCTTATAAGTAGAGAAAGATCAAGTCAAATTTCTTCATATATTTCTTCTCCTCACCCTTAGATCAAACTTTTTTCTTAATTCTTAACCTGTCCTCCTCATATCTGATATAGCCTTCCAAAGAAATATCACCAAAATAAATACATATTATTTAAATCTCTACCATCCACTTTTTTAATTATCTCCTCTTCCTTCCTAGCTATTAAAAAAACCTTTGCCATCTCAAAATCTATTATAGCCATGGATCTTTTCAGATTTATTCACGGTCATTAAACTAAACCTATACTCACTATATAATTATAGCCCTCCAAAGAAATATACTATAAACAAACATCCTCCATAAATCCTCATCATCAACCTCTCAATCATCTATTTATATTTCTTAGCTAATAAAATCTTATAATCTCAAATTCATTATAACTCATAGACATTCCAAGAGTAAATCATGACCGTTAAACCAAATCTTCCTCTCTCTATACAATCCTAGCTCTTCAAAGAGATACATCATAAGAAAATAAACTCTTATATTCTCGCAACTCTTAATTTGTGCCACCTTACCGATCTTATTCAAAGAGATACATCATAAGAAAATAGACTCTTCTTTCCAATCCAAGAACTAATGAGAGAAAGTCAACTAGTCCCCCTCTCCTAGTCTTAGGATTTAAGGCAACTTTATATCTTACTAAATCATAAATCTAGAAACCCTTCGATCTCTCTATAAATATCTCCTTCCCTTCTCTCCTCTCCACTCCCACCACCCCACCACCCCCAAGAAAAGAAAAGAAATCTATAGAATATCTAACAAGAAATTTCTTAGAATTTAGGTAGACTTTGAAAAATTCTATAAAAAACTTTACCTCTTTTGGACCTCTTAAATTCCTACATCCTTTTCACCAACCTTTTTCTCCACTCTCTACCACAACTAGCCACTCATTAAGAAAGAAAGAATGTACTTTAAAGAAGGATCGGTTGCTAACATCCCCCTGTCCTCTTCCTGCTCTTCCCTCCCTACTTTTATAGCCCTATCCATTAGTAGGTTCCAGTCATTTTAACTAGAGGATGATTCCATAATAAACCTTTGGTCAAAGTGGAGCCTCCAACATCATATACTATAATATTTAATGCATTTTCAATATTTACTGCTTAGATAAGCTACATAATATATTGAAATAGGCAAGTTTGCATGATAGTAAAACTTATAAGAGCAAAGGATAATTGATTACCTTATGCCAACTCTTTGTGAGTTTTCAAGCTAGCACCTTTGACATCTTTGGTGGACATTCAAAGCTTTTTGCCTTGCACCAATTGTCTCACATGGGATTGTAGTCTCACACCATAATAAACAAAGAATTACTCTAAGTTGAGAATTGAAGAAAAACTTCAAAACTTTATTAAAAATTTTTTGATTCAGAAGACTATAATTATGGTTTATTTATAAGTGGTACTAAAGCCAATAGACTTTTCAAGTTTCTAAAGGATATGGATTTTGTAAAGAATATAAAGAGATAAATATCAAGTAAATAGTAAAAATAGATTCTCAACTTTTATTAGACTTGTAACTCATCAAACATGAGTTTTGGATAAAAATAAAATAAAAATTATCGACTATGGAATGGAAATTTTTAGAAGTTTGTTAAGACATTTTTAAGTTATTTATAACTTTTGTCATCTGACACCATTTTGGTTGATTTAAAATGTGTTGAAGATATATATAACTTAATATCAAACATAATGGAAGTGGCTTTATATAAAAATTTTGATTGTACTAATATTGGTTATGCTTTCTTTTGGATTGATATTTGTTGGACTGCTTTTCTTAATGTAGCTAGATATGAATTTTTAAAATTAAGCTCATTGGACACTAGTGAGTTAGGTTTTATCTTAAATTCTTCAGTAAAGGAGTACATATCAATCCTATTAATCTTCAGAGTGTGTTCTAAACCACTATCATAGTTTAGCATGCATCTTAAAGGATCACCTTTCAACCTTGTTCAAGTATAACTTTCAACATAGCTATTTTTTCTTTTCAAGCTTTAGGGGTCCCCCTGTTAGATATATGTACCCTAGAAGCTAGATTGACCAACATTTGTAATTACTTTCTAAGAATATTTTTATAATTTTGATTTATTATTAATAAAAAAATTATTTATTCTATCATATTTGTATAATAAGTGTCTGTGATACATCCATTGGATTAATGAGTATGATAATACATATTCTTAAGAGTTGAGAATTTGAGACATATGTTGTCATAATTAACTCACAAACTGCTTCCGATCGTAGGATCATTACGAGAATGATGATCGATCCAGAAGATTAGTGTATGATCATTTTTTTAGGATAAATGAGTCTTGAGTCTATGATGTGGAGACATCAGAGCGAGTATACAGATGCTTATTGAAAATAAGAATACTAAGCATGACCATCTTGAGCAGTCATAAAAAAGTCTAACTTTTCATCAATAACTAGCTCGATGCTGCAGTTATGTGATCTAGTTCTTTGATTTGAGGTGCATCAGCAGTTTACCTTGAGGGTATTATAGTTTGACTATATCATAACTCGATCTCCTAGCTATTTAAAATTCTGAGGTGTATGTTAGCTAAAGCATGTTCATTGTAGAAATTGAATTGCACTAAGATGGGATCTATCAATCTTAGTAGAGGAGTAGTCTTATGGTGATCATGAGATTAAGTCTTAAAATTCATGGCCATGGTAGTATAAAATAATAGAAAAAAATTTTCATTAGGATTTCATATTGGACTCGAATTAAATGATTCAATTATATGACGGTGTTGGATCTGACAAGTTCACCTTGACCTAGATCCTGTTGGAGCTCATGATAGAAGAATCCAATCACACAGTTGGCTACACCGAGAGGTTCATATTCGATTCTAATGAGCTACCACCGCATATTGCTAGGTGTCATCGATGGATTTTGGGATCAATTAGAATTATTTTGATGATCGACGATTCTAATTGGATGAATTAGAAAGAGTTCTAGTCCATCGAAAGGTATTTCGATGATGTTGATGATGAAGATCGCGACATATCCCATTACCATATAGAATTAAACTTAACTAGATTACACAAATAAGAATTTGGATCTGGATGTTATTAATTGGGCTAATATAGTTCGATTGATTTGGATTAGATCTAATTAGGTTCAAGAAAATCATGTTAGCACACGATTGGATCTAACTTTCTTATTCTATAAACTTCTTGGTTGATCTGAACTCAGTTAAATTTGATTTAGCTCATTCAGGGATCCTATATGGGTTTGTTCTGATCTGATTGGATCTTGTTCTAGTGAGATCAGCCCTTGTCCTGGTCAGATCAGCCCTTGTCCTGATCTCAGATTGAAAGGATCAAGATAAGACCTAGTTTGATCTGGTCTTTACAGGAATTAAAGGATCAGGGGCGTGTGTCTCCTGGAGTTTCTCTTGAGGCATGCACCCTAGGTGTTTTTGTAGAGAGGGAAGGGCGCACGCCCCTTCCTGGCGTGCGCCCCTAATGGATAAGTCTTGGAAGTTAAGAAGGTTGCCCATTCAAATAAGTTTGAATGGATCAAAATAGTTTGAAATAGTTCAAACTCCCTGGACAGAGATTGCCTGCACCCATCCCCTCATCCAGATGAAATGGTGCCACAATTATTCTGATTTTGTGCAACAAAATTAGATGAAAATCAGTAAGGGGTGTGGGGTTATAGGGAGAGTCCTTTTGCTTTAAGCAAATTGATTTGGTCAATTGCTTAAAGTCCTAGGACTCCTAGGTCTTCTGATTTTTCTATAAATAGAGACCATGGCCAAAGAATTTGGCCATTCCATTCCCCATGCCCAGACCCTATCTCTTTCCCTCTCTCTCTCCTCTATGCCTCCTCTCCCTTCTCTTCTTCCTCTTCTCCATACCCAAGTATTGGGCAAATCAACACTATAAGCATCGAGGTACTGTTGCTGCAAGACCATGTTGAAAAAATTTTGATCGTGTGTCGATCAGATTGCTGTCGGAGATCGGATCGAAGGCGTGATGAGAAGTTCTAAGATCTAATTTTATAAGATCAGATCTAGAAGAAGAAGACCTTCAGATCTGATCCAAGTGGATGCTAGTAGAGGCCGAGCACGTGCATGGCTCAAGTCAGAACCTCGAACTGCATTCAAATCATTGTAGCAAGTGAACCGTTCACTTGCAATAGGTGGTATATGATACCATAATTTTTTATTTTTGTTTTAAATATATCTAATTAGATCTGAAAACTCTCAGATCGATAGATTAAAAATTTTAAATTTTGCTGCACGACCTGATCTGATCAGGCTGATCCTACAGAATCTTTAATTGGTATCAGAGCTATGGTTCTGATTCTAGATCTAGATTGGATTAGATTTAAATTTTTATTTTGATGAGATCATATCATTTTCTAATTTTACATGAGATGTAATCAGATGTGTTGCATGAGATGCATTTTAAAATTTGATACATGAGATGTATGCAAAGCATGTGTAGAATAGATCTGTAGTCGTATATGTGATATATGCTAGATCTAGTTCTTATAGTAGTAGTTTATGATTGGGGCATTTTCTTGGCCATCTAGTCATAAGAGTAAGAAGAATTTAAATATTCATGCTTTTTATTCGATGGGATGCTCTTATAGCATGTAAGGGTGCTACGTGTTTATCCTCAATCAGAAAATAAAAATTTACTTTTCTGCTAAATCCTAGATCTAAAAATCCTAGGATCTGGTTACATGCTTTGTTTTTGAACCATGTCACATTAATTAAAAATTAAGTTATGAAACTAATTAGATTTAAAAATTAAAAATTTTAAGATCTAAGACACCTTCATAAAACATGGGTTCAGGATATGGGTAGCTTGATTAGGTCTAGCTTGAGCGATTGATCAAACTGAATCAAAAATTGGTTAGGTGGGATCAAGAGTGCTTAAAATTGATCAGCTCAATAGTTATAAGTTTAGTCAGAATCGATTCATAACCACATATGGCCGATTACTTCAAGATCTAATCTGACTTTATAGTTCGAGTCTGGATTGTAGGTGAACCCAATCAGTTCTGATTCGATAAATTGGTGCTTAAGGTAAGTCCGACAGATACGATCGATGATTTTTAATTAAAAGCTACTCGATTTGGATGCATTCATGGTAAGTTAATGGCATATTCCTTCCATTGATCTCACTTATCGGTTGATTGGGTCGACCCAGTTCTATATTAAAGTTGCTAATAATTCAAGCTAACTCATGCCACTACGTTAGTAATAATCGTTATGACTAATTAAGGATTAAAGAGATCTAAATTGAAATCTTCCTAAGAAAATATTAAGTTAATTGATCTTCCACCATTGTAGTTGTGCGGATTTTTTCTGGGGTTAATTATTCTCGACTGGATATAGTAGTTCAGTTATACTGGAGAGATGCAACCATAGCTATTAGGCATGGAATGCTATGGATTGGAGGATGGATTGGACTCAATATTCCGGATATAATGAGGATTCCAATCATGAATCTAGTTCGTGCAAACGGTAGGTTTGACTTAAATAAGAAGTAGAGCAATATTTCGGGTATGATGAGCTTCATGAATTAGAAACTAAGTTAGATGTAACATATTTAGAGAAACATTATACTAGAGTTGTCCACTCATTGATTAACTCATCATCAATAACTATTAGGTGAGATGGTGAGCCAATCGGTGGAACCACACAACCTACTTTGATCGTGGAGATTTTCGCATCTCTTTCAAGAGAGTGTAGGGATCCAAAAAAATAGTGAAAGCCTAAAATTTATTTTAAATAAAATTTATAAATAAATTGATTAAGTTAATTACAAGTCTAACTAGAAACTTTGACTCTTTACAGAAAAATATCTGCAACCAACCCACTAGTCAGAATCCTAAAGATCTACCGATTAACTGGATCAAATTTTAAGGATTGGTTTTGAAACTTAAAAATTATTTTAAGTTTTGAGAAGTTGACCTATGTCTTGGACCAGGAACGTTTTCCTCTTCTAGCCCGTCCGATCGCTGATCAGAAAGTGTCTCATGAGAAGTGGTTGGATGACGATAATAAGGTCAGATGCTACATGTTGCCTCAATGTTTGATGAATAGCAATGCCAACACGAAGACATAAAGATTGTCAGCCAAATATTGACCCATCTATAAGAGTTGTATGGTGAGCAGAGTCGCACAGTGCGCTATGAAGTATCGAAGAGACTCTTCAAGGTGTAAATGCGTGATAGGCAGTCAGTCCATGATCATTGCTTGTCGATGACCAAGAACTCAAAAAAGCTTGAGAAGCTCGACATATTGATGGACAAGGACCTGCAGATTGATCTAATCCTATAGTTCTTAATTGATTCATATGGACAATTTATTATAAACTTCCATATGAATAAGATTTAGTGCACCTTGGCCGAGTTGATGAACATACTGATGATCACTGAAGGGATCTTGAAGAGTTCAAGAGACTCAGTTCTTGCTGTGGAGCAGACTTCTTCCAAAAGAAAGTCATCTAGGAAGAAGTCTGTGAAGAAGTGGAAGATGAAGGAGAAGAAAAAGGATAAGAAGGATGAGCCGAAGAAGAAGGCTGCGAAGAAAGAAAAGTGTTTCTACTACAACTCTGACGACCATTGAAAGTAAAACTACCTTGCTTACTTGGCCAGCCCGAAGAACAAGAAGGAAGATAGACCTTCTGAAGGTATGCCCATCATTAAGATGAACCTAACGATTTTTTTTACATCCAGTCGAGTGCTTGACTCTAGATCTAATGCTCATTTATACACTTCTTTATAGGATCTTGAAAATAATAGGAGACTGAGGGATGGTGAGATGACCCTATGCATCAAAAATAGAATAAAAGTTGCTGCTGTGATCATGGAAATGTACTCTCTACGACTACTATTGAAAAGCATCTTAGTTCTTAGAGACTATTTTTATGTACCTACTATGAGTAGGAATCTGATTTCTATCTTCTATTTAGCACAAGAAGGCTATGTAATTAGTTTCTTTAAGAATCACTATACTATTCTTTATTAAAGAAATAAAATTGCAAGTAATTTCTTAATAAATGGTCTCTACCAATCACATGTATATGTATTTGTTAATAATGTCGAGCATAGTATGAATACCGTAGGATCTAAACGACCTAAAGATAGTTTAAATGAAAAATACTTGTGGCACTTTAGGCTGGGTCATATATCAGAAGACAGGATTAACAAATTAAAGAAATTCAGACTAATGGATCCATTGACTTTCAAGTCAAATCCGATTTATGAGTCGTGCCTTCAAGATAAAATAACCAATCTATCCTTATGGAATATGGAGAAAGGACCACAGAGTTACTTATCTTGGTACATATAGATGTTTGCGATCCATTTGATGTGCCAACTAGAGATAATTTTGTCTACTTCATTATCTTTATCAATAATTTTTCTCGATATGGATATGTATACCTGATACGATAGAAGTCTGAAGCTTTTGAAAAGTTTAAGAAATTCAGACATGAAGTAAAAAAATAAATTGAAAAGCCCATTAAGTTCTTCGATTAGATTGAGGAGGCAAATATCTTAGTTAAAAATTTTTAAACTATCTCAAGAAGAATGGCATAGTCTTATAGTGGACTCTGTCTAGAATGTCTCAACTCAACAGAGTTTTAGAATAGAGAAATTAGATCCTATTAGATATGATCCGATCCATGATGAGCTTCACAAATCTTCTTGAATTTCTTTGGGGATAGTCTGCTAACGATAATTTACCTATTGAATAGGGTTCCTTCTAAAATCATTTCTACCATACTATATGAGATATGGCATGGTAAGAAAGCAAGTCTGATCATCTTAAGATTTGGAGTTATCCGACCCCTATCAAGAGATAGCAGGTGAAGAAGTTAGAATTTAGGTCTCTTAGAGCTTGATTCATTGGATATTCTAAAGAATTGTTAGGATATTATTTCTATCTTCCAGAAGACCATAATGTGATTATGAGTCGACATGCTATATTTCTTAAGAAATAATTTCTTCAAGATGGAGGCATAAAAGATAAATTAAGCTCGAGGAAAAAGTCTTCAAAGAGCAATGAGCTAAGAAATCTGAGGAACCTGATCAATCTGAGCCGATTTACATACTACCTTCTTCACCTCGTAGGTCAAATAGAGTTTCTCGTTCTTTTAAGAGATACTTAGGTATTATTTCAGTGAATGTAGAGAAAATATTTCTCACAAAAAATGAGGTTCATGGAGATGATCCAAAAATCTATGATGAGACAATATCAGATATCGACTCCGAGAAATGATAAGAGGTAATGAAGTCAGAAATTGACTCGATGCACTCAAACCAAATTTGAATTTTGATAGATCCACCTAAAAATATTGTACCTATTGGATATAAATGAAAAAAAAAGATTGGTGCAGATAAAAATATGGAGATATTCAAGGCTAGGCTTGTGGTGAAAGGATATAGTCAATGCGAATGCATTGACTATCAGGATACCTTCTCATTGGTGGCCATGCTTAAATCCATCCGAATATTGCTTACGATTGTGGCATATTTTGATTATGAAATATGGTAGCGGGATATAAAAATAACATTCTTAAATAGATATCTTGAGGAAGATATCTATATGAAATAGCCACTTGATTTCATTTTCAGTGATAGTAATCATAAGATTTGCAAGCTGTAAAGATCCATCTATGGACTTAAGCAAGCTTTTCGAAGTTGGAATGCTCGTTTCAATGATGTGATCATCAAATCATTTGGTTTCATTAAGAATGAGAAAGAGCTCTATATGTTCAAAAAGGTTAGTGAAAGCACTGTTGTCTTTCTTGTATTGTACGTGGATGACATCCTCCTAATTAGAAATGATATTCCCATATTGACCTCGGTCAAGGTATGGTTGTCTAAGAAGTTTTCTATAAAAGATCTAGGAAAGATATTCTTCATTCTGGGGATTAAAGTCTATAGAGATAGATCGAAAAGATGCTAGATCTCTTACAGAAGATGTACATAAAGAAGGTGCTAAAGAGGTTAAGTATAGAAAACTCAAAGAGGAGACTTGTATCCTTTAGATATGATATTTATCTCTTCAAGAAGATGTGTCCTAACACACTAGAGGAGATTGAATGCATGAGATAGATCCCTTATACCTAGGCTATAGGGAGCATCATGTATGCCATGCTATGTACACGACCTGATATGGTCCATGCTGTGAGTGTCATAAGCAGGTATCAGTCAAATCTAGATGAAGAGCACTAGACTTTTATGAAATATATCATTGAGTATTTGAGAAAGACTAAGAATATATTTATGGTCTTTAGTAATGAACAACTCCAGGTGTAGGGGTATACAGACTCAGACTTTATATCTGATATAGATGATCGAAAGTCAATATTTAGAAGTTTACTCCTATTCAATGGTGGTGTTGTAAGCTGGAAGAGTTTCAAGCAGACAGTGATAGTAGATTCTACCATGAAAGCAAAGCATATTGCTGCCTCAAAAGTTGTGAAGAAAATATTCTGGCTCAAAATATTCATTGCAGAGCTTGGAGTGATGCCATATGATGACGTTCTTCTGTATTGCAACAATAATAGAATCATAGCTCTAGCTAAGGAGCTGAGATCTCACTAGAAGTCTAAGCACATCGAGTGGTGATTTTATCTCATCCATAATTACCTTGAGAAGGGATACATCAAGGTTAAGAAAGTCGACACCGCAGATAATATGGTTGACCCACTAACAAAGTCTTTGATCCAATAAATAATCGAAGTCCATCTTGAGAAGATGGGAATTAGATTTATAGCCAATTGGCTTGAGGTCAAGTGGGAGTTTGTTAGATATATGTGCCCTAAAAGTTAGATTAGTCGATACTCGTAATTACTTTCTAAGATCATTTTTATAATTTTAATTTATTATTAATAAAAAAATTATTTCTTCTATCATATTTGTGTAATAAATGTGTGTGATATATCCATTGGGTTAACAGGTATGATAACACATATTCTCAAGAGTTGACAATTTGAGACATGTGCTATCATAAGTAACTCATAAACTACTTCTGATCGTAGGATCATCATGAGGGTGATGACCGATCCAAAAAATTAGTGTATGATCGTTTTCTTAGAATAGATAAGTCTTGAGTCTATAGTGTGGAGATAGTGGAGTGAGAGTACAGATGCTTGTTAAGAATAAGGATACTGAGTGTGACTACCTCAAGCAATCATAAGAGAGTCTATCTTTTGGTCAATGACTAGCTTGATGCTGCAGTTGTGTATCTAGTTCTTTGACTTAAGGTGCATCGATATTTCACCTTGAGGGTGTTATAGTTTGACTACACCATAACTCGGTCTCCTAACCATTTAGAATCCTGAGATATATGTTGGCTATAGCATGTTCATTGTTGGAATTGGATCGCACCAAGATGAAATCTATCAATCTCGGTAGAGTAGTCCTATAATGATCATGAGATCGAATCCTAAAGTCCATGACCATGGTAGTATGAAATAATAGAAAGAAGTTTTTATTAGGATTTCACATCAAACTCGAATCGAATGATTCAATCATATGACAGGTGTTGGGTCTGACGAGTTTATCTTAACTTAGATTCTATCGAAGCTCATGATAGAAGAATCCAATTACATAGTTGGCTGCACCGAGAGGTTCGTATTTGATTCTAATGGATTACCACCACATACTGCTAGATATTATTAGTAGATTTTATGATCAATTAGAATTATCTCGATGATCAATGATTCTAATTGAATGAATCAAAAAGAGTTCTGGTCCATCAAAAAATATTTTGATGATATCAATGATGAAGATAGCAACATGTCCCATTACCATATAGAATTGAATCTAACTGGATCACACAAATAAGGATTTGAGTCTAGATGTCATTAATTGGCTAACATGGTCCGATTAACTTGGATTAAATCTAATTAGGTTCAAAAAAATTATGCTAGCACATGATTAGATCTAACTTTCTCCTTCTATGGACTTTCTGGTTGATCTAGACTCAGTCAAATTTGATTTGGCTCATCCAAAAATCCTATATGGATTTGTTCTGATTTAACTAAACCTTTTTATGATGAGATTAGTCCTTGTCCTGATCAGATCAACCCTTGTCCTGGTCTTAGATTGAAAGGATCAGGATAAGACTTAGTTTGACCTGCTGGTCTTTGTTGGAATTAAAGGATGATGATCAAGGGCATGCGTGTTAGATATATGTGCCCTAGAAGCCAAAATTGGCTGACACTTGTAATACACTTCTAGGGGTAAAATTGTAATTTTGACTATAATTAATGAAATGGGTTATTTTCTATCACACATGTGTATTTAGTGTCTGTGATACATCCTTTGAGTTAATGGTAATGATAATTCATATTTTCAAGAGTTGAAAATTTAAGACATGAATAATCATTATTAACTCATAAACAGCTCCCGACCATAGGATCATCATGAGGATGGTGATTGATCCGGAAGGTTGGTGTACGATCGCTTCTCTTTAGTAGATGAGTCTTGAGTCTACGGTGTGGAGACACCGGAGCGAGAGTACAGGTACTCGTTAGAGAACGAGGGCACTGAGCGTGACCACCTCGAGTAGTCATTAGGGAGTCTACCTTCTCGTCAATGACTGACTCGATGCTGCAGTAGTGTGTCTGGTTCTTTGACCTGAGATGCATCGGCAGTTCACCTTGAGGGTGTTATAGTTTGACTACACCATTACTCGGTCTCCTAGCCATATGGAACCCTGAGGTGTATGTTGGCTATGACATGTTCATTGTAGGAACTGGATTGCATCAAGATGGGAATCTATCTACCTCGGTGGTAGAGGAGTAGCCCTATGATGATCATGAGAATCAAGTCCTGAAGCCCATGGCCATGGCAGAGTGAAATAATAGAAAGAGTTTCTATTTAGATTTTCACATTGGACTCGAATCGAATGATTACATCATATGACAGAGACTAGGGTTTGACGAGTTCACCTTAACCCTAATCTGATCGGGGCTCAAGATAGAAGAACTTAATCACACAGGTAGCTGCACCAAGAGGTTCGCATTCAGCTCTGATGGGTTGCCACCATATACTGCTAGGTGTCACTGGTGGATTTTGGGAGCAATTAGAATGATTTAGATGATCGATCATTCTAGCTGTTCGAATCAGAAGAGTTCTGATCCATCGAAAGGAGTTTCGATGATGTCTATGATAGAGATCATGACATATCCCATTACCATACAGAACTGAACCTAACTGGGTCACACAAACAAGGGTTTGAATCTGGTGATCATCAATTGAACTGATCCAGTTCAATTGATCTGAATGAGATTCAATTAGGTTCAAGGAAATCGTGCTAGCACTCGATTGAACCTAACGTTCTTCTTTTACTATCATAAATAAGTTGTCCTGACTGAGCCAAAGGAGTTTGTGCTCAATCAGAGGCCTTCATATGGTCTGACTGGAGGTTGTCCAAGTCAGAATAGGTTGTCTTATTTGTAAGACATTACCTGCCATTTTTGGTCACCTGCCATTTCTTGTTCTTTGACTTTGGTCAAAAGTCTACCTTTGACTGGTCAAACGTTGACCATTGACCCTTTGACTTTTGACCACATGTCATGCACCTATTGGAGAGCTGGTGGGGGCTTGTCCCCCTGCCAGAACCTGGCAAGGAGAAGGGCGCACGCCAAGGGTGGCGTGAGCCCAAGTAGGAGGCGCCTAGGAGTCCTTGTTGGACAAGGACTCCACCTCCCTTTTGGATTCCAATTAGAGTTCTACTAAGAATCCAGTTTGACTGGTCTTAGGCGCCCTCTAAGGAGGAATCCAGGGGTCTCTTTTTTCCAACCAATCAGATTTAGATCTGATTTCACAAAGGGTTGTGATTGGTTGAGAGGAAGAAGGAGTTGGATCACGCTTAGTCTATAAATAAGACCCTGCGCCCAACCCTAATTCTAAGTCAAAGTCTTATTGAAAGAGATTTCCCACGTCCCCAAGGCTGCCTCTCCCCTCCTTCTCCATGCCATACTCTCTTCTCCCCTTGCTCTCCACGTCCAAAAGTGTTTTGGACTTAGTTTGGTGCGATTCAGATCAAGGAAAGGCGATCAAAAGCAAGAAGGCTGCGCTGCTGCAAAAGGACGACTGCAGATCTTCAAAAGAGTTTTGAAGATCCTCCAGATCAGATCCAGATCTGATTTTTGGAGGTGTGATAGAGAAGAAGAGGTTCTCCAGATCCAACCTGAGTGGATACCGGTAGAGGCCAGGCGCTTGCGTGGCTGAGATCCAGAACCTTCCGCTGCAATCAGGATCATCTACAGGATAATAGGATTACCCAAATCAGGTAAATTAAATTAGATTTAATTTATCTTATTTTATTTATTTATTAAAATAATAAGAATCAGATTTGAAACATATCAAGATCTGATTATGATCAAGAGAAAAATTTTTGAAATATATCTCTTGATCTAATCAGATCTGGATGAACCTGGACCGGGAAATCAGGATTTCCCTTCAATGCGCCCCCTGGAGTTTCTCTTGGGGTGCGTGCCCTAGATGTTTCTAGAGAGAGAAGGGTGCACGCCCCTCCTTGGTGTGCATCTCTAATGGATAAGTTTTGGGAATTAAGAAGGTTGCTTATTTAAATAAGTTTGAATGGATCAAAATAGTTTGAAATAGTTCAAACTCTCTAGAGAGAGATTGCCTGCACCTATCCCCTTATCCAAATGAAATGGTGCCATAATTATTCTAATTTTGTGTGACAAAATTAGATGAAAATCAGTAAGGGGCGTGGGGTTATAGGGAGAATCCTTCTACTTTAAGCAAATTGATCCAATCAATTGCTTAAAGCCCTAGGACTCCTAGGTCTCCTGATTTTTCTGTAAATAGAGACGTGGCCAAAGGATTTGGCCATTCCATTCTCTGCACCCCAACTCTATCTCTCCCTCTCCTCTATGCCTCCTCTTCCTCCTCTTCTTCCTCTTCTCCATGCCCAAGTGTTGGGCAAATCAGCACTATGAGTATCGAGGTACTGCTGCTGCAAGACCGTGTCGAAGAAATTTCGATCGTGTATCAATTGAATCACTACTGGAGATCGGATCGAAGGCACGATGAGAAGTTTCAGGATTTGATTTTCTGAGATTAGATCTAAAAGATAAAGATTTTCAGATTTGACTCGAGTGGACACTGGTAGAGGCTGGGCACGTGCACGGCTCAAGTCAAAACTTCAGATTGCATTCAGATTATCGCAGCAAATGAACCGTTCACTTGCAACAGGTGGTATATGATATTATAATTTTTTATTTTTATTTCAGATCTATCTAATCAGATCTGAGAACTCTCAGATCTAATTAGATTAGTAAATTAAAAATTTTACATTTTGCTGCATGATCTGATTCGATCAGGCCGATCCTGCAGAACCTTCACCCCTAGGATATATGTGCTTGTCCTAATGAGACCTTTGGGTATATGGATCCTTGGTTCAAAATGCTAGTAGATATGGGGATCCGTTATTACATTATATTTTAGCTTTTATGCTCAAAACATCTCTTTGTTTACTTATATAAATAGCACCATACATCTTGTCTGTATGTTAAAGTCAGTATTTAACCCTAAAAAAAGAATGAATAACTAGATTCGATCTTTTCAAAACCAAAGTTATAGAATTATTACCATTTATTTCATGTAGTCAATGAACATATAAAATGTTGTGAGCTACTTTAGGTTATGTTTTTCAATTTGTAGATCCACATTAGTTCTAGGAATGGTAATACGTAGGGTACATATAAAATTTGCCCTACCCATACCAAAATTTGTTCAAAGTTCTACTATTCGAACCTATCCCAAACAATTAAAAATTTGCCCCAAAAGCCCAAATCCATCCCAAATCAGTCCCAAACCCTAATGAGTTTTAATTTTAAATCTTAAACTTGCTCCAAACCCTATAGGGTTTTAATAAATGGATCTTATTAGGGTTTAGCATGGGCCAAATATTCAAAAAAATCTGCTCGACTACAATCCCTAATCAATTTTACATTTACAAGAATATAAAATTAAAAGTATATTTATTACCATGATCACCATAGGATATGTTCTTGTGAGCTGTGGTGTTTAATTTTGACCAAATATCATAGAAATATATCTCTTGAGCTACTTTGCCATTAAGGTTGAGGATACCTCATGTTGTTCTATAAATAGCTTTAATACGATGGCTACTTGGCTAGTGATAATTTTCAACAAGTCTAGTTGGCTCTTATCTATATATAAAGAATGTAAACTTTGAGATAATTTTTTACCAAGGATCAGTTTACAAATAAACTATCTTTGCTTGAGAAATATACTCCCAAAGTTATAATCTTGAAGAGTATAACTGATCTGATTTCCAAGAACTCCAACTCTTGGCAGAGCCAAAGGACCTTATCCATTCAGCTCAATTGAGGAACTCTAAAATTTTTGAGTAATATTATGAAGTAGATTTTCTACTAATTTTAATGACTGGGTATCATTTCTCCTTCATAGCAACATCTTAATGGCTACCTTTCTTGTCCTATTGGGCATATAAAAAAAGACTTGCTAGCCTTTTTTTTGATAGAAAAGAGCGGGAAGAAGGGTGAATGAGTCTCTAGCCATTTTAACGATTGCGAGGGCATGCTATTGATGTCTTAAATTGGAAAGAGGGTAAGAATGATAATCGGTCCTATTGTCTTGAGCTTCAAAGACTTTCCTTGCTAGGGCACCATCTTCTTGTAGAAGGGGTAACTAAGACTATATATCCAAGCTATTAACTATGGGCCAGAGATAAACTAAAATAAATGAAGACAAAGATAAAGATAGATTAAAATAAATGAATAAGTGTTTGAGTAGCCAGGAGTCTTTATTTTCTTAACATTATAATCTAATATTTAATAAGTGATTCCTATTAACTATTAAGATAGATGCCACCACTTAATTTTGATAATTATTCTTGCTAGTTAGTGCCACATAGGCCACTAGTGCTATACATGGTAATATTTCTTGTACTACTTTTATATTTTAGGTAGTGCTAGCACTCCTCCCACATTTTGAGTAATAGTAAGATAAATATCACCATTTAGTTTTAATATTTATTTATTCATACCACATACCACTATTATTATGTATGACAATCACTTCTCTTTCACTATTCCTATATTCTAGGTAGTGCTACTATTTCTCCATGTATTGAGTAATGATAAATGCTTACTAAATATCACATAGGTTTCAGTCTGTTAAAGACCTCATCTTAAGTTAATAGCTCTCATTTCTCTCGATCTATATCCTAGTTATTTAGCCAATACTCTTGGTGTACCGGTCTACACCCATGGTGTATCAGCCTGCACTTTTTTTTTTTAATCTTAGTTTGTATCTTGGGTACTTGATTTGTATCCTTGGTGTATCTGTTTGCATCCTTATAGTATTTCAGGTTGCACACTTTTTAGTATTTTAACTTGCATCCTAATTGGTATATCAACTAGCATCCTTTATATTTTATCACATACCTTTAGTGTTTCGACTTAAAATCTTTTTAGTATTTTAACCTGCATCTTTAGTATATCAGCCTATATCATTGGTGTATTGACCTATATCCTTGGTATTTGGACATGCTTCTCTAATACTTGGTCGGAGGTTAGAAACCTCATAGTAGTACTTAATTTACTAGTCTTAGATTTTAACCTACCATCCAAGTGCTTTGGCCTACTAGCCAAATGTAACTTAAACCTATAAACTAGGTATAACTTGGCCTACTAGCTATGTACAACTTTATCCCACTGGCTAAGTACTTCAGCTTGTCAAACTATTTCTGGTTTGCACGTTGGTACCTAATCAAAGATTGATATCCTTACAAAATCTCTTATTCGGTATATACAAGATATCCATTTTAAAGGTCTATTACTATTTAATTCATACTAGATAGCCTTTCGAGGCCTATCGATCGATTCTTAGATCATAGTCATTGATTTAGATGTGGTGTAAGGAATCCCTCCCACCCTCCTTATATCCCATCAGTCAACAATTAAGAGGATGATGGGATGTATCTAGTAGTACTATATCTATCACTTAATTTTAGACTTGATAATTATCCAACTTAACTTATTTGAAGAAAAAGCTAACTAGGATCTTGCTAACCTATAAATTATTTACTTTACTTACTAAGGTTGATAGATTCATCTCTTACAAAAAGTAAAAGTAAGTATAGACCATAGAAGATGTGGTAGAGATGAGATCCAAACTTAAGTAGTGTGCACGTAGAAATCATGGAGCATTTAGTGGAGATAAGATTTACCACCATGCTTGCCTTCTAGCCTATGAGGATGGCAAATAAGGCTTATTATAAGAGGAGCATCTAAAATGGTTGGTATCTTCCAATCCCTAGGATTAGTGGAGTGTTCACTATCGATTGAATGGGGATGGCAAATAAGGATGAGTAGTAGACGAGCACCTAATATAGTTGGTGCCTTCCAATCCTTAGGATTAGTAGAGTGTTCACTATCAGCGATTATTGGTTGTTCCCTTAGCATATAAATTCAGCAAGTATAGTTGTTGATGGATAAGAGGTGGAAGTACCCACTACGTAGTTGCCTCTCAACACTTGGAACAAGAATAACTATATTATAGATTGACTGAATTACCACCCTCCTAACCATTATCATTGGAGAGAGACCAACTTCTAGGATAGGAGTTTGTGTTAGTGTGACTTTATCAATATAGTTTCTTTTGGCATACATCCATGGATCAAGATGGCCGAAACTCATCAGGCTTAAGAGTTGGCCTAAGCATTCATCAAAATATCAATAGTAACTTATTCAATCTAATCTACTAGTCCCATATTTATCTATAGATAGTCTATTTTTCATCTCAGTCTTTAGATCCTGAGGGCTCCCTAGGGCAATATTTGACCTTACCCTTCTCATAGGCCATGTACTAAGTTGAGTTTCTCTAGAATCCTAATATGTCGATATTATAATTGTTGATTGGCTAATTAATCTGCCATATAGGTACCACTATCGGCCAAACTCACCACATGATATGTTGGTGCATGATGTGGTGTTTGATATTAATTGGATATGATAACAACAAATCTTTTGATCTACTTTGCCATTAAAGTCAAGGATACCTCATGTTGCTCTACAAATGGCCTTAACACAATGGCTATTTGGCTAATGATAGCTTCCAACAAGTTTTATTGGCTCTCATTTATATAGAATTTGAACTACAAAATAATTTTCTATCAAGGAGTGGCTGGTAGATAAATTATCCCTACTTCAAGAACATAGCTTTTGAAGCTATAATTCTGAGAAGTAGAATTGGTTTGATTGCCAAGAACTTTGACTCTTAATCAAGCCTAAGGACCTTTTCAACTTAGCCCAATCTAAAAATTTTCAAATTTTTTGACAATATTGTGAAGTGGGCTTCTAACAAATCCTGATGACTAAATATCATTTTGTTTTTGTGGTAGCAGCTCATTAGCTACTCATATCATCCCCAGAGCATGCTAGAAAAGATTTGTTGGCCTTTTTTTTATCAAAACAGGATGGAAGAAGGATGAATGAGGCTCTAGGAAGATCCTATAATTGTACAAGCATGCTATCAATGTCTGAAACTAGAAAGAGAGAAGAATAATAGCGGATTCTACTGCTTCAGCTTCAAGAACTTCTACTATCAAGATGGTGCCTTCTCAGAGAAAAGACAGATGGGGCCACGATCTAATTAAGCTACTAATTAAAGGCTAAGGATAAACTAAGATAAGATCAAGTAAGCAAATGTAAAAATAAAAATAGAGTAAAATAATTAATAAGTGTTTAATTGGCCAAGGATCTTTTTCCAATATTATAGTCTGATATTTATAAGTGGCTTCTATTAACTACTGGAATAAGTATCATCACTTAATTTTCATATTTGCTCATGCTAGTTTACACCATATGGGTCACCAGTGCTTTGCATCATAGTTATCTTTCTTCAACTATTCTTACATTTTAGATAGTGCTACTGTTACTTGCACATTCTGATTATTGACAAGATAAATGTAGCTACTGCATTTTGATAGTTGTTGGTTTGTGCTATATGGAACATTATTGTGATGCATTACAATCATCTCCTTTTCACTACTTTTATACTCTAGGTAATGCTACCATTCCTCCAAGCATAGGATAGTAATAATTGCTAGCTAGACATCACTTAGGTTTCACTTTATTACAAGCCTCATCATAGGCTGATAGATTTTGCTCCCTCGGTCTACATCCTAGTTACTTGCCCTATATCCTTGGTGCATTGGTTTGTACTTTTGTTATATTGACCTATACTTTTGGTGTGTCTAAAGATATTAATGGGGACATATACCTAAATATTTTACCTGTTCCCAAACCAAAAGAGATGTTTTAAACTAAAATTAAATAAAAATGGTTTCAATGATGGGTTTAAAAATTTAAAACTGTTTGGCTTTGGTTCCGCTTATAGTTTTGGTGATTCTCCAATTCAAAACTGAACTCAAAATAAAATTCAAACTAAATCCGAAGCTAAATTTAAAACCTAACCTAAAGCTAAACATACTCAATATTTATTTTTCTTTATTAAATGAGTTTGCATGATATGAAAATTATGAACGATTTATTTAATTTAATTTTAGTTTTATAATTTTTTAAGTTGGCAGTTATGATTTTTTATTTCAAAATCTACTCGATTTCAATTTTGATTTTAGAGAATGATAGTAGTTTTCAGTTTTCTATTTTAATTTTTTATTAATTGCATCGAATCTGCCGCATTAACATCTCTCAATGTGTCAACTAATATCCTTAGTATTTCAACTGACACCCTTTTAGTATTTTGGTCTACACCATTAGTTTATTGATTTGTATTCTTTTGATGTTTTGTCTTGCATCATTGATGTATTGGCATGTCTTTGGTGTTTTGACTTGTATCCTTGGTCTTTCAACCAGCTACTTTAATACTTGGAAGGAGCTTGGTAATCTTCTTGTAGTACTTGGCTTACCAACCATGTATTTCAACTTGCGATCCAAATACTTTAGCTTACTAATTAAGTACAAGCTTTGATCAGCTAAGTAAACTTGGCTTGCTATAGCTATATACAACTTCAACATATTAGCCAAGTACTTTAGCCTATTGATCGATTCTCAGTTTGTATTTTGGTAGTTAATCAAAGATTGACATCATTATAAAACCTCTTATTCAACTTATGCAAAATATCTCTTTTGAAGCTCTACTATTACTCGATCTATATTAGATAGCCTCTTGAAATTGGTTGAGCAGTTTTTGAATTACAGTCATCGGTTTAGATATGATATAAATAGTTTGACATATATATTACAAGAATTCAAGTAAGATGATTATCTAGTCCTTGTGTTGTTTTAGTGATAAATTTTGTTTTGAAACAAGTACTAATTAATTTATTATAAAAGATATACTAATAATATTTCATGCTATTCTACTATTTTTAAAATATATAATTTATGTAAACAATATTTCTTAATATAATTTTTTTCTTAGTAGGAGTATAAAAATGGGCTCTCAAGTCTCTCTTACAAAAAAGGCATGCAATTGCAACTTATTTAAGAAGATTCATGATAGCGCTTGTTGAAGAATTTAGAGAGATAATATTGAAATGAATATAATTGTATTCTATGAATTATTTATACACGGGACTGGTCTATTTATAGCCAAGGCCAAACAAAAAATAAGAAAAGAAAATCAATTATAACAACTATTTGATTCCTAAAATCAATCCTAATTTGGTTCCTAGAATCAATCAAGAATATAGTCATTTGTTTCCTAAAATCAATCTTAAATATAAAGCTATAGCCCTGATTACTTATGAGCAGATATGGTTGAAGCAACTACTGGGAGAATTGGGCATGATACAATTACAACCTATGAAATTATTTGATAATAATCAGACAGCAATGCATATTACTTCAAACCCCATTTCTTATGAGAGGACCAAGCATATTGAGGTTGACTACTATTTTATTCTAAAAAATTTACTATCATAAGATATTGCGATTACATTTATTGGATCAAGCAATTAGTTGGCAAATTTGTTCATCAAAACACTTAGGGGTTCTCAAGTAAATTACATTTGTAACAAGCAAGGCATACATGATATATATGCTCTAGCTTGAGGGTGAGTGTTGAGAATAATCTAGTTTAGAAAATCTATCAATTAGGAGATATTGTTGAGAATAATCCTCCACATCTTCTATAGATCAACTTGCAGATATTTTCACTAAAAGTGATTCTATGATATGTCTTCATGATCTTCTATCTAAACTCAAGCTATCATTTTTTATGCCATCTTGAGTTTAAGAAGGGATGTTAGCATATATACATGTATCTTTGATTGATTGATTCCTAGAATAATTTCTATAATCAATCGAGGATACAATCAATAAAAGATATAATCAAAGATACATGTATATATATTAACATCCCCCCTTAAACTCAAGATGGCACAGAAGATGACAGCTTGAGTTTCGACAAGAGATCATAAAGACATGCTGTAGAATGATTTTTAGTAAAAATATTTGCAAGTTGATCTATAGAAGATGTGGAGTAAAACTATATGTGACCTTGTTGCAAATGATGGTTAATAAAATAACCACCAATCTTAATATGTTTGATCCGCTTATAAAAGCCATCATTATAAGTAATTTGGATACACTATGATTGTCGCAATAAAAGAGAGTAGACTCAGATTGTGGTACACCCATATCAACAAGTAACTATCAAAACCAAAGCAAATCAGTAATATCAGCAAGAGCATAATATCCTGCTTTAGTACTGGATCAAGTAACAATTGTTTGCTCCTTACTACACCAAGAAATAAGAGAATCATCAAGAAAGAAATAATATCTAGTTGTATACCATCGATTAGTTGGATCACCAGCCCAACTAGCATCAGAATATACATGAAAACATAAAGAAGACTGAGAGGAGAAGTGAAGTCCATAGAAGATTGTGCCTTTGACATATCTTAATATGAGTAGAACTATAGCATAATAAACGGAACGAGGTGCAGCCATAAATTGACAACAATATGAACAACATATGATATATCAAGCTGAGTGACTATAAAATAGATAAGACTACTAACTAGTTATCGATAAAGAGTAGCATCAGAAAGAAGTTCTCCATCCATTGATCGAAGTTTAGCATTTGATTCTAATAGTGTATCAACAATTTTACTATCATATATCTTAGCTTGAAATAAAAGATTAGATGTGTATTTGGCTTGAGATAAATAATAGCCATCAGATGATGTGGTTATCTTAAGACCTAAAAGGTAGCTTAAAGGACCTAAATCTTTCATCTTAAACTGTTGGCTAAGAGAACACTTTAAATCATGAATCCCAGTAAGATCATCATCAATGATTATCATGTCATCTTCATAAAGTAGCAAGATAATGGTGCCTTGATTTGATTTTTTGAGAAATAGGGTAAAATTATGTGGACCGAAAGAAAATTCAAGATTCTATTAAATTTTGAAAACCAAGCATGAGGAGCCTGCTTGAGCTCATATAAAGCATTTCGAAGTTTGCAGGCTTTATTGGAAGAATGATCCAGTTCAGATAAAGGCTACATATAAACCTCTTCTTTAAGATCACCATTGAGAAATGTATTTTTAACATTCATCTCGAAAAGAGACAATTGGTAAACTACAGTAACTATGATGAGAGCTCTTACAGTGATAATACGTTTCACAGAAGCAAAAGTTTCCTCATAATCTATACCATACTCCTGAGTAAATCCCTTTGCTACTAAGCAGGCTTTGTAGCATTTAATACTTTCATCAGATTTGGTCTTGATCTTATATACTCATTTGCATCCAACTGAAGTTTTTCCTTGAGGTAAGTTAACCAAGTCCTAAGTTTTATTTTTCTCTAAAACATTAAGTTCTTTTTTCATTGCATGCTGCCACAGAAGGTTAGAAGAGGTATCATGAAAAGAGTAGGGTTCATGAAGGGTGGCAAGGGCAGAATAAACATGAAAATCATTAAGCCTAATATTTTAAGTTCTATTTGGATAGGATAATGATCAGAGAAATGAGAACTGGAAGAGGGCATACCTATAACAAGGGGTTGATAAGAAGATTCATTTGACTATCTAGAATCATTAGAAGTTGTAGGGATAGTTATTTGAGTTTCAGTGAGTATAATCTCTTCATCATGATCAGGAAATAATTTAACATTGAGATTAGTGAAAAATGAATTTTCATGATTAAAATCAATATTGAACTTCAAGATACTAGAAAATATTATATTTTCCCAAAAATAATATGACGAGTCAAAGACATTTGCTAACAAGATTATAACAACAATAGCCTTTATGTTCTATACCATACCTAAGAAAACAATATAATCTAGAGCATGGTTCCAATTTATTGTTTTCATATGGTTGAAGAAAAACAAAACATATACAACTAAAAGTTCTGACATTAAAGCAATTAGGAGAGGTACCATATAGATGCTCATAAGGAAATTGACCAGTAGTAACCTAAAAAGAAATCCAATTTATGGTGTAAATAGCAATAAGAGCAGCTTTTGCTCAAAATTATTCAAGAACAGAAGTAGATGTAAGCAAGGTACGTATAGTATCAAGAATGTGCCTAAGTTACGTTCTGCTCGATCATTTTGTTGAGAAGTGCCTGAATATAAAGAGTGAGAAACAATACCATCCCATTTAAGAATATTAAACCTTGCATATTATTTATACTCAAGTGCATTATCACATCTAAAAACCTTAAAGTAGAAAAATTACTATAAGTATTAACCAATTCAGACCTGTTACACATTAAATAAATCTAAGTAAATAAAAAAAGTCATCAATAAATATAACAAAATAGTGAGATCCTCCCATTGAAGGAATAGTAGATGGTTTTCATATGTCAGAATGAATACGATCAAAAGGTACAGTAGCAAAATAATTACCTCTATTAAAAGGTAAAACTGGTTGCTTACCAAATTGACAAGCAAGACAATCAAAATCATTAAAAATAATTTTATCTAATTTTTCACTAGATGCTAGAGTCTTAAGTTTAGCTTTGGAAGCATGGCCCAAACAAGAATGCCAATCACTAAGAGACTTTGAATTGGATTTAACCGCAGCAGCTAAAAACTAACCACATGAGAGATGAATAGATGTAAGCTTAAATAACCATCTAACTTTACAGTCTGTCCCAATACTTCTTTTGGTTAGTGAATCCTACACAACAACACTCTTATGTGAGAAGGAAATATCAAGATCAAGATCGCATAATTGGCCAATAAAAAGTAGGTTCATAGATAATTTTGGAACAAAATATGTGTTAGGAACAGACAAGTGTGGTGTATAGATAGAACTAATATGATCGATATTTATAAGTGATCCATTAGCAGTTTGTATAGATGGAACATTTGAGATAAGTGTTTTAGATAAAAAGCAAGATAAATCAAAAGTGATGTGATTGTAGCATGTTGAATCAAATAGCTAAGCAGAATTACCTTATGTGACTAAAAAAGTAAAAGATTGCAATTTTGTATGAGATAGAACTTAATTGACAATAGTCTTAAGGTCAGCTCTACCAAAGAGGTTGGATGTATCGGATGGCTCCTCAACTTTTGTATCATCTAAACTATTAACTGCAACAGCAAGATGCTAAAGAGAACACCGACAACCAGTGAACTATTCATCTTTCTCTTATTTACACTTTTTATTATTTTTCAATTTTCATCATTGTTGAACAGTGTGACACTCTTTCTTATAATATTTATAAGAAATAGATGTAATTGCCAATGTTGGAGAAGATGGTGTAGCAATAGCCTCATCAAGGCTAGGCAATGGATCACGGTGCAATAAATTAGTTTTAATATTTTTATAATCATTACATACTACAATAACAAATTGATACAAGCACAACTTATAACGATATTTGTAGAAAATAGTAGCATCTTAATTACACTACCATTTTCATTCAGACAAAGCTAGTTGATCCCAGATATAAGAAATTTTGGAATAAAAGTTAGAGATGGACTGATCTGGTTGCTATCGTATACCATGCAAAGTATTTAAGTATTGCCAGCAGGATATAGTGTTAGTAACAAAGTATCGTTAAGCAAGAAAATCCCATATTTTTTTGGTAATGTCAAAACAACTAGATTATTGTCTAATAGATTGCATAGAGGTATTACCAAACCATGAGATAATTTTATGATTATTACTGTCCCATTCTTTAAAATGGGTTTTATAAGCCTCCTTAGTCTCAGTATCCCATCTGATAGGTTCTTGAAAATCACCTATAACATAACGCTAGAGTTTGCATGCCTTGAGAAAATTATGTATATCCTAAACTCAAAGTGTGTAGTTTGTACCATCCAAAATAGGACTGATCGATTGAGTGACATCTTATTGAGCCATTGTGAAAAACTAATAGGACCAAGAGGTGATGATTTATGCAAATTTGTAAAGTTCAACGAAGTAATCCATGAATCAACAAGTGAAATGGGGCTGAGAAGAGCCAAGGGGGAAGGGAGACATGCCAAGGGTGATGATGTGGATGGCACGTGTCACCATCGATTAACTTCAAAGATGGCATGTGGGGAGAGCAAATGCACCAAAAGAGTCTACGAAGAATCTTTCCTTAAGCCTAGGATATAAGCTCTGATATCATATTAAGGAATTTAGAGAGATAATATTAAGATGAATATGATTATACTCTATGAATTATTTGTACATAGGATTGGTTTATTTATAGCTAAGACTGTACAAACATGAGGAAAGAAAATCAATTATAATAACTATTTGATTCCTAGAATCAATCCTAATTTAATTCCTAGAATTAATCAAGGATATAGTCATTTAGTTCCTAGAATCACTCCTATAATCAATCAAGGATATAATCAAAGATATATGTATATACACAAACAACACTAAAAAAAAAATTGCACTCCAAATATAATAAAAATGCTGCTTAACCGGTTATTCAATTAAGTAAATCTTAATTGGCTACTTTTGGAAAAAGTATGAGACTTTTAAAAATTTTCATTTTATTATATGATCGTAAAAGTTAAATAATTATGATTAAAGAATAATTGAATAATGATATAATTAATATCATTATTGTTGTACCAATGGATAAACCCATTTGTGGTTTGTAAGGGACATCGATACTATTTAGATACCGAATTCAATACTAATATCTCCCTGCTAAAATTTAAATCCAATTGGACATCCACAAATTTGATTTTTTCATCATCACCAACTTTTTAAATATTCTTACTTTCTTTATTTTTTAACAAAACTTTTCTTTATTGTTTAGAAGAGGAAGAAAGGGAAGCCTAGTAAATGAAAACGTCTATCCATATGCTTACAGATTGAAGGTATTGGTTTAAATCTTAAGTGATACCTTCTTAATAATCAGCCTTTGTAATTTTATGTGAATCGAATTTGTTGAAGGACTTGTTTGTTAAAATCCTGCTTCAGCTCTCCCTCTCTTACTGGATTTGGTAGGAACTTCCCCAACGTGCTCTAAGTAACTAACTACCAGCCCATCCCACCAAAATTGACAGGAACTTGCAAAAATGAAAACAAGTGGAATTGGGTCTGAATCGTGGGAGATGTATTCTAAAAATCAACCCTTGTACTAATATAGGGATCGGACTTGTTTGGTAAAATCCTGCTTCAGCTCTCCCTTTCTCCTAGGTACTCTCTTCCCCATCCATCCTGTCGGACATAGTGAGAACTTCCCCAACATGCTCTAGGTAAAAATGCCAGCTTATCCCACCAAATTTGATGGGAACTTCCCAACCAGGCTCTAAGTGAAAATCCTAGGTTTGAGTCGGAGACCTGGTCGAGTAGTTAAAACAGAGATGGGACTCCAAGGATGGGAATCCTAATCTAGAGAGAGAAGCCATCCATCATTCATCAATAGAAACCTCTATAGCTATTAGCTGTTCTCCTCTTCAAGAAATACAGCCCAGCCCACCGATCCTGGTCCAAGAAATCGACGTGAAAAGGGAAATCGTGCGTCCATTCTTTTTTTTTTTTTGGTAATTAAATCGTGCGCGTATTCTTTCATATGAAGTTATTAATAGGAAAAACGGGGCCATTCATTCCCCTATGTCACGTGAGGCCACAATCTAGCCCAAGGTGAAATAAAGGAAGGTTGTTTTTTTTGGTCAAAAAAGTTAGTTCAACTCGTTCGTCTCATCAGAAACGGTACGAAACCTCTTAACCCCAACACCCACACACGGCTTCGCTGAGCCCCACGCCCTCCTCTCTCCCGTGGTTTTGAGATTGAGAGTTGGAGAAGAACCAGGCCACACTCATCTCACCGCCTAAGAGAAGGGGAAATAGCGAAACCTAAATTTCTCCTTTCCCCCCTCCTCCAACGACCATGAGAAGAAGCCCCAAATCCGTCGGCTCTCGTCATCTTCGATTTGCGGTTCTGTTCGTGCACCATTTCGATTAGAAGGTCAGTTCCCTTGAATTTTTCCTGCTCGAGTGTTTTCTTCTCTATGGTTTTTTTCCCAAAGAAATTTTGTTGATTCTCTAACCCCTACTTCCGAATCTAGTGTTTGTCTTGATTTTACTTGTTTATAGAGAATTGGAGGGCTTTCTTACGCTAGGGAAGAAAGATGGCGTATGAAATCGTTTGTTATGAGATAAACATTTGATTTTTTTTTCTTTTGGAATTGTTTCTCGAGAATTGATCACTTATCATGACCTCTTCGAGGGGGGCAACCTCCAATTAGAAGAGAAAAGGAGAGGAAGAAGTAAGAGATTTAGAGGAAGAAAGAGAATTCTTTGTTGCTTCCTTATCAAGAGCCAACGGTTTACATTATATAGACTGATACAGGCCCAACATTCCATATATTATATCATACTTAATTTAGCACAAATGCTAAATAAATATAATACCAAATAGGCTGTATGATTTTATTATCAAAATAAGAGAAACTAAAAAAGAAATCCTAATAGACGGTGATATCAGTACCAAAATAAGATAGACCAAGAAAGAAATCCTAATTTATTCTTATTGAAGGAAATCCCAATTCATTTTTATTGCCAAAATTGGGTTCCTGTCACTCGATCGCCCTTGGAAACAACCTTGGTCTCAAGGTCGAAATTCTGGAAAGCGCTCCTTAAGCTTATGCCAATCTTCCCATTTGGCATCTTCAGCAGGCAAATCGGCCTATTGGACTAGCACCTTGGTTATTAGATGATTACTATACTTTTCTAGACAATGATCAAGAATTTTCACAGGCTGGATTTTAATTATTCCATCCTCTAAATTGTATAATTGAGAAATTACCACATCCACCGAGCCAATCTTTTTCTTCAAGCAAGAGACATGGAAAACTGGATGAATTTTAGATCTATTTGGCAGCTCAAGCCTATAAACAACTGGTCCAATTTTCTCAATGACTTTGTATGGTCCATAGAACGAGGAGATAACTTGAGATTGCCGCGAACAGCAATAGAAGTTTGTTGATATGGTTGGAGCCGAAGATATAAGATCACCAACTGCAAACTCCCTTTCAAAATGATGTTTGTCTGCTTGTTGCTTCATTCTAGCATGGGCCACGTGAAGATTTTCCTTCAACAGATGAAGGATGCAGTCTCAATCCTTTAATTCTTCCTCCAACTAATGAACATTAGTAATTCCAGGGATATAGGAGTGTACTGTAGGTCCATAAACTGCCTCATATGGAGTTATCTGTATGGAAGAGTGATAGCTAGTATTATACCACCATTTAGCCCATGGAAGCCATTGATCCGCTTCTTAGGCTATTGACTAGTGAAGCATCTAAGATAGGTCTCCAAGCATTAGTTGACTACTTCTGTTTGACCATCGGATTGGGGATGGTAAGCTGAACTCATATTACACAATTTAGTGCTAGTGAATAACTCCTGCCAAAATATGCTAGTGAATAATGGATCACGGTCACAAACGATTGATGTAGGCATCCTATTTAATTTGAAAACATGCTCTACGAACAATTAAGTAATTTGGGGAGTATCATATGGATGCGCCACTTTAATAAAATGGACGTATTTAGAAAGGCGGTCAACAACCACTATTATTGTGCTCTTCCCTAGAGAGTTTGGCAGGCCATCAATGAAATTCATGAAAATATCAATCTAGATGGATTGAGGAATTGATAAGGGCTGGAGAAGTTATGGTGGTGCAAGTGTCTCTATTTTGTTCCTCGGACATTCATCGCAAGAAGCAATATGATGTTTTATTGTCTCTCTTGATTTTCGTACAATAAAAGCTCTTGGTAACTCTCTTGTATATCTTATGAAAATTGGAGTGTCCTACCTCTCGAAAATCATGTAAATGCCGAAGAACCTTCCCTCACCACTTAGAGTTGGCTCCTAGAACCACTCTATTTTTATATTGAAGAATCCTCTAGTATATGTATAGGGTGAAGGCTTATCAGGATTATTTTGAGTCTCCTAGATAATCGACCCCAAGGAGTCATCATGTTCTATCTCTGCTCGACTTGCTCTACCCAATTAGGTAATGGATAGGAGATAGCACACAATCGCCCTTCCATGTTGCGTGATAAAGCATTAGCAACTGAATTATTGCATGAGCAACTGAATTATCAACTCACGCTTGTATTTGATCCTATAGTCAAATCCCAAGAGCTTGGTAGTCCATTTTTGTTGTACCTTCGAAGAGACTCGCTGTTCCATCAAGTACTACGGTGGTTGGTGTAAATTATGAAATGTCTTCCTATCAGGTACTGTCGTCATTTGTCAATAGCATGTAATATAGCCATCATCTCTTTTTCATAGGCAGGAAGACCTAAGTGCTTCTTTGATAGGGCTTTGCTAGTGAAGATAAGAGGTCGTCTTGCTTGCATCAATACAGCATCAATCGCAATGCTCGACGTGTCACATTCTATAACAAATGGTTTGGAGAAATTAGGAAGTGCCAGTACTGGAGTAGTTACCATAACTTGCTTAAGAACTTGAAAGGCTGACTCTGCAGCTCTATTCTATTAGAAGGAATCATTCTTTAACAACGCAGTTAATCTAATCTTCTCATTGTCCTTGATAAATTTTCTGCAGTAACCAATAAGCCTCAAGAATCCCGGCAATCTCTTAGCATCTTTAAGTGTAGGCCACTCCAACATATAAGATATCTTCTGGAGATCGGTAGCAATGCCTTCTTTGGATATAATATCCCCCAAATACTCCACCTATGTTTGACTAGAGGAACACTTCGAACATTTGATAAATAATTTATTTTTTCGATGGGTCCGAAATGTAACCTCTAGATGAGCCAGGTGATTCTCCCATGATGAGCTATAGATTAGGATGTTGTCAAAGAAGACTAACATAAAGC
The DNA here is from genome assembly GCA_006176705.1 of Cocos nucifera. Lineage (NCBI taxonomy): Eukaryota > Viridiplantae > Streptophyta > Magnoliopsida > Arecales > Arecaceae > Cocos > Cocos nucifera. The sequence continues at coordinate 195,028 of QRFJ01000704.1, forward strand.
GTTGTAAGAATGGTCGAAAGACATCATTGATAAGACTTTGGAAAGTGGATGGAGCATTAGTTAACCCAAAGGGCATAACTAAGTATTTATGGTGGCCTTTATGAGTTCTGGAATATCATCATCATGAACTCGAACTGATGATAACCTAATTTGAGGTCTAACTTAGCGAAATAAGTAGCTCTATTTAGCTCATGCTGTACCTCATCAATAACTGGAATTGGAAATTTGTCTTTGATGGTGATGTTGTTCAGAGCTCTAGATACACATCCGCCGAGATCTATCCCACTTCCATATTAGTAACACGGGTGATGAATAAGGACTGTTGCTTGGTTGAATAAGGCCATTAGCAAGCATTTCGTTTGATTGGCACTCAATTTAGCCTTTTTGATAATGTGGGTAATGGTAGGGCCGAATATTCGTGGGACGATTGCCAGACAGAAGAGGAATCTGATGATCATGAGCTCGACTAGGAGGCAATGTTGTAGGGGTCAAGAAGATGTTTTTATAGGCTTCTAACAGGTTTTGCAATTCTAGAGGTAAGAGTTATTCTGGCTCTATTTTTCCTACAGAATAGAGGGTCATATATATTACAGTTCCTCCATTTGCTATGACCTTTTCTATTGAGTGGCTGCTCACAATTTGTGACTGGAGTTCTATAACCTTTTAGTGAATATTGTCATCCCGGAGTTATAAATTACATAGACAACTTCGAAAAGTCCTCCAAGCACCACCTCATAACCCCCAAGCGGAAGCATATATTGATCTGTCTTAAAATGAAAATTTTGAATAGTAATTGATAGGTTAGAGCATTTACCATTTGTTGCTAATATGTCCCCATTAGCAATCATTACTTCAAAAGATTTTTCCTTCATGGATCGGCGTTGAATTCTTTTAGCAAGAGTAAGGTTGATGAAGTTGTGGGTGCTTCCGGAGTCAATAAGAATAGAGACTGGTTGATGCTTGATTAGCCCTTTAACCTACATCATTTGAGGGGATAAGGATCCCAAGATAGCATACATAGAGATTTTAGGTGCCATCATAGCCTCTTTATCTATCTTCTCCATGGTTTCCTTGATCTCATCATCAGAGTCACCCTCGATCAAAAATAGTTGCTTTGATCTACATTGATGGCTAGGGCTAAATTTTTTTATCACAGTTGTAACAAAGGCCCTTGCTCTTCATGCATTTGCTTCAGTAGGCATTAGGCGCTTAATAGGAGGAAGTGCCTCCTTAGGTGTAGTTATTGTAGAAATCGCAAGTCGAATAAGGGGTGGCTTCGACATGTGACGTTGGGCGATTTGCTTTTCTTCTCAAATCTTGCTTGATAATCTCGAACCACTTGAGTAGGGCCCTGATGCAACTTTGTTAATTCTCCCATATAATCCTCATATATAGTTGGATTGAAATGGGTGCAAAGAGCTTCAAAAACTCTGCGCAAGATATAATTCCATGGTTCTTTTGAAACCATTGGGACCATTGTAGAGCCTTTTTTCTCTAGATGATAGGATGCAAGTGGTACCTTTTGGATTTCTGCTATTTGATTGAACTTGAAGAATTGCTTTGCTTGGTAGATCCATCTAGTAGGGCCATCACCATTGAAATGAGAAAACTCCAATCAAGTGATTCGTGGCTGCACCATAGTCACGGTCCCCTTAAGGGAAAGATGTGATCTTTCCCTCATAGGCATGGGAAGAAGTGGACGGTTTATATCGGAACTTAGTGCCAACACCTCCTCCATTGAAGTAGATGGTTGAGAGTCGATCTTCATGTTCATGGCAATGATCAAATTTTTGAGATCGTTGATGGCTTTATTGACATTCTATACCTTAGTCTCAAGCTTAGTAAGCTGGACATTGGTGGACTTTTTTTCTGCAAACTCCACATTCATCTTCTCCTTTTGAGAATAGGTTTGCACCATAGACCAGGAAAACCTTGGATCGGATCAAGGCCGTGATATGGGATCGCTGGCTTAGATACGAGATGATATGTGCCTCCACGTATCATGAGCACTTCAAGGGGGTCAACCTCCAATTAGAAGAGAAAAGGGGGAGGAAGAAGTAAGAGATTTAGAAGAAGAAAGAGAATTCCTTATTGCTTCCTTGTCAAGAGCCAATGGCTTACATTATATAGACTGATATAGGCCCAATATTCCATCTATTACATCATACTTAATTTAGCACAAATGCTAAATAAATATAATACTAAATAGGCCATATGATTTTAGTACCAAAATAAGAGAAACTAGAAAGAAAATCCCAATAGACGATGATATCAATACCAAAATAAGAGAGGCTAACAAGGAAATCCTAATTTATTCTTATTGAAGGTAATCCCAATTCATTTTTATTGTCAAAATTGGGTTCCCATCAATCCTATTACTATGGAAGTTGTATGGACCACTCAATACTGGTTCCTTTTTAAAATTTTTTGAGTTAAAAGGTAGTAGAAATCGATTTATTCGAGATGCGGAGTTTGATGGTTCCATCGAGAAGTTTAAAGCTACCGGTGATTAATGACTATGATTTAGGTTTCTTATCTACTCGTAGGATGGGTTCTGGTACTATCTTTAATAGCTTTCTGCTGGCTACAGCTGTGGTCGGTAGGACAGCCAAGTGACTAATTGTTAATTTGAGGGAACTAATTACTAAAAGTTCAGACTTCTGAAACTTGGTTGATGATAAGTGGCATTACTACCCTAACCTTATTCTTTGATGAATGCCTTGAGGCTTACCGGTTTGAAATTATAAGGTGAGGCATACACATCAGATTTATTAGTTATTTTTGCAGGCATGTGTTATGCTTTATTTTGCACTGTGGTATACATATGCCATAAAATATATTTGCTTGAGAGTCGAGATAACAGACAGAGGAATATGTTTCAAAATTTATTTTTGGATGTTACTATGGTGGGTGAACCCTCTTCAGACCCCAAAATGGCAGGAGTCTTGTAACCGGGCCACCTCCCTTCAAAGTTTATGTTTCTGTGGTGGGTGGACTGAAATTCCAGACTTTGTCATGCTAGAATATGTTATTGTACAGTTTTAGCCTTATGTCTTTTAGCCTTGTAGCGTTATATAATCATCACGATAAGATTATAAAGAACTAAAGAAGCATATTTTTAGTACATTTGCTTGATGACTTGTACAAATTTGGAGTATGTAACATCAGGATATTACTCACCAACTTCTAGTAAGATAACCAAGTCCAAACACCATGCTCGTTTTTTCCAAATATTTCTATCGTATAAAGGATATCCATGAACCTTAACCTTAGTAACTTGAACCTTTTGTCATCATCAGTGTTAATGCCTCCCTATACTGCCTTTTCTAAATACTGTTCTGGTTATAATCAGTTTACATCTATCACTAAAGTTGTCTTGGAAAGAATATAAATGATAGCCAAGGGATTGGCAGAATTCTTAATTTGATATGGTAACAATTTATTATTCCTTCAATATGTCACCTCCTTCTTTTACCTCCTTGAAGTGCATAAATAATATAAGCTGAGTCTCTTATGTTTTTTGCTTGTATGCTATCTATCATATTGAAGTTGCAGGTTTTTAAACTGCAAAAAATGAGTGGCTCATTTAATGGGCAAATTTTGGTGGAGAAGCTGGGGAAGCTCAATAATTCGCAGCAGAGCATAGAAAGTATCCTTTCCATTGTGTCGTTATTTAGGGAGTGAATGAGTAGTTCTTTTTTTCTTTTTTTTTTTTATTAACTTTTAAATGTATGACAGAGGATGATTATATGTCACATTTAGTTAAATCTACCTATTTAGCCAAATAATGCTTGTCTATGAAGGGTGGAATAGGAAAGACTTATTATTGTTTTTGAAAATTTTCAAATCAATTTATAGTTTGATAGAGTCAAGTGTTAAAATACACTAGCTATTGTTTCTAAGATACAATCCTTGCCTTATAACTCCGCAGACAAATTTTAACCATTCTAAAGGAAATACGGTCTGTCCATGATCTTGTCATTTGTTCTCCATGCCCCTCTTTGTGGGCCAATCTGCCACCTATTTTGTTTCTATGTCAGTAAAGGAAAACTTGATTGCTTCATATTGATTAGTTAGCCATCTATGATCTCAGATCTTCTTCAGCAAGCCTGAGAACTGTCATGTAGCATATGGTTTTATTGCATCCAGTTCAACCATACTTTAGAATTCTATCTTGTGGTCCTCATTCCCCAAAACTTATTTTGTGGTCATTGGCTCCATCTTTTGCATACGTTCAACAAGAAACATTTTTCATTAGCCTATATGGTTGCAGTTGAGTGATCTTTTAATGAGCCAAGGTAGTGCCTTCCTTCCTGGTGACCAAGTTCTCTATCATAATTTATTTTCCTCACCATCTCTACCCTTGGAACTTTCCATTTCACTAAAAATGTTTCTTTTCATTTCTAGCCCCTCATCCTCCCCCACCCCCAAAAAGAGAAAAAACAAACAAAACCACCACAAGTGAAAAAAGGAGACCAAAAACAAGGTCTCATCCGTTTGCAGTATTTTGCAAGGTTAAATTTACTTCTTGTTACTGTTTCTAATCTTGATTTTCATATCTAGCTTTCCATATAATTCATAGGCTATAATAATGAATAGCTTTCTTATAATAATTCCAATTAAATTCTGTAATCATTCTTGTATGCTAGTAGTGTTGTTGTAAACATCTGTAGCCAAAGTTCGCCGTCTCAGTACCAAACCTCATATACCGGTATCATCCTATTATAGTATCAGCACACCTGTTATAGGGGCCGGTTCAATGTATCGAGTATTGGTACGGCCTCCTATCATGTATCGGTTTAGTACCAGATGATATTGGTACAATCAATATGCACTAGTACCAATCGCTACAGCAAACCTTGCCTGTAACATTCTTAATCTCCTCACGAACTACGTTGGAATTTTGGAGACTTAAGGATTATATGCTTTTTATCCTTATGATAAAGCCTATGTGGAGTATGAAAGTTAGTCTATCTTTAAATTTTCTTTTCATTATTATTATTATTATTATTATTATTTAATTTAGTTGTTGTATTTAATGTACTATTCTGAGTAAAAATTAGTGGCTGAGAACCCTGTTTTAGTGTACATCGTGTTAAAAATTGATCACTAAGATTTTTTTGTTAAATTTATTAGAATCTTTCTATGTGTGATTCTGTTGGATCTAAATTTTGTTATTTAGGAAGGGATTGGACATCCATATTGGAGATCTATTATCTTGTTACCAATAGCTGTAATGGGACCCAAATCAAGAAATGTTTTCCTTCTTTGTTGGCTGCGTCTTTTCTTTTCCCTAGGACTAATCAACACACACACACACATATGCCCCATATTTTAGTTGGAATTATCATTAAGTCCTGCTTAAAGCTCTTCTTGACTCTAAGAGCCATATAACTAGAGTTCTAGTCCTAGACTGAACAGTATGACTTTCTAGAAATTTCTAAACCGTGATTTAGTGCCATATGAGTACCCTAATAAACCCTGGATTCTTTTTTCTCAAAACACACCTCTCATAAAAGCCATAAACAATTTTTTTGCCTCTTATAACTTCGGTAAATTTGAAAAGGGTTGGTTCTGGCCCCTTTTTGTGCAACAAGATTGTAAGGTGCATTGTTTCCCTAATTTTGTCTCGACTTGAGTTCCTTCAATGCACATGTTGTCCTCCAAATGTTGTTGTATGTCTAGACTACACCTTGAACACTTCATATCTTAAGTGCAGTGCGACTTTCCCCTTTTGTGTTTCTGGTGGCACTATTTTGAGTGTAGTTTCTCATTTTCTTAACGAAAAATATAATTTCAGACCCCTTTGAAATTCTCATATCCTTTGTTGGATTTTGATCCCTTATCTTTGTCGGGACAACATTCTTTTGTCAGAAAATTCTAAAGCTGACTTTGAAATGACCATCCAGAGTAACATTTTTTTTGAAGCAATAAGCTTCACTAAGAGCATTCCAACAATATCTTCTATTTGGATTTGGGCAAAACAACCAAGCAAGTGATTGAGTTCTGACTCCTTATCATTATTTGTCAGCATTTTCGCCAACAAATTCTCTTCTTCCATGATAATCTGAATAAGTAAGCTAAAAAATTTAGTAGTTTATTCTGTACTTATTTATCCTCTAAAACAATAATCTTGTCACCTAATGCCACTTAGGTTCTGAAATGTGCAGTGGTATGTCAGCAAATGTGATGCTACATAATGCATATGAGGTATGTCGGTGCTTGTTGGGGTACATATGTGATTTGCATTTTAGAAATATTTTTTAAAAACAAAATACATAAAGGGGATACCATTAAGTTTCAGAATTAGAAAAATAAGTAAAAAATTATAAAAATAAGAGGAGAAAAAGGAAGATGTGAAGTAGGTGAAGAGTGGGGGGGTGTGTTGGGAATGAGAGGAGGAAGCAGGCTAGCGAGAGCAGAGGAAGAAGTAGAGAAAGAGAAGGTGAAGCAGAGAAGATATGAAGAGAACTAGAAGAAAAGAAGAAGGTGAGATAGGGTAGGGGCTGTCTGTTGTATAGAATGCTGCCACTGACCATTTTGAATTTTTCAGCTACTCCTTATTGGTCATGTACAAATCTCTAGAATGTTGTGCAAGCCTTTGTTGGCTTATTAATTGGACTGATAGCTTCCAACCATACTTCTTTTTGACAATCTACTACCTTTCAACAACTTGCTAGTGTACTCCCATCTGCTATGCCTCCTGTATGACACTGATAGCCTAAATCACCATTCTTTTCTTGCCATTAACTGGCTAGACTGTTTCTCCAACTTCCGGTTTACTATTTTAGGGATTTGTCCAACTATTCTAGTTCTAGCATTTGCTGTCTTCTGGGCATGCTAGTTAGTATTTTTACACAACTATGGTAATGAGTGGTGGGCTTTAACATTAGTAAATTAGAGAATATGCATAATGAGATTTTGAAAAGGGAATATTAGGAATTCCACTACCAAAGGACTATTTATTATGTGCATTTGTTATGCATTGACAAGAAATCGTTAGAAATTATATGGCAGCTTTCTATACCTCTAAGGCTAGAGGAAACAGAATCTAGATTTAAAATTTTAAAAAATAAAAAAATCTGAAGAAATAAGGAATTGGAGATTCTCAAAAATGAGTCTCCAATTTCAAATCCCTATGTGAAGATCTTGATAACTCCTTCCCTGCCTCCCACTAGATGGTTTTTTTGGTTGCTGTCCAATGTGCATAGCACATGCCTTTTGTTTGTTCAACAATTATTCATTGAATTTGTCTAGTACTACCTGATACTTCTTTCAGGTTATGCTAGATAGATGGTAAATCTGATCTTTTGAGAATTGCATTTCAAGAGTAAGTCCAAGGACTTGTATGATACCAAGATATATGATATTTGGGTCCACAATCTTGGTACTAGATACTGTACTCATACCTTTCCAAGTTGGTACAGTATGGTGGTATGGTCCCTACTTAGCCCCATTTTCTCTCTTCTTCTTTATTTTATTTTTTTTACAATATTACCCAAAACTGAGTTGTACGGGTTGGTACGGTTGGGTGCACATCCCAATTTTGGGCATCTCCTGGCGGTATTGTACAATTCAGCTAGTACATGTCGGCATGGGCAATTTTGGAGTATGTACCAACCTGAATAGTGTTTTCATATTGGTTCTGGGTTGGTATGCCTTGAATCAAGCAATTCAGGGCGGTATAGCAAATTTTGTATGATATTTTTATAGTTCCATGCAAGGTTTTTAATCTTATGGGATGGAGGTGTCTCGATATCTCTATGGAATGGGACATTCTGCTATTCCATCTCGTCCTGATCATGCATCCCAATAAATATCCTCCATTTCTCTTCTCGTTTTTCTCTTTTCTTTCTTTTTCTTCTACCTTTCTTTCTTTCCTTTTTTTTCTTTTCTTTTCGTTATCCTTTTCTTTCTTTTTTTTCCTTTTTCGTCTTCTTTCTCTTTCCTTTCTTCCTTCTTTCCTTCCATTCTTTTTTTTCTCCCTTCCTTCCTTTCTTTCGTTTTTCTTCTTCTTCTTTTCTTTCACTTTTCCCTTTTTCCATCTTTCGCCTTTTCTTTCCTCCTTTTCCTACATGGATGGGTTTCGGAGTTTTGACTCTGTCCCGGTCTTGTTTTCTCATGGGAACAGGATGGGACGGGATGGTCGGGATGCCTCCCATCCCATTGGGATGTAAAACCTTGGTTCCATGCATATTAAGTGTCATTATTCAGAAAATTGGTACTTTCTTTTAGATGAGGTATTTTTTCCTTTATTTTCATTCCTAAAATTATGTAACAGATCTTCATGTTACATTATGTTTGGATAGATTTTCAAAATTTTGGTTGAAGTCATCATAATTATGAATATGCTTCTCTTTTTAGGAATGGTCATTATTTTACATGTTAAACAAAACCATTTCTACCCTTAAAGCCAACATATAAGCCCCTCTTTTTTTCTTTCTTTCTATTTCTTTTGATAGCTATGTGGTTCTGTTGAGATTACTTGGAGTTTGATCCATCATGAAAACTTTGTCTTGGTATCATACTCCACTAGCATTTATAATTTAATGATCTTGAAGTGGCATACTTAACACAAATAAGCTCTATCACATTGGTGTATATTCCATAGAAATAATGCGAGGCAAGTTGTGGAAACATGGGATCGGCAATTTCGTTGTGCTCCAAGAGATCAGCGAGTATCATTTCTATATCTTGCCAATGATATTTTGCAGAACAGTAGGCGAAGGGGTTTAGAGTTCATAAATGAATTCTGGAGGGTTCTTCCTGGTGCACTTAATGATGTATTTGAGAATGGGGGAGAGTTTGGAAGAAACACTGTACTGAGACTGGTATGTTGGTCATATCATTACTTCTATTTATGATATGGTTAGTTATTTCTATCCATAGTAGTAATATGCATTTTTCAAAGCTACTTTTTGACAAGACTGTTAGTTAGAATTGTTATAGCTTTCACCAAGTAGTTTTTCATTATGACTTTTTATGCATGGATGGACGTGCATGCTGGTTGGCTTGAATGTCTTTTGACCATGCAAGTGTATCAAATGCATATGTATGAACCTTAAAACACGTGTGTAGGGTATGCATGACTGCCCCAAACCCATATATGGTAATGCAATGTTTCATTTCTCTTACCTTTTGATGAAATATGCCTGAGGAACTTATTTGTATGTGGATATGCATGTGCTTGCCTATTTTGTTTCTTATATTTTATTTCTTCATGCTTTTGTGGGTTTAGCTAGATAAGCAAAAAACCAAATTGTGGAAGAGGATTTACAACTTCACAACCTTTGAGGAACCTCACTACTTGAGAGTAATATCCCTTTCTTTAGGGATTTCTTTCATATGAAGGATTGTCAGAATATCTTGTGTTTCACCATCCCTATTCTCCACAGAGGATGCATTGGTTAAAATTTCAAAGTGCAGATGTTTACTCCACTAGACTGAATGTTTATCTGTATTGCATTTCTCTGTTGCTGTTGTAATGCTTGAATGTATTGAAGTTTGATGGTTAAAGCTGGACCATGCTGTTTGCTGACATAGGTTAAGACACGGATAAGGTGAATGCTGCATGGATGTTGGGAGTGAAGAAAGGGGAATGATGCTTTCTAATGAGTGTTGAGATTTATGGGAGTGTGTTATCTAATCATGCTCTTTAGACACCCATAATTGAGATAAGAAAACTTTTAGCTTTGATATTAGAATTGATGGGATGAGCCCTCAAAAGTTTCCTTTTAAAGCAATACAACATTTAATGAGAAGGGAGAATGAATCACCAAAAGGTAACATCTACTAGGACTCTCTGCTTTCTGCTTTTGTAGAGCTAACCTTGAAAGCTACACTTTACACAGTTGTGCTATTATGTTATTAGATGCCTTTCCGAGCTTAGAATGTGCTATGCTAGTATTTTCATGTGCAATGAAGCATCACTTGCTGAACTTTTGCAGGAGAGCAGCCGATATAAGGCAGCCATGTTTGCTATGCCCACCAGGCTTTTGCTTGTTAAATGCAAGAAAAAAAGAGAGTCCAACTTTCAAGGATTTTGCATATATGGCAAAAGATATAAGGCACATAGCACTAAAATAGTAGGTAAAATAAGGAAGAGCAATCTTTGGATATGTTTCCTCCTATAGACAGCTGTAGTACAGTGGTCGTAATAGCTTTCAGATCATTAATGCATGCAAACTATTAAACTATTTGGTGTGCATAAGTTGATGCATGCAGTTGCATGAAAAATTGTTGAATTAGCTTGTGACCCTTGGTATAAATTTATGAGGGGGTGATGCGACAAAGATTAAGAAAAAAGATGACAATTCTGTGGTACCAGTTGGCTCTGACCCAGAAAGGTCATCAACGGATTTTATTTTCCTGCTTAGGCTATTGATCGGAAAGATTAGGTAAAAAGAGAATTTTTAGAGTTTCTATTAACATGGATAAGTTATATGAGAAATTAGGAGATGTAATTTGTTGTGTTTTGAAGAAGAAAGATGTACTTAAGCTACATTGAAATAGCTAAGGAGTAGGTGCACCATCCCATTTGTTCTTCATCTCTTATTTTTACTAAGGTATATTGTGTGTTGTTTGATTTTTAGTAGAACTTTTTTTTTTCTGCAAGTAGAAATGTGGTTATTACCTTGATAATGTGTCTAATAACTTGCTGATTGTTGTCCGAAATCTTGCAGTTCTGCATGCCATATATCTTTCTAGTATCCACATTCATGAGTATTTTAGTGCCATCACCATCTTGGTTGAAGCCAGCTAAATTTTATCATCTTTTTCTGAAACACTGAGATACTACTAAGAATCCTAATTCATTAAATATTACTGAGACATAATATAGCTTTGCCCAAAGATATTATAGACTTATTAACTTGTTGAATTTTAACTGATAGTCTTTCTAATTAAATTATGAACATAAAATATACTACCGTAAATAACTAGAAATGTTTGACAATGAGCTCCATACATAGAGTCATAATGTATGACTGCTGTTTTACTATTATAGGTAACCTTTTGGTCCTATTTGTTTTCTATTCAAAGCGGAACAAGGATAAGTAACACAGTTGGTTCTGTCTTGTTCTGCCAAACAACCTGTCAGAACCCACATTTTTCCTGGGGCAACTGAAGCTGAAACACCACTTCTCCCATCACTTTTCCCACGCAACCTGGATAAATCATATAATAAAGTTACTCTGCCAGAAAAGAGGCATAACTAAACTGGGTTAAAGCAGGTTATGGGTAGTCTTCTCCAGGCTGACTCTGTTAATATGGGTTTATTTTTCCCAACCAAACATTGCCTTGAAATGCAGCAATTGGTCCTTTATGTAGGGTGAGCAGAGCCCATGCAGAGGGCCTTTAGTTATTAACCTAGTGCTCGTGTGTATTATGTAAGTCTGATGTAACAAATCTGTTCTCTGCCTCTTTGTTTTTCTGGATGCTTAAATATTTTTTTGCATTACCATCCAAGTGACCAACATGAGAGAAAAATATTCTATGGAAACTGAGCAAGGTATTTTTTGGTTTTATGGATATATTACAGGAGATTCTTATTTTATGCATGACATGAATAGAAGCTGCATGCAAGTAGGCAACAAAGTGGGTTTGTTCTTGCAATGTAATCATACATAGTGTTATTTTAGTTTCTTAAGGGCCAAGTTGTATTCTTTGCAGATAAATGCATTTAGCAATGTAAGTGTTTGTTGGGTGGTTGGGAATAGCTCTCCAATAGAATGTCTAGTGATTGCTGACTATGCGGTAGTTCTCTGAGCCTGTCCAAATGCCAGTTGGTGACATAGGTGTCATTTTTTGTTCCTAGTAGAAGGATTAAATAATCCAAAAAGCCAAAAATGGGTTTTGCAAAATTTTGAAGTTCATTAGTATCATTTATAGGGAGGTCATTTAGTAATTTATTATGGTCCTTTTATTGTTACAACAGCAACAACATTATTGAGAAAAAAGTTCCTTGACCTTTGGCACCAGCTGAAAGTGATATCTCCTTTGTGGACATTGATGTTTATAGGGCATTCAATTGCAAATCTCTATCTTTTGCAGTTCAGTTGTTGTGAGTGGCGGAGCTAGGAATTTGTCCTCAGGGACTACTGTATATACTTGACCATATATTTTTTATTGATGAAATATCAAAATTTATTGATGAAACTTACATTTACTCTTTTACTGGAGTTTTACTCATATTGACATGTATGATGAAAATTTTCTGGGCAATCTTGTATTAGTTATTTCAACAGCTTATTTACTATGCAATGCCAATCAAAATGTAAAATATTATGATCTATTCTGTTTTAGGTTCTTATTTAAGCAATATTGAATGAAGATTTGAATTTTGAAAGTAATTAAGTATAGAAGATTCTAAAAAACCTACTTAATTATTTAGAACAACAAATAATGCATGAATGAAAAATCAAATTATGCTAAGTTCCAATAGTTACAAAAATTATGTGAAAAAATCTGATTTCTTTAATTCATGTAATGGCAAACAAAAATAATAGATCACTTTGAAAAATAATGGGGAACTGGAGAATAACTTTCTATTCATTCTCTTTCTTCGACTGCATTGTTTTTCATCCTTCATCCATCTTTTCTGTATGCTTCGATTTTTCAAGAAGAACCATATGTTAAAACTAACTTGTTTTCCTCTAAGAGAGAAAAAACTTAATTATAAAAGTTTTTATTAGGCATGAGAATTTGTTTTGTTAAGGTTTTGTGAAAGATAGGGAAAATTATTAGTAAGCATAAAGTTTGAATTTGAATAAATGAGTGTTTTTTATTTTTGGTTGGGGATAAGAGAGAGAGATACATGGGATGGAGAAGAGGGAGATTTTTAAGGACATAGGAGATAGATAGGTAGATAGCTAGATAGAGGGAAATTTTTAAGGACATAGGAGACAGACAGACAGACAGATATTCTTTTGGCAATTGAGGGCCATGTGCATTGAACAAATTTTTTTGATATATAGATAGATAGATATTCTTTTGGCAATTTTTAGAGCCTCATTACTTCAATAAAATTGGAACCTACCGCTCGGAGGAACAATTTTTTTTCTTTGGAGAGGGGAGAACTTTTTAGAAACAATTTAAGAGACATGTGATTGGAAATTAGGTGTTTTCCTAAAACATATGCATATGGATATACACAAATACACGCTAGAAAAAGGGGGTGCACAATGTACACTTGTGAAAAAAAAATAAATCATAACTAAAAAATAAAAATTAGATAGACAAAACCTCATATAAAAGAATGAAAATAAAAAAAATAAAAGTAATAAAATAAAGAAAATCAGAAGATAGCATTGTAAATTTATCCACAATGAAACCATCAACAAATTCAGAAAAAAATGATAGATGGAAAGCTCGAGAGAGGGAGAGGTTGTGCAAGAAAGATCCTAGAAAAGCAGGATGGATGGATGGATGTGTGGAAGAGAGAGATCCCCAAAATCAAGGTGGATGGATGTGTGAGGGGCATGGGGTGATCTACCCAAAGTTTGTGTGGGTGGCTGCATGAAAGAGAAAGGTTGCTTGTGTTGTAACATAGGTTGGGCTCAACCCAAGCTCAGCTGCCCAACCTGCTCATTGGGTAGGGCTGGTCTTGGTTTTAAAAGTTTGGGTGTCTTGGGCTTAAAAATTCAAACCTGGCCTCAAGCTGGGTTGGACTAACATTGAGCCTAAACCCTACCAAGACCTGCCTGACCCAGTATATAAATAGATAAATAAATTATTGTTTCATGAATATGTTTGTGCGTGTGTGTTGTCAATTCATATCTGTTTCATATAAGGTACTTATATGTGTTATATAATTGTATTTTTAGTCTCATTAAATTATTTGAAAATGCACTATTGAAATTAATTAATGTTTGAGGCCATAATTCAACAAATAATAATCCACAAAGATGCCAGCAACTTTTCTTGCTTAAAATTTCTGTGCAACCCAATCGACAACCCATTCGATGTGGCCTGACCCAACTTAGCTCCATTTACCCGACCCAACCTAAATATAGCTTAAGATGGGTTGGGATTGTGTTAGGTTAGAGAAATCTTGACCCAAAGATCGATTTGGGTTGGGTTATGGTGGGACTTACAGAGGTTAGGTTTGGTTAGGTGTTGCCCTCAACCCAACCCGGCCTCAACCCAACCCAACCCAACCGGCTGGATTTGCAACCCTAGAGCTTGGATGAGGGAAGTTCTACCCATAAATTGAGCCACTAGATGGAGAAAGAGATATTGGGCGGGTGGTGGATATATTGCCCCAGAAAGTTGACAAACAAAATTTGTAGAGCATATCTGAAATTTGAAATCATCTTTATATATATAATGCATGTATGCATGTGGAAATCTCCCTTACCCTTTTAACCCAGTTGATTTTGGAACTTAAAGTGCTCTTTATTGTTACACTGGTGAAAAAGTTATATCTGAATGACTGTTGATGGGTCCTGAATGTTTGGCAAATTCTTAATGGATAACATAAATGTGTTATTCTACAGTTCATTCATGCAATAATTTTAAATTTGGATGTCTAATTGATGATGTGATTTTATGTTGAAAAGATTGTTCTTTTACCTGAATTTTGTATTTGGAGTGTAATATCATGTTTTCTGTTATTGTCAAATGTAATTTATATGCTATTTTCTGGTTTTCTCTACCATGTATTTTCTATCCAGGTTGACATATGGGAAGAACGTAAAGTCTTCGGTTCTCGTGGACAAATTCTTAAGGTAGAGCTTTTGGGAAGGAATCTAGAGAGTAGAAACAGAAATGGGAAGGGCATTAGTTACAAGTTGGTAAGAGACATCAACCACATACCAACCAGTGTGAGCATGCCCTAGTATGCTAAAATGCATATGCGCAATCATAAAAATTCACATGCATTTTTTGCTTAACTTTGTTGTTCAAATTTTTTTGTATGTTTTACGTTTTCAGAAGCCACCTAGTGCAGAACTGCTGGAGAAGCTCATTTCAGGTTATGGGCATGTTTATGATATGGATGAAGATGCTTTATTTGGGAAATGCCAGACTGCAATTAGCTTTGTTGAGAAAGTGCAAAAGGACTTCAACTCAGGTGAATGCTACCTTCTTATAACCAATTAAATATTTTGGATATATTTTTCCTGCAATTTTTTTAGCCTAGTCATGCTGTTCATGGCAAACTGATATATATGACCGATAAATATCATTATCTTTGTCAGTTTGGAGTCACATGTGATGCTCCATTCTGTTCATTATAGTATAAACTCATTATAACCAGGCTTTTTTAGTTAGGATATTTTCCTTCTAGTGTTCTTTACTCTTTGCTTAAATAGTAAAGGGTTAGATTGGTGCTTATCATGTCCTTGCATTACTTATCACGATGCGTATGAACATATTTTTGCATTCATTTTTCATGGTATCATTGCAATTGCAACTTACCTACATATTCCTTTAAGGAATTTTTGAATTGGTTTATGAATGGATAGGTAATATCAGTGAATCTGCAACTATGGCGGACTTGCATGTGCAGCATGGCATACTAAAAGAATGTATAGAACAACTGAAAGCTGCTGAATCATCCAGAGCCACTCTTTTATCCCATTTAAGAGAGGCACTACATGACCAGGTGGGACAACTTATGGATCTCATCTCCCAAAGACCTTCAGTAGAGTAAAACAACTTGTTGTATTACTATTTTATTAGATATATTTCTAGTTTGGTTATCTGAACTGGCTTAAATTGGTTTTTTCAGGAGTTGAAGATTGAAAAAGTCCATAATGAACTTAAGGTATTCTTCTTGTTTAGCAATCTTGTTTGTTTGAATTATGATGTATTTACTCTAATGTGATATTGTGGTGATGTTAACTTTCTCTGAACCTTTTAGTATGTGGGAGCAAGGTTTTACGTTCTGATGGGATGGGGGCATTGATCACTAGTCATTGATAACACCAAAAATAACTCTACTTACTAATATAGTTAGGATGAGTTGAGATCGTTTCCATTAAGATCGCGTAGTTACGTTTGAGTGTTTTAGTTCTTAAATTAAGAGCAAAATAAAGATCAAGTAAGGAACTTATTTAGATTACTAGAAAGCAAGTAAATAAAGAGAAGTAATTAAAAGTTGGTTGTGGATATGGAGATGGATCTTTCAGGACCTTATTGCACTTTGCTAGATAGTTTATATCCTTTTTTCATCTGCCTTTGCTTAGATATCAATCAATAAAAATATAGCCTATTTTAGAGAGCACGATCCGTACCCGTAGATCACGGCCCATCTTTTAAAGCTATAGACTAGTCTAAATTGAATTAGATATGAGAAAAAAAATTTAATCTAAATATAATCTATCCCAAGAGTATGATCCATACCTGTGTAGATCATGAATCGTTCTAAGAGTATAGACTATTTTAGATCGAAAACATAGATAAAGAAAATAAAGATGCATAGATATAAATCAAGAAATTCAGATCTTTATTGCATAATGAAAGAAAAATATAAAAGATATATCAACAAGATCAAACTGTCAAAACAAAGTTACAGTGGATCTTGAGAATGAGACGTCTAGCCGGCCATCGGGAGATTCCTTTCCTCGGACTTGGAAAAGACCTTCAGCAGCAAGTGGAGGAGATTTGGTGGCGAATAGGCTGAGGGAAGTGGGTTTGGAAGTTGGAAGGTGGAAGAGGGTTGCTGGAATTTTTGGGCTACAGCCTATAGGACTGGAAAGGGAGAAAGGTTTGGAGGCTTTTGGACGTGGAATTTTTATGGTTTGTAGGAGATTGATGGAGGTTTGGAACTGCAGAGTTTCAAGGAAAAAGGTTGGATCTATGGTTGGCTAAAAATTTGGAAAGATAAGGTTGGCGTGCAGAAGGGTTGTGGCATAGAACCTAAGGCTATGGGGATTTTGGACATGGGGAAGGCTTATTCCTCCCCTAATGGCAGGCCAAAAGGCACTTATATAGAGTGGGAAATAGGATTTTGAGGGTGAAGGGTGCATGGAATAAGGGCCATGGATTTAGGGTTAAGAATCATAGCCATTGGTTCCTCCTTTGATGTTTTACCATATTTGTTTTGATGATAAATTTCCATCTTTGCTCCAATCTGAATTCTTCTCTAATTTCTCCTTCAAATTTTCATAAAATCTTCATAGGTGGCGCCTCTAATATTAGCTCTTGGATCTAAGGTTTGATTGATTCTCCTCCATTAATTAATTAGTTGTGTTCATACCATGATCCATGTGAAGGCTGATCTTTTAATCTTGACCCCTAATCTTTAAGTTGTGTTTACACCTTGGTATCTTCATGATTTTCTTTCATTTATTCTCTCGTCTTGGCACCATCAATGAGAGCCCTTGGATGCTTGCTTTGGTAGTTAGTGGCTTTTGATTTCATCTTGAATCTGCATGAGAATATTTCAAGGATTGCAGGCCTTTAGATCTTCTTTTGATTATTTCAGCTATTGATTTTTCTTGCCATGGATCTTCATCTTTAGGTGCCTAGATCTCCATCCTTGGTCGTAACCATTTGATGTGAACCTTGGATCTCTTTTATGACTCTTGGATGCACTTGGGTTCAAGCCAGATTAGACCTAATTGAGCCTAATTGAACCAAATCTTCTATTAACCTGCAAAATAGATTAGGAAGTATCAAACTCAAACTAGTACATGTTAATTAATGATATTTTGAATGTGTTTAATGTATTAATTTAAGTATTGATTAGGCATCCTAGCCGTCCCATCCCATTCTTGTGAGAAAATGGGAGTAGAATGGGGTCACGACTCCGAAACCCTTCCATGTAGGGAAGGAAGAAGAAAGAGGAAAGAAAGGAAGATGAGAAAAAGGAAAAAGTGAAAGGAAAGAAGAAGAATAAAAATGAAAGAAAGAAAGGAAGGAAAGGAAGAAAGAAAAGAGAGAGAAGAAGAAAAAAGAAAAAAGAAAAAAGAAAAACGAAAGGGATAAAAAAAAAAAAGAAAGGTAGAAGAAAAGGAAAGAAAAGAAGCAAAGAAAGAAAAATAAGAAAGAAAGAAAAAAAAAAGAATGGGAGAGAGATGGAGGATATCTATTGGGGTGCATGATCGAAACAGCTGTCGGGATGGGATGTGATAGTAGTGCATCCTGTTCCATAAAGATACTAGGACACCTCCATCCCATGGGATTTAAGACCTTGCTTAAGAGTTGGTTATGTGGATGCTTAATTTGTTGAGTTCACAAATACATATAAGCTCCTTTTTTTATAAATATATTAGACCATTTTATAATCCTAGCTGAATGAATTCTATGCATATTTATATGGGAAACATTTTACACATCCATTTAAAATCCTCATAATCAGTTGTTTAAAAGAGATTTGAGAAATTCAGGCTTGGAATTTTTTCGACCTGTCATATTTGGGATTGGTTATTAGTTGTTGTTGTTGTTGTTGTTTTTATTTTTTTTATTTTTACATGATCGCAGTAGATATTCACCATTCAATTGTAGCTAGAGTATCAAATCTGGATTGAGAACACTGGAATTACATGAAACTTTGGGAGCACTAAATTTATGAGTTTTACAATATCTGCTCTCGTTAATTTTGTACATAGTGCTAGAATTTTTTGCTATTTATTTATGCTCCAACTGAAGGATTGCGTGGGATAATAATATGTTGAAACTTAGATTGAGTGCAGACTTTAAGTCAGAAAAGGTGTAGAAAATAAATATTCAAGATAGGTAAGGTGCTAAGATGATTGAATAAAGCGAGGAAAGAAGACTCTCAAAGAGTTATAGAATTGAGGTCTTAGGTCTTGATTGTTTTGCAGAAAATTGAGCACAAAAAATGTTGAAGAAGAAGGGCTAGGCAGGCCTAAGCCTGAGGACCTGATAGGACTTGATTGCATTGACATGACCCAAGTTGATATGTTGGTGGAAGTAGGGAGGCCAAGGTGGCATTAATTGGCAGAGGAGGCAGAGAAAGTGAAACGGTGGTGGCTGGAGGCTTGGGTGGTAGGCGGGGAGGGAAAGCACTGAGAAGGGGGAGGGGGAGAGAGAGTGGAGAGGCTGCAGCTGGCTCTTGGGAGAGGTACTGAGAGAGAAAATGGTGGTATCTGGCTTCAGTGGAAGTATAAGAGGGAGAGAGAGCAGTGAATGATAGGAGATGTATGGAGGGAGAGAGAGGGAGACAGAGGAAGAGGATAAGGTGGTTGTTGGAATGGATCTAGTGGGGCGACCAGTGGCATCCGTGAATAGATAGGAGATTGGGGCCCTTATCTTTCAGGGATTTAAGGCTCCCCATTTTGTTCCTTATCCTTTTTTATTTTAAGTTTCAAATTTTGAAAAAAAATGAAAGATAATAATATATAAAAATTATACCACTGTTATTTTGACACTCATATCTAGTCCGAAAATTTATTGGATACATATCTGAGTTTGGATATCTGAATATTTATGAAGTTCTTTGCTAGTGATTTTTGAAAATTTATTGGATACATATCTGAGTTTGGATATCTGAATATTTATGAAGTTCTTTGCTAGTGATTTTGGAGGATTGGTGCAGAGTTGAACTCTTCAAATAATGAGTTTGTTCAACTCTTCTAAGGATGAGTTTGATCCCTAAATTTGATATTGGGAGTGAATAGTTATTCTTCTCCAAGTTTGTTAAAGATGGATGTATTGAAACATTTTGAAAAAAATTATTTTGCTAATATCTTTAAGTTGATTGGGAAGTTTGAATGAGACATACTGAAAGATCTTAGCAGGCAGTAACTTTTGAACATTCTTTTAATGTTTAAACACTGATAAACCTTAAAGGTATAAATATATAATATAGTTAAATTTATATATTATCGTGCATTTCTTGTTATCTCTCTTTTTCCCTCTTGCCGAGTAGGCCACTGGATACATGTGTGGATCTGATTCTCATATCCGTGTCATGCAACATTGTAGGCCTGAAAAATTGAGGCCTCGTCTTACTTGATTGGCTGAAAACAACACCCTAAGCTCAATAAATATTGAGTCAGGCAGGGCCGACTTTGCACAGGTCTACTTCACATCCATGATGCTACTATGCTACATGTACCATAATCCACTCCACCATCCTACATAACTACTTTAGCATCATGCCACTTCTGCATTATTGTTTTGAAAACATCCGCTCAGAAGGGCATTTGGATTCCTCTAGCTTGGTATCGTGGAATTAGAAGCCCATGATATTGTTACTTTTTTTGGGTGGGGGTTGGGGTGCTGGAGGGGAGGCAGCTAGGCCTATATTTACAATCATAAAAATCATG
The DNA here is from genome assembly GCA_006176705.1 of Cocos nucifera. NCBI lineage: Eukaryota > Viridiplantae > Streptophyta > Magnoliopsida > Arecales > Arecaceae > Cocos > Cocos nucifera. Next base: position 215,265 of record QRFJ01000704.1, read on the forward strand.
CTACAACCATAAAAGTCATCACATGGTTGGATCAATACTACCATAAAAATCAAACTAGGTTAGGCCTATATTTACAAATACCCAGAGTACCCGTGGAGTGGGCCGACCCGAATTCTATAGGGAGAAAACAATGACCTGCTAAGGTACTTTGGATATTTGTAATTATAGGCCTAGCCTAGTCTGATTTTGATGGTTGTATTGGTCTAGTCCACAAATCCCATGGGATTTTGGATCCAACCATCCAAACAGGCCCTTAATAATGTTTTACCTATTGTTTTCATGGAAAATGAGCGAAAGTCGTTATTCATTCAGATATTCATCATTTTATGCTCCTGATACTGCTAGTTATCCTTTAAAAAGACGCCCTAACTCGTCAAATTTGCTAAAAACTTCTTGAAGTATTCTGTTGCATTCATTTCTTCTCATTGAATAATGATTTGCCGGCTATCCATCAAAAGACCAGTCACCAGTCATTTGTAGTCAAAAGCAGCACATGGTTGCCAACAGTGCCTATGGTAGTCTAAACTATGAACCTTGTAATTACCTGAACAGAATGCATTGGAGTTAAAATTTTCATCATTATGTATTTTACTACAAATTACTACATGCTTTGCCAGACAGAAATATACATAGGATTTGGATTGTCTTGATTCAGGACATGCCCTTCGGTAGCAACCATTAACAGGAAATTTTCCATAGTATTTCTAGTATTCCTTTGTGCTATTTACTGTTCATATTAGTAGGATGTTTCAGTACTCATTGCAGTTCGTCTTTCTTTTAGTATCTGTCTTTTGATGTCAAGTTTCGGCATGCATTTATGAGATTGCAAGAATCTTTAGACGAATTCATAGAGAGGAATCGTCCCTAAATAGTTTGGACAAGGATTCATTGTTATGCTTGTGGTGAATCACCTTGTTGCTCCATGCATCGACTGCTGTCAGTAAATGCTCTCTCAAATTCCTTTTACATGCCATCCATGTTATTCAAGGTTTCTTTATTGTTTCCAGGCTATGCAACCACGATATGAACAAGCTGACAACATCTACCAGCAGCTACTTGGCTGCAACATCAGAGAGTCGCCCCCTGAGCAGACACCAAAGGAGTCACCATCGCCCTTCTTCGATGCCCCTCCTGGTTTTGTCCCAAAGTCCGGTGATGGCGATGGAGACAAAGCACCATCAACCCCAGTCAAGTACGACCAGGAGGGACCTCTCGCTAATGATGATTCTTCTCATACAGAAGAAGAGCACCGGAAAACAGCTGCTGCTTCAGTGGCAGCAAAGCTTGCGGCGTCCACCTCGTCTGCCCAGATGCTCAGCTACGTCCTCTCCTCCCTGGCTTCGGAGGGCGTCATCAGCCAGACTGTGAAAGAGTGCCCTTCTGACAACAAGAGGCCTAAACTAGATAATGATGTGCCTTCTTACATGCCACCACCTCAGTCTCAATCTCAGTCTCAGACTCAGCCACCCCCTCCACCATTCCCACATCCTGATATGCTGCATCAGCCGCCGCCGCCGCCGCCGCCGCCGCCACCATCACCATTACCTTCCATGAGTCAACCGAGTCCGAGTGTTCAGCTACTTGCGCCTCCACCTCCACCAACCACCATACAGCTTATGCAGGCTGCTGCTGGACCAGTGACTGCTGTGCCCTTCAGTTATGGGTCAGCCCCGCTGCCTCTGCCAAGCTATCCAATGGTTGGCATGCCTCCTTACTCGAGCGTGCCAAATCCCTACCATGGTTTCCAGGCATCAGATGCTGTTGGTGGTCTCTTTAGCCAACCACCATTGCCAACAGCACCACCACCAATGACTCGGCAATGATAAGCCAAGGGTGGTCAAGCACAAGGAACAATATGATGATTGAATGATGCGGAGCTCTTACAAGTGGCTGATATGAATTTTTGTTGCATCTGAAGAATTCTGTTGGTCGTATTCACATTGTATGCTTCAATCTTATTAACTCATGTACATGTACAAGTCATATCATCTAAAGCATTAGAAGTGTTGAGGAGAGTTATTTAACTGAAGATGGATTGAAAATTTAGATTTGATAGATTAGTGAAGCAAAACTTTAATCTAGAGAAAGAAGTTGAATTTGGAAAATATATTTGAAGGCGGGAGGGCCTTGGTCCACCTCCATTGTGACTTTGGTTTTCACGGGTTTGAAACTTTTAGAAAAAGTCTTTTCAAGAAGGGGGGATCAGTCTTTTCAAGTGATTTCTTAATTCTCGTTCCTCGTAGGAAACTCGCATAGGGTTTAGGGGATATAACGAGCGAAATGATTTAATCAAAAACACATGGTTCCTCTTTTCTTATATATGGCCCAATAAATGATTTGTGATGGAGGTATAACAATTTCTAACACTCATCTACCAACAAAGAAACGACTTGAAAAGACGACAGCAACAACGGAAACACGCCAACAATCGCGGAGGCAGCGGTGGCACCCATCATCATAGAATGAATTTGTGGCAAGTACATAGCTATAGTCAGAAGCTTCGGTTACTGACATGATTCTACGAGGAGAGGATTTAGAAATGGTGATCATAAAGGAGATGATTTGCGGGAAAAAAAAAATATGGAAACAACAAATTACCAGAAAATGGAAATTTAAATAACTAATATGAAGTATATAACCCCAGAATATGATAATAACACTATGACAACTATAAATAAAATACTCAATTATTACTAAATAGAAGGGCTATTAATATAACTCTTAATTCTTGTGACTCGAGTTATATATGGTGACCGGGCACTACCATGGCAAAATATCTTAAGATGTCTTAACCGTCAGGCACTTTAGTTCCCACACACACAAGGCAAAGATCCAAGCCTGAAAAGTCCAAGCATCTAGGCTCAAACCTCTCTAGGTTACTTGCGTGCTCCTACCATTCACCTGGGGCATAGAGAGGAATGAAGATGCTATGCATTCCTTCAAATTGCTTCCATCCATCGTATTCACTATTAGAGAAAGACCCATGTCCCCCTTATGCCAGTCCTCTCCGAAAAGGAAAAAAAAAAAATGTAGCGAGTAATTTCTAAAACCAAGGGAAACTAGAGTTGCATGAAAACATGAGCTTTGAGACTATATGGTAGAAAAAACAGAACCTCTCATAACATATTCTTTATATGTCTTAACCCTGCAGGTGATTCTTCTAAGATTCAACGACTAAATCCCGGCCAAAAAAAATATCCAGACTTCAAGCCACCGCTCCCACTAGTTTAAATCAAAGATTTTTTATCCCACTGGGAGACATCCCAATCATCCGGTTCCATTCTTGCAAGAAAACAAGATGGATATGAGATCCGAACACTGAAATCCATCAATGTAGAGGGAGAAGAAGAAAGAGCAAAGGAGGGAAGGAAGGAAAGATGGAGTAAAAAATAAAAAAATAAAAAAAATAAAAAAAAAGGAAAAGAAAGAAAATGAAAATGAAAGAATATATTAAATATTGCTCAAGTTGCTTGCAGAGTGCTTCTCCCTTGATAAGATACCACAAAAAAGAAGCACGGGAATGATTTATTTTTGGCCATCTCCTGACATAAAACATTGAGTTAGAACCAAACGAAGCTACCTTGAATTTGCAACGGCAGAGATTGAAGTCATGTTCTGGTGACAGAAGACACGTCAAGTCACACGGATAAGTAGAACCACCATGATGAAAATACAAGTCATGACAAAGATTACAAGCCATGTAAAGCACGTAGTCTTGGAACTCTCCGAGTACACCTCCATGGCCCGCACATTGGCACGCCCGGTGCTGGCCAAGCTATGTTCCACAGCCCTCTCGGTAGAATCAAGTGTCTGTTTAAGCCATGTTACATAATCAAAAGAACCCAATGAATAATTCTGGTATCCGCAGATGGCAGTACCGGTAGCAATAGAAAAGTAGCTGTACATGTTTGGAATAATTAAATTTGCAACAATGAAGATATCAACTAATTTATTATGGAAAAGTTGATTTTTTTTTTTTTTTTTCACCAAGAAATGCACGCATTTAAAGTGTGTGTGATCTAGCAAGGACAGAGAATTAAAATAAAGAGACACATTAATATTTTGAAAACTTTAATATTACGCAGCTTTGAATTGGTTTCAGACCATAGTTTGAAAAGTCAAAAATTTGACCTGAAAGTTAGCCAAGTCAAGTCGGTTCAAAAACTTGATCAACTACCGAGTGAGTCTTGAGCATCAAGACTTGATTATACATACATACTCGTCCATGTATACACATTAACATATATATTATTTTTAAATATATATACATTTGTTATTCAATATCGATGTTTAAGAACATGAATAGAGAAATTTATATACATGCAGACATAAAGCCCAAAATCCTTAATTTATTATTTACACAATAATAATATATTAAATAATAATTAATATAAAAAATTAAGGATCAACAATGACTATTTGACATGCAACTAACCATTATTGAAATCTCGTTATTCAGTGCTAGGAGGCAGCGGCCAGCAGAAGATCATGATCAACATTGGAATGATGGGGTTGGGGGATGGGTCAGGAATAGAAGCCCCAAGCGTTTATACATTTTCACATTAAATATATTAAAAAACCCTCCGATGACTTGTTTTGATGAAAATTTTAATAACAGAGTATTGAAATGGACTATAATTAATATTTAATACTCAATTAAGTCAAATGTCTTGGACCAAGTTTCAAGTAACTCTGAGAATCAGCAGAGTCAAGACCAATCCAAAATCTGAGTTTTATTCGAGCCAAGTCTCCAATCAAGATGGCTCAAAACTTGCAAGTGGAATTGATGCAGCCAAGCTTTCAGTTGACGAGTTTTTAAGCTATGTTTCTGACTAGGTCAAAATTTAAGCAAATAGATGTATCAATATCACCATATCAGCATTTAAGCAGCGTCTGCTAAACTTTCTGAAGCAGAAGGCTGCACCTTTCCCTATCTAACGTGTGAACCTTAGAAGATTCAGAGGGTAATATATGTATACATATATTTTTTACATAATGGAGACGAATGCATAATACAAACACAATAGCTGCACCACTCTTTCGAAAAATTTGAGCACTTCGTGAAGAACTAGCATCAATTTAGTAAGAAAATCCCAACTCCAATAAGATTCCTTTCCTTGTTCTGTCCCAAATTAGCCAGCCAGTCAGCAGCACCATTTTCCTCTCCATATACATGCATAATCCATAAATGATCACATCTAGCAAGTAGTTTTATGATGTCAAAATAGGAATACTTTTCTGGCCAATGAACCTGCTGTTTTTGTGGAACCAAAAAGACATCTGCTCCCTGCATATCCCAACATACAAAACCTATTCCAGTTATGTCTCTATTCATAACTATAGATGCATCAGAATTGATTTCCATGACAACATTTAGTAATAGTCCACTTAATTATTTTCCTAATCAGGTCCACAATACACTTTGGCATTCCAATACCTCTCTAATAACTCTCCAAGATGTGTTGTTCCTTTATCCTCTAAATTCCTTTAAAGACGGCAATATTTCAATCTTTCCATAAATTCCAACAAGTAAAAGCTGCTAATAATGGCTCTATTGCCTATCAACTACAGCAGCATGCCAATATTTTACTGCATCCACTTCTCAACCCATGAACCATCCCATGAACTCCTAAACATACTTATCTTGATTTTGACAGCTCTAAAACATATTCTAAATAACTTAATTCTCTACTCCGTACTGGTTGCATATGCTGTCTGGCATCAAACATCTTTTTTTATGAGCTTAATGCAGCAGGAAACTTATTTTGAATCATTTTCCATAACAGAAACCTGATCTTTGGCCATGTAGCAATCTCCAAATAACATTCCCATACTTCCCACTCCATCTCTCCTTAAAATTTCAGTCCTATTCAATTAATGTTTGGAAACAATTAAACTGTAACGAACCTCCAGGATCACATATCCAAAGCAAGGAATCTTTAACCTCTCTCTTTAGAATCAGCCACTAAGAAGATCTATTTCATCATTCTTTATGAAAAAATTGAAATAACTTTTACACAGACACATACATAAAGGGTCATTCACCGGTTATAGTCCTGGCAATCTGGGGTCCTTGGAGGAGAAGAGTGGGGACAGACCTAACCTGTTTTTACTTGGTCAGAAACTAGCTGTCCTAGGACCTGAATCACTGCACTTGTCAACCCAAGCCTTTTACCACTGCACTGAATAATAACCCCTAGTACGTATATATGTAGGTATATACATAAATGTACATACATACACAGTTTACCATCATCTGTAAATAAAATCACTTCCAACTAGATCCATCTCACCCAATGCTGTCATCAAAGACAGTTCGGACAAGCCACAAGTTTCTGATACCAAACCAGTTGGTAAAAAATGGATAACTGACCTATACTATAATTAATTAGATTCATCTAAGTTCTTAACTAAAAGTATTTTTGATGTACTGAATATGCCACATTTGTATAACTACCTTTTATGGATGGGCTTACCATACATGAATCAATCTCACAAAAGAAGAATCAAGAAGTTAATTAACTAGCTTCTCCTAAAAGCATCTTTTGGGCCTCTACTTCTCATAAAAGCACTTCTCAATTGATATTAACAAAAATTTAATCTTTTAGACATTACTCCCTTTTTTTTCACTTTAAAAGTTGCAGGACTCTCTTATCAACACCAAAAGTGCCTTTAGTTTTCCACCAAAGGCAGTCAAAGAAAAATTCTGTTTCTGAATATAAGCAATTAGATCAAAATCAGAGCTATAATTTTTAAAACTTGGGGTAGGATGTATAGAACTAGGATCAACGGGGCTAGCAGCTGATAAGTTAAATGAAGTAATAATTGCATTACTCAATATAGACAAGATGGAAGCTTAAGTAACCATAACCATACAGATCTATTTATTCCTACTAGTTGGTGCTGTCTCTATGAATCCATCTTTGCTGACCATTTCTATTAAGGGCTATATTCATTGTTACTAGAAGCTTATTCACATCCCTTTTCACAACTTCTCACTTATATATCCTTCCCCTCCTATATATAGCAGAAAGCTAAGTCCCTCTTCAACTAGGGCTTTTTAGATATTTATCGTATATGCTCAAATCACAAGAGATGATTCTCCAGCATTTAATCCTAAATGTCTGCAAATTCTACTTCCTATCAATGTACTTATACCACCTTAATTTCTTAGTGTAGCCCATTGCTCTTGCATTCTCATCTGTTTACGGGACTCCGGCATACAGCAGCAATTTGTTCATTAAAAAAAAGATAGCATATAAAATTATCATATATGGGAAAAATGGAAGAATACTTGCAGCAATCCAACAGGATATCATATTTACAAGTAAATTGGTCACCAGGAGCTAGTAAATGAATGGTCTGGAAATCCTTGTCCGGCAGAATTTCATCCAAGAGTTTTCCTTCTAGGCCGGGGGGGGGGGGGGGGGTTTAAAAGATCAAAACTCCAAATTGCTTAAGGTCTCCCTCTTCATGGAAGTGCAGCTTGGGGTTTTAATCGCAAGAAAGTTGACCCAAATGCAAGAAATTCTTCCTTTCTTTTGTAGTAGGTGTGTGAGGTTTCAGCCTTGAACTATAATCTAAAGGTCAATCCATGATGACTGAGGGGCCCTGTTTTGAGGTCCACAAAGGTTCTGCATAATAAGCACAAGGAGGCGAGGATTTTTTAGTTCTCTCCACCTCAATTTCGATTATTTATGCATCTAAAGAAATGTTGCTGATAACATCCACCTCCAGCCCCCTCACTTATGCGTGCAAAGATGTGCACACAAAAGTGTAGACATAAAAACAGAGAGAAAGAGAAGAAGAAAGGCATGCAATTTTTACCTTCTCAGTGTCCTGCAATGATCGGTTCATCAGAAGACTGCTGTCCTTAAGTTGCCGTGCTAACACAACCATTTCGTCCGTCAAATCTTCTTGAAGCTTTCTGGTAAAAAGGAAATGAAGAAAATATAAATTCATATAACCAATAATGTATTAGGTGAAAAAGATAATTCTAATCTTCCAGATATGTAAGGCTGAAATGGATGCACTTGGCTGAGAACAAAAGCTGAAGCATATGGCAGTAACTATCTTTATGAGAAAGATATTGACTTATCGGATGATAGATGGTAAAGGAAAAATATGTAGAACAACACACAAAGAGCAACAGGACATCTTAAGGAAAAATGACCAATATGCCTAATTGATGATACAAAACAATCCAGTCCTACATATTAAGGGTTAGGTTGACAGATCCTTATTTTCCATAAGCTTTGAAATAAGGTCAAGTCCAAAACAAAATTTGATTCAATCCTCTACTCCAGGTTTGGTGATATTTAAACCTAGATATTATAGGCCAGCAATTTTACAAAAGATAGAAGCATCAATTACTTAAACAAATGTCTAACACCAATACACAATATCAGCATCCATTTTTTTATTCCATAAACAAAAAACCAATAATAAGCTGTCAGTCATTCAAGAAGAAGTGCACGGAAAGGCAATCAATCAACTCATTATGCGTAAAACTTTATTGTCATTACTTTATATGGATGAAAATCGATGATGAGTGGCATTACTAGACAAAAGTAAACCAGAGTGAAAGATCACGATTCCGAGGTGTTGTAGTAACACACCTATGTTTCTCAACGTGAGATTGTGCTGCTGCATCCAACTTAATTGGTGTTGCTGAGTCCCTCTCCTTAGACTCCTGGATGCTATCTTCAATTTCTACATGAGCTCTGTTTAGTTTTGATCAAAAAAGTGAAGTCATGTAATCTAACAAAGCAGAGAGGAACACAGAAACAACCAGCACCAACAATGCCTACACAAAGAGCTGCAGCTTTGCTTACACAGTTCTCCTTCTCAATCCAGGAGGGGGGTTTACATAGTTTTCATCCTGTTCTGACTTAAAGGGGCTTTCCTCATCTTTAGTTTCATCAATAACCTTCACAGGTTCTGGCTGACGAGGTTGTCAATATTCATTAATAAGTGTACTTGAAGATAGCTTTCAGTCATAAGAATAACTCACAATTATTTGCACTGAACAAGCCCACACATTTGCAATAAAAGAGCACAATCAATTTTCCTTAAATGGTAAAAGATGACATTTTATACAACCTCCAGGATCTGACCACATCACACTTACCAATAAAAACTGACACTTATATTGCATTTGAGATATAAAATGAACCAGAAACAGAAAGATGGCAGAAAAGTTTGATTTGTAACAGAATGAATTTTGACAGTCTACAAATTAATTAAAACTGATGTACATTACGGAACTTGGAGACTGGCAACAACTTAATCAATTTGGATATAATCTGATAGTTTGAAACAAAACTATGTTATGTACTAATTAGCATCAACTATGAAACATTGTTAATGAGAAGTATATGAAAAGGTCATTCTTTAAAATTATGACAAACATCAATAATTATGAATATTTGCATGGAAATGAACCAAAAATTCTTTTAGATGTATGCACCATCAATTATACATTAAAGAAAACCCTAGGAATAAACCTAGTGAGTCTAAACAGAAGAGATAAACATACCAATGGAGTAGATAATTTGGCAGCAAGGGCTTCGATCTTCTCTGAATATTCATTCAATTTTGCTTTTGAAACACTGAGAAAAGGTCAGAAGAGATTGTGATTACTATATGAAAAAGTTCTTTTTCTCTATTTTTTTCCAATGCTAAGAATGCTATATGAATAAGTTACATGTGGTTTTGCAATCCTTACAATGGTATATGCACCAAAGTTTGGAAAACTGACCTTCCTGCAATACGATACATCCTGCACTGCAGTATGTACCATGTCATACCACCCCATATTGTCAGACCAGGAGTTGACACAACAGCATACCATGGTACATACTATAGTGACATACAACTCCTCAACCCTCATATGGTATTTCAAAACTTGCTATGCACCAGCAGTACCAAAAAGTAAAACTTCTAGTTCTAGATGCATGTACTGTATCTAACTCAAAATCATTGGCGAGCACAACAAACATCATACATGCAAGAATGTGTGCACGCATCCATAAAACTTTTATTCCATTTGATAGGGTGTAGCATGTTTGTCTAAAATCTCCTTTGTGTTATTAAAGACAGGTACTGCATCCTGCTTAGACAGCTAGTCAAATTTTGCATAGCTAAAGAAAGAGGGTTGAGCGAACATTATATATGAACAGGTGTATCATGCGTGCACATTGAGTTCGTTAAAAAGATGAAAAAATAATGTATAAACAAATAATTTCACACTCCAAAAGCCGTTGAATGAGGATTATGCTCAGAGGATGCAATTGTTTGGGGGTGACGAAGTTAAGGATTAACCAAAATGGCAGGAGGCTTTAGAAAGGAATGCAAACAGTTAAACTTTAAAACTTTAAGAGGATCAAGCAATTAAACTACGGAACAACTACCAAATGTTAGTTTTGTTTGGTTAATGAACCTTTGTAATGAAACCTTGTAGATAGAATAATATATATTCTATAGTGACGAGCACCAGTAATCATAGGGATAGATTTCTTTATACATAATGTTAAGACAATATTGAGCAAGACCTGAAGAGATTACAAAATACTGACCAGATAATTTATTTTGTGTGAAATAAATAAGAATGAAATAAGATGTTCATATTGGCAACACTTATGCATGAACAATTATAAGTACAAAGTATTGACAGAGAAACAATGGAATTTCTTTTCTAACAACAGACTTTCAAATGGGGCCAAATTTAAAACCTGAGATAAATTGTGACATTTTGAATCATAAGATAATTGACATCATAAATTATAACAAATTATTCAAGGGGAAGAAGATTTTTGAGAAAAAAGAAACAACGTTATAGCCCAAGGAGTACTATCAGAAAAATAGACAGGCCAGGCAGCTATCAACAAACAACTTTTCAAATTTCATCACTGAGGCTGAGGATGAAAACTGTATGTGTGGACACAAAATGGCAACCTTGGTAGCTGTCAAACAGATATGCAATGTCTAACAGTGTAAGGGGTACTCAACCACATGTTAAGTGGCTGCCTAGTCCATTTAACCAGTTAAGAATCCACTTACATTCTTGAGCAGCCATCTAGTCCACTTATAGTCTTAAAGGATTACCTAGCATTCGTTTTCAAAAATATAGCATTTATAATTTTAAATATATTTGATATTTAGTTTAATGCTAAAAATAGAATATTCCACATGCTACCTGACATGATCAAACAAATTATAATGGTTGTAATTCAATTACTGTTGCCACATTTGAACGTATTACAAAACCAAGAAACTCTTTTACATACACCTTAATGTGCTAACATGAAAGACAACTGATGTCTTACTTGTGCAACAACTGCCCTTAAAATAAAAATTAAAAAAAAATATTGCTCCTCCTCCTACCATTATTTTTATATATTTAAATGCCTACTAATAATTATCTTCCTTGGTTTGCTCATGGACTTCAGGCATACATATTAATTAGCAAACAAAGTTCAACTAGGTAAGTCAATGTATTCAAAATTTATTACTTATTATTTTTATTTAACTTGTTTATTTTGCTATTTCATATACTTCTTTTAACCATGTACTTATGCAATACCGTGTTTAAAGACAAACATTTTCTACACTTACAGACCTGTTAGAGTTTCAAGATAAATATAATCAATTTGACAAACTCGGTACAGTAAGTTATCTGGGCAGCTGGTGGACCAATGAAGCTTGATAAGTTTTCACTCCTCTCTCGATCCTATCAAAGCTCCATGTGAGATGCAGAAATAGCCTGTCTGAACTGTATAAGCAAGAAAGTTTATGGATTCAATCCATGATTAACAAGCTTATGGGGTCTTTACCACTTGCATTTAGCCAGCCAAGGCCAACTTCTATACACGTTGACAAACTAAGAATGTGATGTCTAACGAATCGCTGATGGCCAGATCGTCAGATCAATAGAACATGCTATCCAGTCCTAGCATTCTACACCTCTTTTCCCCCATCACTTATACCATGCTCTCGTCTGTGCTACCACTCAACCTAGCTACTCCACTCTGTTACCCACAATCTTTTTGTTCCCCACCTCATCTCTAGCTGATCAACAAGAATTACTTCCTCTTTTCCTCTCCTTCGGTGACCTCTTTTATCTTCTCTTATCCCCTAGTTTTAATTAGAAAAGAAATCCATCTAGACCCAGTAACTCCGGCTTTCCTCTGTAGTCATTTCACTCTTCAATTCATTCTCATATGTTATTGAATCAATCACTTCAACTGCCACCCAACTCAGGCTTCTCTCAATCTCTGGCATGAAATCTCTCTCTCTCTCTCTCTCTCTCTCTCTAAAAGGCTTGAGCAAACCAAGGCCTCCACCAGATTTAGCTAGTTAACAGTCCTAAGATTATGCAGAAAATATTTTCTTAAATGGATAACATTTTTTAAAAAAGAATAAAAGAGGATAAGCATATAAAATGGACAAACCTTGGTATTCCCTCTGGTGTTATCTCTGCCCCTAGTTGCTCTAACTGTTCCCTCAATGTGGTGACATACTGGAAAAGCAAACAGCATCAATTTCAATCCACTTAATCCAGTGTAAAATGATAACATAGCAATAGTAAGGTGCTATAATTGCTAAATTTCACAACACTTGAACAACATGAATCTAGCATGCCACTATGACCTACATTTAAAATATTAAAAGTAATGCAATCAACTGTATTAGTTTTTCAACTTCTTTTTATGAAAAAAATGAAGAATAAACAACAAATAAGTTCTTAGAAGGGTTCTAAGAAGATGAAATTAACATAAATATTTGTTCAAAATTTCATCCACATGTCTTCCATGCCATTCAACAGTGGGCAATTGGACTTTCAATAATGATTATCTTGAACAACAAATAAGCATAAGATTGAATTTCTCATCTAAGTGGCAAATTAACCTTATCATGCTGGAAATCATGGAACTGTATACTTTCTAGGAAGACTAAATTGTTTATGATGGGTGACATTAAATTCTGTGTTTTAATTAATGCTCATTATCCGCAATACCCAAAGAAGTTTAGGAAACAACATGGAAATTAATATAGCTAGTTATACAGTGATAGCTGAACTTGTTTCCCCAAATACTTTTAAAATCTGTTGCTTCCCCTAGATATTAGCCGCTCAGAAAAAATATTTCCAAAGATTGTAAAAAAATAAAAATAAAAACAAAAATGGCAAGAACAATTGCACACACCTAAAGCTTTCGGTTAAAAAGCAACACCTCACATTGAAAGGTTAGGATTGATACTTTGTTTTCAAAAGGAAGGATTACCACATCCCACACTGAAATATATAACCACTATAATTTCATTGACAAGAAAACTTATGTAGACACTACCCATACTTGTTCCATGGAAATTTAAGATCTGTACCTCAGAAATGTTGTTTATCAATTAACCAGAGGGAGGAAACTTGATCAGCAAATATCATCCTTTCAACTGGTCTTGAAAATCAAGCAGTTTAGGATCCATGTTTGAGTCTTACTAAGAAGGTTAGCTATTTAGAACCTAATGACATTTAACTAAAAGGGCAAGTCTACCAAGATTAATTATGGTCATCTTCATGTACATAGGAGCAAAATTCAATCAGGTGAGAACCAGTGTCAGAACTACAAAATACCCACAAATTTCTGATCCACAAGACTGAGATTTGCAATATGTCTCCTTACAGAAAAAATAAATCCATGGTGATCCTTGTGTTCATCACAGATGTTAAAAAGTGCAGAATTACTAAACCTAAGCAAGATATTTTTACAAGTTTGTTTTGAAAATTAGACAATGACTATGTTTTCACTTAAGGAAATCCATATTATGGATGTGCACTAATATCTACTCATAATATGGTTTTATTGATCATCTGAGATATTTAATTTGTGATGCTAACTTTTCTAAGAAGTTCAACAGCACAAGCAGAATGTTGTGATTTGCGACATGTCTAATATGAAACCTACTGAAAATTATATTAAATATATGTTGGAGAAGATAAAATAACAACAAAATATCATGAAAGCCACTTGGAACCTACGATACTAATAACATGCATTCAACTCACATGTATGAGCTTTGCCTGATTCTGCTGGTGAGGAGCAGCTGCAAGCAACCTTCTCAAATTCACTTCAGTCTTGCTAAGTCTCATGACTACACCTAAAAAGAAACAAGAACAATAACAGAACTTCCGCACAATAGGCATAATCTGCTGTCACATAACTCAGAAATTACCTATGATGCAGCAGAAGAGAAGATTTTAGAGGAATTACATTAATCCATCGCAGAACAAGATTACCATATAAAAAAGTTTTCCTAAAAAAAATTACTTTTCCTTCTTCAAGTTTTGCGTTTAACCGGCCAAACCCACAGCCTCAAGGCAGTAAGAACCAATTTTCACTCGAGCTCCCTTACTTCAAGACAAGCATCTTCGATCCTATCCCAATATGGTGCCCATAAAGAAGCTTGCACCCCTCTTATCTTGTCCCCCCAAACATATATATCACATAGACAAAAACTTCTCTTTGTTATTAATTCCCATTCTACAAGTTGATCCCAGAATTCAAGTCCAAATGATTCTTTAAACACCGTGGCGCGCCCCCCACACGCCCCCCCCCCAACCAAAAAAAAAAAAAAAACCAGCCAAAAGAAAAAAAAGTCATCTGAAGCGTATGAAAGATTAAAACAACATTGGTTCGTGAGAAAAAGGATTAAAACAACAATATTGAAACCCTCTATTGAATTTTGCATTAATTAGAAAAAAAGAAACTACGAGAGCGAAATCACGCCCCTTACCAATTCCTCACATGAATTCAAATAAAGATAGAGAGAGGAAAGAATAAATCAACGATTTTTCAAGTAAAAAGATGTCACAAGCAATCAAAATCTCACCGATTTGGGATTTCTGGTGTACAGATCGTCGATATTCTATCGATCTTGGGGGGAAGGGGAGGAGAGAGAAATGGACGACAGAGGACTTGCCCAACAGGGGGTTGGGCTGGGTGAACAAGGTTTAGGGGGTTCTATCGGTGGTGCTGGCCTGGCCTAGAAGTAGTTTTCGATTTCAGCCAGAGCGCGCATATGCCCATTGCCCAACCCAACCCAAAGCGATTGTGCAAAAATTAGAAGAGTAATACTTTGTACACCGCTTGCGGTGTAGGAAAACTACACTCTATCTGACTAAGTCACGTGGTTATCAATTTTTAATGCATATTTAATACCTACAATCTGCTTTTTTGTTTGAAAATTTTAAATGACGAAAATACTTCTGCATGCAGAATGTCATGATGTTATAAATTTTTCAATATTATGACATCCTGCATGCACGATGTCATAATATGGCTCAGGATGTCATAATTTTTTCCTTATTATGACATTATGCATTCAGAATGTTATAATTTTGATGCAAGATGTCATAATACGTCACATAATATTATAATTCTTTTCAAAAAATAAGGATATTTTCATCATTAAATATTTTTAAATGAAAAAACGAAACTGTAGGCATTAAATGCATGTTGAAAAGTGGCTGGACAAAAATACCCCTTCTATATTATGATATCTTGGCCCATATTATGACATCCTGAGCCATATTATGACATTCCGCATAAAGGATGCCATAATATTGATATAAGATGTCATAATTTTTTTTTCAAAAAATAGAGATATTTTTGTCATTCAAAATTTTTAAACAAAAAAGCGGACTGTAGGCATTAAATGCGTATTAGAAAGCAGTGGCAACGTGGCCTAATCAGATAGAGCGGTGTAGTTTTTCTACACTGCCAGCGGTGTACAAAGTATTACCTAAGTTAGAATCGGAGTACTGGTCCTACCAAGTTTTCCCCCTCTTTAAGAAATTCTCATAAATCCTAAAATTTTCTTTTCCAGATGATCCCCTCTTCGCCCGCACCAACTCCTCCTCCCCCTCCCCCGCTGCCGCCCTTCCCTCTTCTGCCACTCCCCCTCTCCAACTAACCTCCTGGCCCCTCCTTCCTCGCCCTCTCTCCTCTCCCTCCCCCTGCTGACGGCATCCCCTTACCCTTAACCTCCTCGTCCACCTTTTGCCACTCACACCGCCACAACTCGCACAAAATCCCATATGCTTGAAAAAAATCCCAACCGGAACCTAAGCAAGCCCTCCGATCTCCCTCAGGTGCTCTCCTTCTCGATAGATCTTCGAAAAAGAGAATGGAATGAAAAGAAAAAAAATTATCAATCTATGTGGGAAAAGGTCTTACCTTTCAATTTTTTTCCATGTTTCCCTTATTTTTGTTGATTTTTTCTATATTTTTTCAGGTTTTTCCACTGTTTTTTGAAATCAAAATAGCTCCCTGCAAAATATAATGTGCGGTGGCGGATGGAGATACAAGGTCAAAATTATTTTCCACGGCAAAAGGCAATAGTGTAGTGGAGGCACTCCTCAGGATATTTCATTATTCAAATTATAAGAGATGTTTCTTCAAATGTTGAACATAAATATTTTTTCCAATCATTTATATGAAACAATTTAAATTTATATCATCATCTTTAATTTTAAAAAAAAGTCAATTATATGCGAGGTTAGAGCAACTTAAATACCAATTCAAATAACATGGATCCACAGCTTATATCCATTAGAAACAGGTCATGAGATGCTCTAAATACTCATAGGCATATCCCCTAACCCTATAGCGAGGTCCATACGCCATTAAAAGGATGGTGATGATGGTGGTTTTTGTGGATGATTGCAACAAGAAAAGTGGGATGGTTTCGCGGGTAAATGAACTTAACTTGCCCCAGAGTTTGCATTGGAGCCTCCAGATGTGCATTATTCTTAACCTTAAATGGAACAAACTTGCACCTTATGTCTTTAAGTAAGAGAAACAACAATTAAAAAAAAAAATTAGACATTGCACTAACTAATCAGATAATTAACATATCTATATTTATATTTGTTTTATTTGATGAATACAAATACAGATACAGATATTGATCGGATGCAAAAATGTATATCCAAATTTATTTAAAATAAATATGGATACAAATTAGATATTGAAAGTATAGATATAAATATAAATAAAAGTTAAATAATTAAATTTTATGACCACAAAATTAAAGATATTACTAAGTGAATAGTAAATCAAGTTAATAGTATGCAAATGTGATTGCATATTTTCTTTAAAAGTTTATAAATACTATATAAAATTAAATAAGATTATAAATAAAATCAGATGCAAGGGATGTGATTTTTTTTTAAAATATATTTTATTTTATCGATTTATTAATATCTATTCTAAATATTTTAAAAATAATAAAATAATAATATATTTTTTTTATGATATAAGGTATTTATAAGCTATTTTATTTTTTTTCTAAATTTAGGATTCTCCATAGGCCTCTTGCAGCTCTTCACCTTCGGAGCTCGCTCTCCACTGCCATAATGGAGCTCAAGAGGCTCTTAGAGAGCCGAGACCCCATCCGAATCAAATATTGGCTCTCACTTGCATATCCACGGCCTGAGCCTCGACTTTGCTCTAAAGGCTCGCACTACATGATTAGTAGCATCCATCTGCAAAGCTGCTGACCTCATCCTCCAGCTCGTTTGTGTGCTAACGATCCCCATCAGGTAGCCCCACATCACCCCATAAATTGAAAATTTTGTAGCCAAAGAAAATACTTACAATCATATGTTCAAAGAGGCTGATGGCTTCTCGCCCATTTCCATGCATACCATATGCTGCAATGATTGAAGTCATACTAGTTTATAACCCGATATGATGCATAGGATGGGAACCTAAGAAACCCCTCTAATCTCTCTTAAGTGCTCTCCTTTCCCACAAATCTCTAAAAAAGATAATGAAATGAAAGAAAAAAATGATCATCTATGTGGGAAAAAGTCTTATCCTTAATTTTTTTCCGTCTTTTCTCTATTAAGATCTTACTCTAAATTTTTTTTCCATCTTTCCCATGTTTTCATTGATTTTTCCCATGTTTTACCCAGTTTTTTCCCTATTTTTCCATCCTTAGGAGTCTTAACCGAGCGGAAGGCTTGGAGCATTGATTTTCCCTATGTTTTATCCCATTTTTCTATATTTTTTCCATCCTCAGGAGTCCCAACCAGGTGGGAGGCTTGGAGCGGTTGAATAGGGAAGTAAAAAAAAATGCAGGAGTCCCAACCAGGTGGGAGGCTTGGAGCATCAATTTTTTCCATGTTTTACCCTCATGCACAAGATACATTTTTCTCCTCAAAAAATATTTTATTTTATTAAATTTATTAATATCTATTCTATATATATATTAAAAATAATTAAAATAATAAAAAAATATATTTTTGTGCATAGTGTGGATTATAAGCTATTTATAAGCTATTTTATTTTTTCTAAATTTGGGGTTCCTTAGTCTTATTTCGTTTTTAGACCATTTTTTTGTAAACAATAGAAAGTATTTCTAATTTTTTTAAAAAATTAATATTTTTATATGTTATTGTTGAAAAGTTGGAGAAACTCAAAAATGCTCTCCAAGAATCAGGACCTCATTCGGATCAGGCATATCGACGCCCACTCGCAATCTAAGCCTCGACTCCATTTTGAAGGCCCACACCATCTTCGAGGGCATGGTCAGCCAGTAGTCCGCCTGCGAGGCCATTGGAATTGTCCTCTAGCTCATTCACGAGGGCAACAGAATGGAAAACCAACATTCTTTAATTTTAAATATTTAAAGGCATGCAGTTGCCAAATGGCGATAGCAAGTACACGTAGCAATCCTTTGCCTTTGTACGTTTTGTAGGATTTTTGAGATTATGGAAATTCACCGATCGTTCAGCCAGATTGGTCAGGTCAACCCAAAACGGCAAAGTCATGACAATCCAAATGTATTTTCGCCAGTCCTCTTTTTACAATCGCATTTTTCTTTATTTTGCACATGTGGTGAATGAAGGCTCAGCCAATGCAGATGCCTCCATTAAATATATATGTACGTCTGTATGTATGTATTAGATATATTAGATATATGATACTATATATTCAATATGTTACATATATAATATTTTCAAGTTTGATAGAGCTGACTTAATTTCAAGCACAGTTAAAATTATTTTTTTTAAAGAAAAGATTGAAATTAATTTCAAACATGATAACAAAACTCAAACTTACATCAATTAAATTTAATTTAGTTTGATTCAAGTTAAATTTGAGCCAAGCTTGAGATTGTCACATAAACTGATAGCCATCCATGAGGACCTTCAAGCAAGACACCTGCTTCCTAGCACGAATATTTCATACATAAATTATGATTATGAACTTAAAATTAATCATATATAAATTATTAGCCCAAATTGTTCCCAGATTACTAATCCACCCCTCCTTCCCTTCCACCCTCCTCCCACATCCTCACCAACACCTTGCACCCCTCCACTTACTCATCGGCAAATTCCGCAAGCGCTCCGGCAGCAACCGATGTCCCCACACATAGCAACCTCACGCCAGCCTCCGCCGTCATCATCCACAGCCCCTCTTCCACCGTTGCCGCCCCCTCCCACTATTGCTTGGTCATCGATACCACCCTACCATGAAGAAATCCATGTCGTTGATCTCCCCCACCTTGTTGACTGCATTGAGCATTTGGAAGAGAGTCTGGCTAGGATCATATGATTCTTCAGAGAAGGCTGCAAAGGCCTTCGACACCACCATTGTCTGCCTCTGCGGCCACCACAACCATCTAATTTCCTCAACACGTGTTAAACGGAGGCTTTACCAATGTAGAAGCCTCTGTTGCTCCCGACGCTGCCCACCCTGCCCTCCACTCAGCCCCTCCTGCCAACTGGTGCTTGGAGCAGCAACTAGAGGAGTCCCTCGCCGTGCTCGACCTCACATGGCCGTTGTGCTCGCCTAAAACGCTCCTCAACCCCTCTCCAAAACCTCCTTCCCCTTGTCATCCCCATCCTCGCCACATTCTCCCCCCCCTCGCTCCTAGCGCTGTCCCCAACCCGCCCCCCCTTGGTCCTGCCTGCTGTTTGGCCATTGGAGCAACGCCTCGAGGAGTTCCTCATCGTGCTCGACCTCATGGATGTCTAGCCCATCACCCTAGATCCCATCACTCCTCACCTAGGCTTTCCGCCATGCCATTGGTGTGCTCGACCAGTAGGGTATCACACATTTGCCACAAACTACTATCAAACGAAGGCTCTGCCAAGCAAAAGCCTCCATTTTAATATATATATATATATATATATATATATATATATATATATATATATATATATATACTAGCATATCACCTACACAATGCGTAGATGCAATTTAAACCCAAGCCCCCCCCGACCAAATGAAAGGGCTAAGGATGGAAAAACAGAAGAAAAACGGAGGGGGGGGGATATACGATACATACCCAACATAAAACCCAAGCCATCCTTCAAGCTTTATCTTCTCTAGTCGTCAAAGAAGGGGAGACTCACCCCACACGTTGTTGATCCTCTGTATGCAAAGCATTATTCTAAAAGAGATAGAGAGAGGAGGGAGAGAAAAATGAAAAGACATATATAGAATAAAGGCTAGAACTTGGTTGCCTGATAACAAACTGTCCAGAGTTCGCCATCCTCATATATCCACATGACAATTTATTTCGGAAAATCTTCAATTACGAAACTATGATTCGGTGAAGAATTACATGCATTTCAAGGAATGAAAGAAGTCAGTAGAGCCTTAGATTTCTTTTCTGGCACATGTAAAACCTATATGACCCAATGTCAACAGTTCAATAATCAATTCCCAGGAAAATCATGACACCATAAACCTCCTCCCAAGACAGAAAAAAAGACACCATTAAAAGCAACAAATTTAATAATATATAACATACAAATTAAATTGCACTCGAGATCACATTGGCATAGGACTTCGGGATTGTCCCACTGTCATCTCCACCATAGGCATCCTAGAAGCTAGGGTTAGGGTCAGGGTTGGAAGATTTTGGGGAGAGGGGAGAGGAGGAGAGCATAGAGAAGGCACTGAGGATGACGCAAGTGTCGATGGTGGAGCCAAAGTCAGTCTTCCACTTGAGGAAGATGCCATCTTTGACATGAAGCTCGTCAATGGGTAGCTCTGTACATAGGTGGCAGATCTCCTTAAAATTCTTCAGGACCTCAGTTAGGGATTGGTGGGAGACCTTAGAGGAGGAAGACGAAGAAGACGACAAAGAGGAGCCCTCTGCGATCTCCCGTAGGTTCTCTCCTTCCCCCATAGATCTTCAGAAAAAAAAAAAAAAGATCAATCAAGATCTTACCTTTGTTGTCGTAGAATTTTATTATGTTTTCCTCTAGTTTTTCCTCTATCTTTTCCATCCTTGGGAGTCTGAATTGGATGGGAGGCTTGGAGCTGCTGAATAGCGAAGCTTAGGTGACAGCTGGAGTTTTTGCCCACCATTTTACTCTTGTAGGGGTCTTTTTTCCACGTGGCTCCCCCTCCTTTTTTCAAAATCCCACATGTCAAATAGAGGTAGAAGCCTCTATTTTAATATATATATATATATATATATATATATTACACATAGATATAATATTTTTAAAAAATATATTATTAATCAATTAATAAAATAATGTAAACAGTGGTTTGTTGGCTAAGGGAGTAGTTAAGTCATCTAAATATATGAAGCTTCTGTCCTTAGATCTTCCATTGGTTTGTTGGCTAAGGGAGTAGTCAAGTCATCTAAATATATGAAGTTCAAGTCCTCATATCCTCTTTTTTCTTTTTCTTTTTCTTTTTTTTCCAATAAAACTTCTTATATGGTCCTATAAGATCAAAACATATATCCGATCATAAATTTTATCCTAATATTATAAATACTAAACATCCAAATAGACCTTAATTATTTTCAAAATACCCCTATTTCTTGATTCCCATACTATTTAAAATTTTTCACTCTTCTATAATATCCTTACCAAAAAAAACTTTCTTTGTTTGCAAAATAACCATATCCTTAAACCTAGATTAGTGTGTCAATATTTAAAATTTTTAACTAGCTTATAATATCCTTACAAAAAAACTTTCTTTGTTCTCAAAATGTGCGTATCCTAAAACCTATACGAGTGTGTCAATATAGATCTCCAAGTGCCCCTCTTTTAAGATAATTTTATTTTTGAAACAATCATGTTGGATGGTGGCCGACTGACCTGATGATGTACCCAACCTTCGATGACATGGCAGACACCACACTCGATGACATGGATGACTCAAGCTAACGACCTCACTCGGATGCCAATCACCCTCAATCAACTTCCGAGCAGCAGCCACATCGTCGGGTGACGAACACCGGAAGTCCGCAATAACATAGCATTGAAAGCATCAGACGTCTACTGACCACATCTAAGATCAGTTCTCGGATGAAGCCTAAGCATCGGCCCTCAGCTGATCACACTCAAATCCACCCCACTTATTCGCAAGCCCTTCTGCGATGCAGGAACTGTGAAAAGACCCTGGCATGCGGATCTTGCTTAGTTAGCAATCTATTACAATAGTGGACATTTCCTCCGGTCACAAAAAGCTAACATTATAACCGCCTTCTGACATTCCATAACTCCGATGGCTAATAACTTGATAATTCTTGCAAGCCTCCCTCCATAAATAGGTAGAAGAGAGAGAAAATGGGTCTAAACTCTGAGATCCCTCTCCTTCGGACTCTCGAACTTCTCTCTCGGACTCTTGAGAACTCACGGTTCTTATCATCTTCTTCCTCTGTGATTTGTGTCGGAGAAGAGCTACAACAGATTGGCGCTAGAGGAAAGATCTTAACCCTATTCTCGAAACAAGATAGTGAGAACTAGATCTGAAAACTACTTCTCCGCATCATGCCGACAATCCTCTCTACATAGCGCACCCAACGTGCAACCTATAAGGAAACATCATCCTAAGAGTTTGCCATAGCAGATCCAGATTCAATCAAAGCTCTCATGGGGCAGGTTCAAGCATTCATAGTTACTATTCAGCAGCTACAGCAAGGCATAGTCGAAGCCCAAGCCCTTTCGGTGGTAGTGTTTCAACAGGCGTAGTCGAAGCCCAAGCTCTTTCGGTTCGATCCGATTCAAGCCATTTTCCGAAAAACCAGCCTAAACCGTTCCGGTTCCCCGCTGTTACGGTACGGAAAACCTTGCCGAGGAGAGTGAGATCCTTCATCAAGAGGAGGAAGGAAAGAAGAACAGCAGAAAGAAGAGGTTCCGTGAAGAAGATTATGAGGCGAGGAAGGCCGGGGGAAATGATAACCCCCAAAAGTAGTAGAGGACAAAGAGTCGCCCATGTTGCTTCAATGATTACACTCCGCTCTCTATTCTACGCTCTCAAATCCTGATGGAGATCGAGGATAAAGAGTACTTACATCAACCAAGGTAGATGACAACCCAGCCACACAAAAGGAATCGAAAGAAGTATTCCCGATTCCACCAGGATCACGGCCATGACACCAAAGAGTGCCACCAGTTGAAGGATGAGATCGAAGGTCTTATCTGCAAGAGATACCTTGGAAAATTTATTCAGGATGGGTAAAAAAATCCTAATTGAAGAATCACATCGGGACGAAGCTGATGCGAAGGTGACTGCAGCGATCTTTCGATGACTGATGCGACCGACGTGACCTCGAGCACCATTGACGGTTGAGGGGCAAGAGATGGAGAGAAAGTTAAAGATTCTACTCAAAAAGAGGCTAAGGACCAAGGAAGCAAACTTCGCTTCTAAGGATAATTATTTCTTTTTTTAATAAAAATATAGTTTGAACTCCTCGTACTAACACCATTGTCATTTCTACGACAATGATGAATTGTGATGTGAAAGTAATAGAAGCACTTCCCACATCTTGTTTCATGATACTTTCTAAAAAATAGAGTTGCCCAAAGAATGACTGAGGTGGGTCAGTACGCCACTGGTTGGAATCTCAAACGTTTTTGCAATAGTTGAAGGTGAAATGGAACTGCCGGTGGCTGCAGGAAAACCGTCTCGACAGATCACCGTGCTCCTCAAGCTCCTCATGGTCAAAATGCCCTCGGCATATGATAATCCTAGGATGACCTGGATGTGCCAAAAGCAATAGTCTCAATGCACTACCTGCTTGTCCAAATCTTGACCGAAAATGGGGTTGGGGTGATGAGAGAAAATCGAGTACTTGCTAGACGTTGCTTTAGATCGGCAAGCCCCGAACTGAGGGAGGCTTTCAACAAACTTGCAATGCCACTAAACAAGAAATCATCTTCGATAAGATCCAAGAATGCTGGAAGGTGACCTCGACCGAACACGAGGCCACCAAAAATTTTGCATACATAACCTCGTCCGATGGCTTGCATGTCTTAGCCACGAGCTAATTTTGGATGTCTCACCAAAGAAAGCCTTTCGAGACAAAAGACAACCACACAAGAACAAGCACGTATTGAGATGAACAAACAGAGAATATTTTATTCATGGAATCTATACAAGTTTATTAGAAGAAAGCTCTCATTTGAAGCCTATTACAACTGGAGCAAGCGCAAGGTGGGATTGATCCCCGAAGTGGAGTTACCCCCAGAGTGCAAGCTCAAGCAGTTCCTCCCAATGGGGTCCAAACGACCAGTTGCAGAACTCCCAATGCGGGGGACGGCGACGGTGCAGCTCCATAGTGGGCAAAAGTGCGTTTGCTTTCACGATGCACCTCCAAGGAGGGTGTTGTAAAGCTAAACCCTCTGCGGGGGGGGGGGGGGGGAGAGCGACCTCTAGAGAGGACTAAGACTCCCTTGAGAGGTGCAGCGTCGAAGGAACCTCCAGCGATCACCGCTTTAGCTCCATCGTCGATCCGATGACATTTTCCAATACCTCCCAAGCCAAATTTAGCTTCTTAGCATATTGCTCTCCGAAAGTCTTCTTTGATTGGTTGCAGCCCAGCTGAGGCCCACACGGGTGGAAGAAAATGCCCTCATTCTCATCACGATAGATCGAGCGGGGCAACCATGATATTGCCAGGATGTGATGGATACCAATCTCCAGTGAATAAACACACCCTTATAAAGACTCTAGGCCTGGGCACTCTTGCTGTGACCCTCTCATAGCACGACAGATGTCACCACAATAAAGGCCTCGCAGACTGTGCCTCATAGGGATAGGGGGAGCAAACCTCCTTTCTGGTGGGCCATCGCTATCAGAAAGCAACATGCATTAAATGACCTAGTAAGTACAACCCTTCAATGATTGATATCCTAGAAATCTCCAACAACAAGGACGGCAATGCATCAAGCATGATCTCGAGATGTACGAATAAAGATCCAAGCCATGCCAGTGGTGCTAGAAGACCAGTCCATCGAAAACACCTCATTTGTGACTAAAGTCCTTGGAATTGCTGATCGGCAATGCATCGATCACAAGGATATGCCCTGACCCAAGTTAGGACCTCCGCAAACCAACGCCTACCAGCCGATGCTTTTGGACCGCACTTCGGAAGCCATCTAATGACAGAACCGGTAAGAATGGCTGTCAAAGCAAGATGAAAGGATACATTGGTAGAATCTCATGGATCCTCATCAAATGTTGTGAGAACACTGGACACCCTTCGGGCTCGATTCAAAGTCGAAAGTCTAGACAAACCTAGCATATATGTGTGGTATGGCTGGAAACAGGCTAGGCCTTGCCCCGGCCCGAAATTATTTTTTAGGCTTGGGGCCAGGCTTAGGCCCGAAAATTTTATAAATTTTAAGGCCCGAGCCCGGCTGGGGCTCAAGCCCAAGCCCAGCCTGAATCCAATCGGGCCGGCCTGAATTTATTATTTGGGCCAAATATTGGGCTAGCCCAATTTCTTTCACTTATCAAAAAGGGAAAAAAAAAAATCTCTATTCATTATTTGCTACCCAAAAAAGAAATGAAAGAAGATAGCAACGGGGTTCTGATTCATCATGACATTGTACAGGAGAGGGCTTGTGAGGCTCACAACGTATATAACAACTATAGAGCTTTAAGAAAAAAACTCTGGTACCATTAAAGAAACAATACAAGGGGAAGACATGGGCTAGTAAATAAATGAATGTATTACTTTCAAATGTACCATCTTCCCACTAACAATTCCAAAGACAAATATGCTGAAGTTGAAGCAGAAATTAAAGCACTGAAGAATTAAAAAAACTATAGATGTCAGATCCAAGCAGTAATAATAGGTCATTGAGAAATCATAGACTCATGCATGTGTAGGTAGATGAAACAAAATTTTGCCACTTCTGTTCTGATTTGCTAATTGAGAACCATCTTGGGTACACTAAAATATTATCAGAAAACTGAGACATTTTATCTTCTTTGACCGAGGCATTTGCCAAAAATTTAAATTAAGAATTAATTAAATAAATTAACCAATTTTTGCTGCACATAAAATGAATAAACATGAGAGCTTGCACAGGTTCTGAAAATATTCCATACCTGAACGGCAAACGGCGCCGGCGACGGGCGAAGACGGGAACACCGGAGTCGATGATGTCGAAGAGGGAAGACGGAAGACCGTGCGTCACTATGTTGTCGATAGCAGAAGGGGGAAGACGGAAAACGGAAGTCCGACGAGGGCTCCCTCCGCCGGAGCGTTGATCTCCCTTTCTGAGTGGAAATCCGACGAACACGGATGGCCGCTCGCCCGCCCGGAAGGTCGACGAACACGGATGGCCGACGGGGGAAGCTCGCGTCGTTGATAGGGGAAGATGGAAGACGGCGATGGTCGGTGGCGGCGGACGGACGCGGAACGGACCACAGGCCACGGCGGGGCTAGGGCATCGAATGGGACTTGGCTGGGGGAAGTCGGGAACGGAAAGACCGAAAGAGGAAGACGAACGGGTAGGGGGGTCCAATCAAGGCTTTAACTTAAGGCCCATTCTTTTAACGGTACAATATTTACTTGAAAAATTATATTTTTTTTAAATAAATATTTTTTAAATAATATTTAAATAAAAAATAATTTATTTATATTATTTATATATAAATAAATTGTTCTAAATTTTATTATTCATATTTTTTTATATCACTACTTTCCTACTTTTCTAAATAAATTGTTAAAATTTATTCATATTTCTCATAATATCTCTTAAGCTTTTTGAGATTTTAAAAAAAATGGATGGTTAAGTTATTGAACATTAAATAATGAAAATATTGGAAATGAGAATGGGATATTTTAGATAAATGTCTACTTTTTTCATGAAAAAATGATTTAACCACCTCCTAGATGGATAAAACTTTTCTCCATTTCATGGATAAATGCTATCCATGGGAAAGTAATTTTTCTATCTTAAAAAATATGAGAACATGGATAAGTTGATCAATGAAAAAGTAGACCAACTTTTTTATAATATTTATCCATAAAAAAAAGGGCCCTAAGAGTCTTAACTCTTAAGTCATAGATCTTAAATTAAAAGAAATGGGTTGGGCTAAATTTGGGCTTGGGCTCGGGCTGAAAATTTTGGGCTCAACTTAGGTCTCGGGCTCAGGCCGAATCCAAGTCAGGCCAAAGATAAGCCTGAGCCCAGCCCCCAAAAAAATGAGCTCTATTTCTAGGTCCAAGCCTGACCTAAATGACTTCAGGCTGAGCCCAAAGCTGGATCGGCCCGATGGACCTTGAGCTAGCCCGAGCCCACTTTCAGCCTTATGTGTGGCCATGGATACAACAACAACCATCAACACTCTATAATCAAAGCATTATGATGTAAAGTAAGTATAAAAACTAATTTTATTCATTAATATTGTTTATTTATAGAAAAAAGTGCTAAATGAAGAGCATCGAGTATAAGAGGATGAGAAGATGAGTGTTTAATCCTCATCCAAAGAGAATGTCCTAGCCTCTTCATCACTATTGCTCGGGCAAAGATGTTAGACATCCAGCTATGGCATCATATGTCACAAAGGGCTTTGCAATCTTCAAAGCCCTTGATGTAGGTGGAGGTAGCTACGTTGACAACTTTCTCCTTGAATGTCATCGAGGATTTGAAGTTCTCGACATAGCGCTCTCAAATCGCTTTGGGGATCCATGAAGAGGAGCCCTCACTGTCTCCGGGCAAAGGTAGAGTCACTCTAAGCTTGATAGGAGCAACTAAATCTAGATTTAGCTGTAGCAGTAGGACTCGAGGAGGCTCCGAAGCACAAATGGACGGCTTTGGTCTGAAACCCCTTGTCCACTTCAACTCCCAATGGGTGGTTGCCACCTTCACCTTGGCGGCATGCTTCTTAGATTGTGGTGATGGCTTCATGGCAACCAAATGGCAAAAATAAAAGACCACTTTGATGATGGAGTCTCTTATACGGACAGTCTATTTATAGACATCCCGGATGATACAAATTCACCATGTCGAACCATCAAATCACGTCATAGGGTGGACTCTGAAGTGGCGCCCTTTTAGATTCACCATTTGAATTCAAGGGATGATTCATGAAAAATGCTTTGAAACCTGCTACCAGCAACTACATGGCGGGAAGCCTGCGTGGCACCGATATCCATCTTCTTAGAAGCCTTGCCCCGTGACTCTTCAAGCACTGCTCCTAATAAAAGTGGCCTAAATCAAAAAGCGACACATTGCAAATTCCCATAGACATCCTTTCTAAAGGGTATGATGGTTGTACTTCGGGGACATACCCCTCATATGTCGTGTCTGCATTAACACATCACTCGATGGTGCGAGAACGTGTTTTCGAGGCATGACGAATTCAATGGGAGCCAAAATCTCGCAGCATGCACTTTCTTTAAACTTTGGTTGGGTCTTTACCCCCGAGGTAGACTCTCAATTTGCTTGTAACATTGGTGTGTTACCAAAGGTCTACTTACCTACTTCGATCACACCGATAAAGCTTGACACCTTAAGGTCAAGCTGGAGAGTTACTTCGCAAGCCCCTTACAACAAGCACATCCAGACATAAGGTAAATATAAAAAGCCTTATTTATTCATTTATCTATTTTGTATTTACATCAACAGGTGCCCAAAGAGAGTGTCAGATACAAGAAAAAAGAAAGAAGAAAGAAGAAGAGAGAAGGAAAGATGGAGCCCTAATCCTCATCCGAGGAGAATGCCTCAACTTCGTCATCACTTCCACTAAGGCAAAGGCATCATAGGTCCAATTTTAGGACCTCTTTCCTCGGACAGGCCTTGCAATCTTCAAATCCCTAAATATAGGCGGCAATGGAGGCATCGATCATTTCTTCCTAGAACGGTGCAGAAGACTTAAACTTCTTAATGCAGCATTCTTGGATCTCAACTGCAATCCGCAAAGAGGAGCTAGAGGAGCTTCAATGCCCCAGGGACCAGACGTGCCCACTCCAACCCTAGTCGAGGGGGTCGGCACCCAGCTCGATGGTGATGGAGTGCAAGGAGCTCTCGGGAGGTGAACTTGGGACTCTGACCCTGACTCCAACTCCAACCCGAAGCCTTTGGACCTCTTCACCGATGAGGACCCATTGTGTCTCGTTGTCATTTTCTTTTTGATAGCTCTTTTGAGAGACTTCGATGATGGCTTCATGCTAGCAAGAAGGAACCCTCTGATGGCAAAATCCCATCAAGGGACTGGTTTATTTATAGACACTCCAAATAGTGGGAATCAACTCACCAGTCTATAGAGTCACACCGCATGGCAAACCCATGTGGGATGGATAATTGACCCTTATCCCATTTGGAGCCATGACCTACAACTCATTTATCCACTCTCATGAATGTAATCCAATTCATGATGCAGCACTAACTTCCAGAAGGCATACGATTCGCCTACATTTCCCAAGGCACTCCACATATCAGTTGGATGATCCCTTTCGTGGTATACATCTCAAGGTCGCTCAGCATCAAGCACCTCGGCATATGACGGAAGACCTACTTTCCAGTACTAAAGAAAAAGGATGAAGAACACCTTTCGAACTAGGAAGTGTGGGGCACGATGACCAATCGATCCAATGATGTGCCCAACCTCTAATGACATGGTAGACACCCGCTCAATGATGTGGATGACTCAAGGTAATGACATCGATAAGATGTCGATCACTTTTAGTTGGCCTTCGAGCAGCGTCAACATCATCAGGTGATAAACACTCAAAGTCCATGATGGCATAGTGCCGAAAGCATCAGACATCTACTGACCACCTCCGAGATCAGTTCTCGGATGAGGCTTGAGCATTGGCTCTCAACCAATCACATTCGAATCCACCCCACTTCTCCGTAAGCCATTCTATGATGCAAGAGCTATGAGAAGGTCCTGACGTGCAGATTTTGCTTAGTTGACAGTCTGTTACGATAGTGGATATTTCTTCCACTCATGAAAAGCTGACACCGTAACCATCTTCTGATATTTCACAACTCTGATGGCTAACAACTTGACAATTATGGTAGGCCTCCTCCATAAAAAGATAGAAGAGAGAAAAAAAGGGGTTCAGACTCTGAGATCCCTATCCTCCAGACTCTTGGACTTCTCTCTTGAACTTTGAGAATTCATAGTTCTTATAATTTTCTTTCTCTATTCTTTCTCTGTTGACCTTTGGATTGATTTTGATGATAACAAAAGTATTTGAGTATAATTTGTTAAGTTACTAAAATTATTTTGAGATTGTGTAGTTTTATATTTCAAGTATTCATAATGCTCTAAGTGAATTTCATCAATCAAATGGAGTATCATCAATCAAGAGGCTCTTGAAGAAAATCAAGAATTGACACACCCTAGAAAGAATAGTTAATGAGAGATAAATCAAATTTTGAAAGTAAATCTAGCCTACAAAAAAAATTGAAGAAGAAAAACTATCAAAAATCAAATAGCACACTTGGCACACATCTTAGTCGACTATACCAGGAGTTAGTCGACTAAGTATCAGAAGACAACAGAATACAGAGAGCGTAGAAAAGTCATAATTCTAGATCCAGAGAACTTAGTCGACTAAGTCTTAGAGGTTAGTTAACTATGTCTTAGAAGACTGCATAAGATAGAAAGTACAGAAAAGACTGAAGTTGAGGTGCAGGAGACTTAGTCGACTAAGTCAAGAAGGTTAGCCGACTAAGTCACTATAATAGCTAGTTTTTCTTATAACTATACTTTTTCAGTCCCAACTTTTTTTTCAACGGCTAGATTTTCGTACCCAATGGCTAAAAAATTAAATGGAGCTTCTTTAAAGATTTTAGAGTAGTAGAAAAGCCTTGGAATATATAAGGAACATTTAAGAACTTCTAGGAGGACTTTTGCAACATATATTTAAGAGCTTTCAAGTCTACACCAAGTGCATTTATTGTGAGAGCTATTAAGTGAAGTGAAGGATCTATTCTTCTAAATATTCCTTGTCCTTCCAATCATCCTAAGGTTGAGAGAAGTCAAGATACAAGTATTGGAGAGCTTCACCAACTTCTTTCAAACATTTAAGAAGAAGAGTAAAGCAATCAAGCCTTCGATCTTGCAAACTCTTCTTTTTGGGCTTCATTGAGTTTTTCTTTCTAAACTCCTTTAAATATTATGATTGTATTTTATTTGTTTACAAGTTTTTTGGGGTGAGAAACTTGGAGTTGGTCCAAGCCTAAAGTTGGATATTGTAAAGATTTAATTGGTGAGCCTAGATCAAAATCAATCAGGATTGATTGTTAGCCTGAAAAAACAATCATTGTAAAGATTGTAGTTGGTGAGCCTAGGTCAAAACCAAGCGGATTGAATTGTTATCCCCAAAAAATAATCAAACTATAATCAATTGAGTGATTATAGTTGAACTCTCAAGTGGTTTACTTGAAGAATGGACGTAGGTGCCGAGTTTGGCACCGAACCACTATAAAAACTTGGTCTCTTGTGCTTGTCATTGTGTTGTTTATATTGCTCTCATTCTATACTTGTGTCTCACATTATTTCATCAAGCACACTACATTAAAATTTAGTTTAATTAGAGTTTAAATTTTTAAATATTCAATTTATCCCCATCTTGGGTGGCCATCCTTAGACAATAAGTGGTATCAGAGCGGATGCTCTAATATTAGTTGTTGATCTAATGGTCATAGAGCCAAAGATTTAATGGCAAACCTAATTGAAAATTCATTGGTTGAAGGGCAATCAACCAATAGATCACCGCTTCTCAATAAAAATAATTATACCTATTGGAAAGTAAGAATGCTAATATTTATACAAGCACAAGACTATGACATGTGAAATGTTATAGTGAAAGGCCTCCATACACCTACAATCATAATTGATGGCTTGTTCATTCTAAAGTCCGAAAAGGATTGGGATGAACATGACAAAAGAGAAGTATAACTCAATGCCAAAGCAATGAATGTGTTATATTATGCTTTGGATGCAAATGAGTTTAATAGGATATTAACATGTTCATCTGCTAAAGAAATTTGGGATAGACTTGAAGTTATTCATGAGGCTACTAATCAAGTTAAAGAATCTAAGATAAACATGTTAGTACATAAGTATGAATTATTCAAAATGGAATCACACGAAACTATCACTGAAATGTTCACAAGATTCACCAATATATTAAATGGTTTAAAAGTCTAGGAAAGGATTATTTTAATAGTAATGTTGTGTGAAAAATTTTTAGATTCTTACCAAAGAATTGAGAACCAAAAGTGACTACCATTCAAGAAGCAAAGGACTTAAACAAGTTAGCTTTGGAAGAGCTTATTGGATCTCTTATGATCCATGAGCTAAACATGAATCAAAAAAAGGAAGAAGAGGTGAAGAAAAAAAAACCATAGCCCTCAAGGCTGCTGCCATCCATGAAGAAGAAAGTGATTTCGAAGAAAACTCGAAAGATGATGAGGAGATGATCATGATAGCAAGAGGATTCAAGAAGTTCATGAAAAGAAGAAAGAAATTTGAGCCTAGAAGAAAATACAATAAGGAGAGAAGGTAGCAAAGAGAAAGAAAAGAAAAGAAAAAGAAACAACCACCACTTTGCTATGAGTGCAAGAAACTCGGACACTTTCAGATGGACTGTCCCATATTGAAAAAGCTCCAAGAAAATAAAGAAGAAAGCATATAAAGCCACATTGAGCAATGATGAGGACTCTTCCTCAAGTGAGAAAGAATATCAAAGAGAAGAAAAGACAAATCTTTGCTTTATGGCATACAATGATGATGAGGTAAATGATGATACTTCAATTTTAGATTTTATTTTTGAAGAGTTATATAATGCTTTTAATAACTTAATTGATGATTTTAAGAAGCAATCACATAAGAATAAAGAACTAAAAAAATATAACCAACTCTTAACCAAAGACAGCCAAAGTAGAAGAAGATATGAAAGAACTATAAAATAAATTAGATGAATCTAGTGAAAAGAATGTATCTTTGCAAGATGAAATAGTAAGACTAAGATCAATTATGGATAGGTATATGATTAGTTCAAAAAATCTTCAAATATTGATTGATAATTAAAAGATGATTTTTGATAAAGCCGATTTAGGATACAATCCACAAAGAAAACAAAAATTTTTAAGGAATGTGTTTAATAGATTACAAGATCAAAAAAAATCATAACTTGTTTTAAATATAACAAAACTTGACGCAAAGCATTTGAATGCATAATGAATGCAAATAAGAAACTAAATACAAATCAATCAAAGATAAGACAAGTTTGAATTTCAAAGGGAATCATTTGTGCTAACCTCAAAAGATCCAAGTTAACTTGAGTACCTAAATCTACTTGATTTCATGTATAGGTGTGTTTAGCATCCATGAGAACTAAAAGAAGATGGTATCTAGATAATAGATGTTCGAGGCACATGACGGAAGATAGATCCCAATTTATCTCTCTTGAAGAAATAGATGGAGGTGTGGTGATATTTGGTAACAATGGTAAAGATAAAATTATTGATCATGGTAACATCTTGATCACACTCTCTACTTGTATGGAAAATATATTGCTAGTTGATGGTTTAATGCACAATATACTTAGTATTAGTCAATTATATGATAAAAATTTTAATATTGCATTTAAATCATCTCATTGTATAGTAACTAATTCATTTGATGATAGTATTAAGTTCATAGGAAAAAGACATGACAATGTTTATATTATTGATCTTAATGAACTCAAAAATAAAAATATTGAATGTTTTATTGCTATGAATATTAAAGTAAATGAATCTATTTGGATATGGTATAATAGTCTAGGTCATGTAAGCATGGACTCATTGTCTAGATTAATCAAGCTTGACTTAGTAAAAGATTTATCCAAAATAAATTCTGAAAAGAATAAGATTTGCAAAGCATGTTAATTTAAAAAATAAATAAAATTA
This sequence comes from Cocos nucifera, assembly GCA_006176705.1. NCBI lineage: Eukaryota > Viridiplantae > Streptophyta > Magnoliopsida > Arecales > Arecaceae > Cocos > Cocos nucifera. The sequence goes on from QRFJ01000704.1 coordinate 249,454, forward strand.
TCTTTCAACTCCAAAAATATTGTCTCAACTACTAGACCTCTAGAGTTACTTTATATAGATATATTTGGACCAATTTCAATTATAAGTCTAGGAGGAAAATGATATGGTTTTGTGATAATCGATAATTTTTCAAGGTATACTTGGATTTTATTTTTATCTCATAAAAATAATGTCTTTGACATGTTTGTTGAGGTATTTAACAAAATCACAAAAGAAAAGAAATGTGATGTTTTATATATAAGAAGTGATCATGGCACGAAATTTGAAAATCAAAAATTTGAAAGTTTTTATTCTAAGAATGGAATAAATCATAATTTTTCAGTTCCTAGGACATCCCAACAAAATGAGATGGTGGAAAGAAAGAATAGAACATTAATTAAAATGGCATAAACCATGCTTTATGAAAGCAACCTTCCAAAATATTTTTGGATAGAAGTTATTAACATCGCATACTATGTATTAAATAGAGCATTTATAAGACTTATTTTGAAGAAAACTCTATATGAGCTTTACAAAAAAAAGAAACCTAATATTTCATATTTCAAAGCTTTTGGATGTAGATGCTTCATTTTGATAAATGGCAAAGATAAATTAGGTAAATTTAATACAAAATCAAATGAAGGTATTTTTCTAGGTTATTCAACTAATAGTAGAGCATATAGAGTGTTTAATAAAAGAATATTAGTTATAGAGGAATCCATGTATGTTATTTTTGATGAAACTAACTCTCTTAAAGCAAGAGAAGAAGAAATTGATAGGGATGCAAATAATTTAGAAAAAAAAATAAAGATTATGATACTTGAAGATACAACTTCATAAGAACGAGAAGCTGAAAAGCAAGATGTTGAAGAAAGGGAGTAACAACCTTAAGAAGAGCAAGGTACATCTAATTTACTAAAGGAATGGAGGTATAATCACAATCATCTCAAAGAATTAATTATTGGTGATCCATCTCATGAAGTTAAAATTAGATCATCTCTTAGGGAGGCTATGAATCATATTGCATTTGTATCTTACTTAGAACCTAAGAATATAATTGAAGCTGAAAAAGACTCATATTGGATATTAGCAATGCAAGAAAAGTTAAACCAATTTGAAAGAAATAAAGTTTAGGAACTAGTTGAAAGATCTAAAAACTTTCTTGTAATCGAAACTAAATAGATCTTTAGAAATAAACTTGATGAAAAGAACAATGTAATTAGAAACAAGGTTAGATTGATGGCACAAGGATACAATCAAGAAGAAGGAATCGACTTTGATGAATCATTTGCATCTGTAGCTAGACTTGAAGCTATTAGATTATTCTTGTCATTTGCATATTTTATGAATTTTAAACTTTTTTAAATGGATGTAAAAAGTGCATTTTTGAATGGACTAATTGAGAAGGAAGTTTATGTAGAACAACCTTTGGGTTTTAAAAATCAAGAATTGCCAAATTATGTGTATAGACTTACAAAGGCACTCTATGGATTAAAACAAGCCTCTAGGGCTTGGTATGATAGGTTAAGCAAGTTTCTATTAGATAATAATTTTAGAAGATGAAATGTAGACAAAATATTGTTTGTTAAAAAAAATTAAACAACTTACTAATTGTACAACTATATGTTGATGACATTGTATTTGGAGCTACTAATGAAGATTTATATAGAGAATTTGCTAGTCTCATGCAGGAAGAGATCGAGGTGAGCATGATGGAAGAACTCAATTTCTTTCTTAGACTCCAAATCAAGTAATCAGATGAGGGGATCTTCATCAACCAAAGCAAATACATAAAAAAAATGCTAAAAAAAATTGGGATAGAAAATATTAGAGAGAGTGGCACTCCTATGAGCATAAGTTGTAAGCTTGACCTAGATCCAAAAGAAAAAGCAGTAGATCCCAAATTATATTGAGGTTTGATTGGATCTTTGCTTTATTTAACTACAAGTAGGCCTAATATAATGTTTAGTATATGTATGTGTGCACGTTATCAATCAAACCCTAAAGAATCACATGTAGCTACAGTTAAAAGAATCTTCAAGTATTTGATAAACACTCAAGATGTAGGCTTGTGGTACTCAAAACAATCTTTACTAGACTTAATTGGAGATAGTGATTTAGATTTTGCTGAATGTTGCTTAGATAGAAAAAGTACAAATGGAATATGTCAGTTTCTAGGAGTAAATTTGATCTCATGATTTAGTAAGAAATAAAACTCAATAGCCTTATCTACGGCGAAAGCTGAATATATTACTGCTGAAAGTTGTTATGCTCAACTATTGTGGATCAAACAACAACTAGAGGACTATGATATCACTTGTAACAATATTTCTATTCGATATGATAATACTAGTACTATAAATTTAATAAAAAATCCAATATTACACTCAAGAACAAAATATATAGAGGTTAGACATCATTTTGTTAGAGATCATATACAAAATAATGAAATAACTCTTGAGTTTGTGTCAACTGAAAATTAAATTGCAGATATTTTCACTAAATCATTATATGAAGAAAGATTTTATGCCATAAGAAAGCAATTAGGATTATTTGATCCATATTGTTAAAATTATTGAATATGTTTGTATGGTATGATGTGATGAATTTTTTATAAATGTCTTGTGTATAATGTGATGGATTATCTCTTGTGTATAATATATAATATCTAGTGCTCTTAATGTTCTTAATATGTAATGTAAATATTTATCTTTTTGATAATGATAAAAAGAGGGAGAAGGATAATAATGAGTGAATGTAATATAAAAATTAAATAATAATAACTAATTTAAAGTATTTAATTTTAATTGATTCAAATATGGAAAGATGTATTTTCGAAACCTTAAAAATTAATTAGCACACATTAAGGGGGAGTAAATATAAAAATTAAAATATAATTTGAATATAGTGATTATATTCAGAGAGAGCATATGAAATTTGATATGACATAAATGAATATATTGCATATAAATTGATTGTATGAAAGTTATTTTAAAATTTGAAAGAAAGGTATACTCAAAGGATTTTGTCATTATAAAAAAAAAAGAGATTGTTGACCTTCAAATTGATTTTGATGATAATAAAAGTATTTAAGTATAATTTATTAAGTTACTATTATTATTTTGAGGTTGTGTAGTTTTATATTCTAAGTATTCATAATGCTCTAAGTGAATTTCATCAATCAAATGGAGTACCATCAATCAAGAGGCTCTTAAAGAAAATCAAGAATTGACACATCCTAGAAAGAATGGTTAATGAGAGATAAATCAAATTTTAAAAATAAATCTAGTCTATAAAAAAAAATGAAGAAGAAAGACTATCAAAAATTAAATGGTGCGCTTGACAGACATCTTAGTCGGCTAAGTCAGGAGTTAGTCGACTAAATATTAGAAGACAGCAGAATATAGAGAGCGCAGAAAAATCAGCATTCTAGATCTAGGGGACTTAGTCGACTAAGTCTCAGAGATTAGTCGACTATGTCTCAGAAGACTGCACAAGATAGAAAGCATAGAAAAGGTTGAAGTTGAGGTGCAGGGGACTTAGTCGACTAAGTCAAGAAGGTTAGTCGACTAAGTCACTATAACGGCTAGTTTTTCTCAAAACTATACTTTTTCAGCTTCAACTTTTTTTTTCAACGATTAGATTTTCGTGCCCAATGGCTAGAAAATTAAATGGAGCTTCTTTAAAGATTTTAGAGTGGTGGAAAAGCCTTGAAATATATAAAAAACATTTAAGAACTTCTAGGAGGACTTTTGCAACATATATTCAAGAGCTTTCAAGTCTACACCAAGTGCATTCATTGTGAGAGCTATTAAGTAAAGTGAAGGATCTGTTCATCTAAATATTTCTTGTCCTTTCAATCATCCTAAGGTTGAGAGAAGTCAAGATACAAGTATTGAAGAGCTTCAACAACTTTTTTTAAGCATTTAAGAAGAAGAGCAAAGCAATCAAGCCTTCCATCTTGCAAACTCTTCTTTTTGGGCTTCATTGAGTTTTTCTTTCTAAACTTCTTTAAATATTATGATTGTATTTTATTTGTTTACAAGTTTTTTAGGGTGAGAAACTTGGGGTTGGTTCAAGCCTAAAGTTGGACATTGTAAAGGTTTGATTGGTAAGCCTAGATCAAAATCAATTAGGATTAATTGTTAGCATGGAAAAATAATCGTTGTAAAGGTTGTAGTTGGTGAGCCTAGGTCAAAACCAAGCAGGTTTGATTGTAAGCCCAAGAAAAATAATCAAACTATAATCAATTGAGTGATTATAGTTGAACTCTCAAGTGATTTATTTGAGGAGTGGACGTAGGTGTCGAGTTTGGCACCGAATCACTATAAAAACTTGATCTCTTGTGCTTGTCATTGTGTTGTTTATATTGCTCTCATTCTATACTTCTATCTCACATTATTTCATCAAGCATACTAAATTAAAATTCAGTTTAATTAGAGTTTAAATTTTTAAACACCCAATTCATCCTCTCTCTTGGGTGGCCATCCTTGGGCAACATCCTTTCCGATAATTACTAACTTAAGCATCGAAGGGCCTTCCATTGGAGAACCTCCACCTTCTTCTCTGGCGTTAAGAGCTTTCTTTATAGTTCTCCAAGAGCTAGGCTCCTCCACTCTGCTCTAGCTCATTCGAGAGATCCAGTAGCGATCTACGTTGATGAGGAGCTACAAAAAATCCTACTAAACAAGTTTCTTTATTCTCAAAATGCTCCCATCTTAAGGGCTATATAAATATGCCAATATAGTTCTCAAGCTATCTCTCTGGAAGATATTCTTATACGAATTAAATATATTTTTACCCAAAATATCACTATTATGACTTTTGATGAATAGTTTCCTAATTGGTTTGACTTCTAATTCAGAATAAGATAAGGTTAAAACTTCCTACGCCCTAGCATAGAGGCGTAGGCGGTGGAGGGAGGAGTAGCACCGTCGGGTCTCTGATTTTCACCATCGTTCAAAACACATATAAAAAAAAAAATGCTACTCACCGGTGAGCTAGAGGGAGTCACTAATGAAGACACTCATGCCACCTATGGGTTTGGAGGGCTGGCAATCAATGGTGGAGATGTTGTGCATGCATTGCTGGAAGGGGATGGAGGTGATCTTAGTAGCAAAGGCTTGAGCTCCTTGGTCTTGGCCTCCTCGAAGATCAACATCGATCCATCTTGGCAAAGGTTCGCCAGACCCACCCTATTTGAGTAGAATGTCCGGTAGTAGTGCTCCACGAACTCACGACTCCCTCGCGCAATTCACGATTGGGAAAACATACACGTGGCGGACGGAGGCTAATGCCTCTATTTTAATATATATATATATACATACATAATATTTTAAAAAATATAATTATTTTATTAATACATTAATAAAATAGTGTAAATTGTGGTTTGTTGGCTAAGGGAGTAGTTAAGTCATTTAAATATATGAAGCTTATGTGCTTAGATCCTCCATTGGTTTGTTGGCTAAGGGAGTAGTTAAGTCATCTAAATTATGAAGTTCAAGTCTTCATATCATTTTTTTTACAATAAAACTTCGGTCCTATAAGTTCAAAACTTATATCCCATCATAAATTTTATCCTAAGATTATAAATACTAAACATCCAAATAGATCCTAATTATTTTCAAAATACTGCTATTTTTTGATTCTCGTAATATTTAAAATTATCAACTCTTTTATAATATCCTTATTAGAAAAACTTTCTTTGTTTGCAAAATACCATCTCCTCAAACCTACATTAGTGTTAATATTTAAAGTTTTTAACTCGCTTATAATATCCTTACAAAAAAACTTTCTTTGTTCTCAAAATATCCATATCCTAAAACCTATATCAGTGTCAATATAGATCTCAAAGTGCCCCTCTTTTAAGATAAATTATTTTTTGAAACAATCCTACTAAACAAGTTTCTTTATTCACGAAATGTCCCTATCTTAAGGGCTATATAAATATGCCAATACAGTTCTCTGTAAGATATTCTTATACTAATTAAATATTTTTTTATCCAAAATATCCCTATCATGACTCTCGATAAATAGTTTCCTAATCGACTTCTAATTCACAATGAGATGAGGTTCAAACCTCCTATTAAAGAGTGGAACAAATGATTTTAGGTTTGTAGGGTTATCACTATTTTGGTTTCAAATTATGATATCTTATCGGCTTTTGGACTATAATTTTTTGATGTAGATTCCCATAGTTTACCATGAAGATGTTGGCTTTGTATTTGCATCAATATCGGTTTTGTCATTTGAGTTGGACCAAGCCTTCACTTGGTTCACTAGGCTGTCATGGGCTAAGCTGGTTCTTAGCTCAATGATGGATTGGAATACCTCAATATACCATTTGATCTGGGAGCCCGGGTCAACTTGATATGGAATTTGAGACCAGAACTCTTGTCAATATGATCAGAGACTATTAGTATTCATTACAATATTTTAGCAAAGGAAAGCATTTATCAGTATAACTATTTATTTTATATTTAAGCCATATTGCAAAATGTTTGGTACACAGATATGTTCAGAATTATTATTTTGAATTACTAAATTGATTATTCTTCTATCATAAAATATAAGGACATGCACCTCAACTGATGCATTGAAAACAAGCAAAAGGCTCATGTAATGCATAAAATAAATTATAATATCTGAAAAGACAATATTCACCAAAAAAAAAAAAAAAATCAAAAATTGGTTGAGCATGATGATTTTGCAAATGGATCGGGTGAGGCTAGAATTAAGTTATATTTAACTCAATCTAGACTATGTGATACTAATATTTTGTCCCTTGGATTAAGTACTCGTCTAAAATTACAAGCAAAAGGCTCATGTAATGCATAAAATAAATTATAATATCTGAAAAGACAATATTCACCAAAAAAAAAAAAATCAAAAATTGGTTGAGCATGATGATTTTGCAAATGGATCGGGTGAGGCTAGAATTAAGTTATATTTAACTCAATCTAGACTATGTGATACTAATATTTCGTCCCTTGGATTAAGTACTCGTCTAAAATTACAAGCAAAAGGCTCATGTAATGCATAAAATAAATTATAATATCTGAAAAGACAATATTCACCAAAAAAAAAAAAATCAAAAATTGGTTGAGCATGATGATTTTGCAAATGGATCGGGTGAGGCTAGAATTAAGTTATATTTAACTCAATCTAGACCATGTGATACTAATATTTCGTCCCTTGGATTAAGTACTCGTCTAAAATTACAAGCAAAAGGCTCATGTAATGCATAAAATAAATTATAATATCTGAAAAGACAATATTCACCAAAAAAAAAAAAATCAAAAATTGGTTGAGCATGATGATTTTGCAAATGGATCGGGTGAGGCTAAAATTAAGTTATATTTAACTCAATCTAGACTATGTGATACTAATATTTCGTCCCTTGGATTAAGTACTCGTCTAAAATTATGGTTCCATTTCCAACCTGCTTAGACATGAGCAAACTAAATACAACCCATTAATCTTAGATATGATCATTATCTAAAATAAAAAAAATAAAATAGAACTGGTAAAATGATAAAATCTCATTAATTACGTACGTATAGGGTAACAAAAATTATGAAAGTTTAAGTCATGTTGTCTAGTTAGATTAGTCAAATAAATAAGGAAAAATTAAATCACTTAGCAAGCGAATGAAAATAACCCAAATTCGTCCTGGGTGATGAGACTATTTTGAACATTATCATAATTTTAATGCGATACCGTGTTCATAATTTAATGCTGTATATTGAACTCATTGTTTTAAATTTTCGGAAGTTATATTTTATTCAAAAAAAAAAAAAGGAGCTTTGGGATGCCTATGAGTGCACATGAAAAGCTTCTTGCCTAATGCCTGTAAAAATTTGGCTCCCAACTTGGTAATCAAATACCCAAAGCATCGGGTCACCTCAATCCCCTCGTGCTATGCGCGTAGAGGAATTTTTATGTACAAAAAAAAAAGGGTGCTGTTTAGCATTATTCATGTCACAATTGTCATGTCTTCATATTAGCTTGACCTCACTTTGGTAACACTATTCTTCCAATTAAAATAAAGGACCTGCTAGACATATATGAATAAATTATGCACCATAAAACTAATGAAGAAAATAGAGTAGATCTAACTTTCATCTAAGTACCCAAATAGATACCTCAATCTCAAACCAACTTTGACCAACCCCGAAAGTATGGGACCAAATTTGAATCTACACCTAGCTAATTTGATCCAATTGTAGCCTTAGATATAAGAGGAGCTATATTCCTAGTTCAACTAAAGTGTACAAAGAAATTTGGTAAATCACTTTTCAGAGCACATCATGCCTATAGGATCATCCAATTATTTTCGAAGTATGTTTAGAAATCTCTATCATGGAACTTACTCTGAGTGATAATGATGAGTCTATCATTAAGTGTTCGAGGAACTTTATCATGTTTATTGAGATTGCACGCATCGGATTGGATCAATTTAGGTTTTTATTTTAATATTGTATCTCTTTGAAGTAATTTATCGAATACATCATAAGCATAAATAAATAAACATAAATAAATCAAGATTTACGTGGTTCGGCATAAGAAGCCTACATCTATGGGGAGAAGTAGGAATCCACTAAATAATATATTCTAAAATAGATATAATATAGGATACAAAATACACAAAGTAAGAATCATAAAGAAGGCAATAGTATATTAAATAGAAGGCAACAAAGGTTCAATCGGACCAACCAATCTCAGCCTTGGTAATAGATCAAGATAAGTAAAAATTACCTGAAGCAAACAAACCCCTTCTCAGCCTCGATAATAGATCAAAGAATACCTAAGACGATCAGCACCAAAATAATGGCGAAGAACACCAATCAGAATAATAGAGGCATTCGCAGAAACCTCAAAGGGATAATATGGCCAAGAAAAGGAGATGGCAGAAGATCCTTGGAACCGAAAGGAACAAAGAAGAGGAAGAAAATCACCCGGCGAACAAGAAGGATCAATGGCCTTCGGTTGTGCAGAGCTCCGATCAAACAAAACCAAGGGAAAAAAACAAGAGCAACTTGAAAATACAAGAATTGGGAGCAAAGATCCTTTCGATTGATTTGAGAGGGGAGGCTATGGCCTCCTTTTAAAGAGAAACAAACCCAACAGTTCCAAATCTCTTCTAGAAGCCGAGTTTCGTTTGAAGAAGAACACCGTGAGACTCAGGAGACTATCGAGAAGAGTCATATAAAAAACTTTTGCAGAAAACCCCCTCACTTCTTGTTATTTGGAGCAATATTATAACAATCCTCCTCCCTACGATAAATATTGTACCTTTATATCAGATGTGGATTAAATAAAATACTACCTCCTCCTCACCACAAGCCTCGAAGGGTATTACCATGTACTTATACCAATTAAGTTCAGGAAATTTCTAAACTTAATTGCAGGGATTGGTTTAGTAAGCATATCAGCCAAATTATCAGCAGTGTAGATTTTCTAAAGTTGGACATTACTTTTCTCTACTAAATCTCTAATAAAGTGATACCTAACATCTACATACAGTGCATTCATACACATTTGGTCTTTGGTAAGATGTAAAGTACTCCGACTGTCACAATAAATATTTAAACAATCTTGTTCAAGATTCAAATTCTGTACCAACCCTCTTAGCTGAATAGCTTCTTTTACTATCTCTGTCAATGTCATATACTCTACTTCAGTGGTAGACAAAGCAATTGTAGATTGTAAAATAACTTTTTAACTAACTGCACATCCAGAAAGAGTAAACACATATCCGATCAAAAATCTTCTCCTATCCAAGTCACCAGCATAATCTGAATCATAAAATCCTATAACCGTACAATTACTTTGTGCAGAGAATACCAATTCCAATTTAGAAGTACCTTTCAGATATCTAAGTATCTATTTCATAGCTGACCAGTGAGCTTTTTCAGGCTTATCCATGTATCTACTCATTACACTTACTATCTATGAAATATCAGATCGAGTGCAGACCATCGTGTACATGATGCTGCCTGCTGCACTCATATTTAGCACTCTAGACATATATTTTTCTTTATCCTCAGTCTAAGGATAGTCTTTGGTAGATAGTCTAAAATGATTGGCAAAGAGGGTAGTGACTGGTTTGATTGTAGACATACTAAATCTATCCAAGATTTTGTCAATATAACCATACTGAGTAAGAAAAATCTACTTGACTGCTTGTCATGTATAATCTCCATCCCAAGTATCTTCTTTGCTGGTCCAAGGTCCTTCATTTCAAATATAGTATTGAGCTTAGCTTTCAGCTTCTGGATGACTGACATGTCTTTAGCTGCAATTAATATATTATTCATATATAGTAATAAGTAGCAAAAGGATCCGTCTGAAAGCTATTGGTGATACACGCAACTATCATATGGAGATTTGCTGTATCCATGGTCGACTATAAATCTATCAAATTTATGGTACCACTATCTTAGAGACTGCTTGTGACCATATAAAGATCTCTTAAGTAAACATACATGATCTTCTTTATTTGAAATCTCAAAATCAGGTGGCTGTTGCATATAAATCTACTCCTCTAATTCATCATGAAGAAAAGTTGTCTTAACATCTAGTTGTTCCAGCTCCAAATTTTGAGAAGCAACAAAAGCAAGTAACATATGGATAGAAGAGTGTTTGATTACAGGAGAAAATATCTTCTTGTAATCAATACTCTCCCATTGACTGTAGTCCTTTGCCACCAGTCTGGCCTTATATCTAAAATCTTGAGGATTGGCTCCTTCTTTCTTCTTGAAGATCCATTTGTAGCCAATTGCATTCTCGCCCTTTGGTAATTTGACTAATTCTCAAGTCTAATTCTTTTCTAAAGACTGTAGTTCTTCAACCATAGTCATGGTCCACTTATCAACTCGTGAACTACTAATAGCCTCCTAATATGTGGTCGGCTCATCACCAATAGTGTCTACAACACTCAAAGTATAATAGACTAACTCAGCACAAGCAAAATCCTCAAAGCCATACCTTTGAGGTGCTCTGATCTGATGCATGGATTCGAGTGGCAATACCATCAATCTGATCTTGGCCCTATAATGTCACCTCCTCTTGAGTCAGTATCTCTGCATCGATTTGTTATTGTTGTTCATTATAAGTATCTTCATTTGACTACTACTGTTATGCTTTAATAGTCTAGTCAATATCCACAATAGTCCTATCCTATTGACTCTAACCCTGATCTCTTTGAGAAAAATTAGGCTGTAGCTATCTTGAAGGAGTGGCAGTCTCATGAAATATCACATCCCTACTAATTAGAAATCCTTATGATCTAGGCTCTATGTGATAGGATTGGTGTACAAGGCGAAAGCACAGATTTCAAAGTAAAATTATTAAATCATACAAACCAAACCCGAACCCTAGGACCATCTTATTAGTAATTAAATCATATAAAATATATTTGTAATATAAAAAAAATATTAGAACATATCTCTTATCGCTAAACCCTGAATTATTCTTAATTATCGACAACAGTCCGTCAGGGGTTCCACCAAGTGTCCATGTGTTCATCCTCCAACGTTGATTCAGACACTAGCATCTCTGATTTATATATAATTAAAATTCTAATAATAAGAAATTTAATTGAATGGGTAAGACCTTTCTTAGCTTTTATGTCACCTTCCTTGCCTCTTCTTACCTATCTTTCTTTTTCCTTATCTTCTTAATTTTTCTTCCTAATTCTTTATCTTAAAATGACTTCTTATTCTTACAAGGATAAGGTCTAGACAGGAGAAGGAAAGAAAAAAATTTTGGATAATAAGAAAATACTTATAAGAAAGAAAGATAATTTTACAACACTCGGACTCATGGTGCGCACGCTTATTTATAATGTATGTAGGGGTATCAACACATTTTCTCGCACCCTTTCCAAATAATTATCTCATGTCCCTTCAGCCTATCTCACGTCTTATCAAAAATAATGATATGTAGACTTTCGGACTAATTCTACGTAAGTTATTTACAAAGAGTCGTGAGCTTTTATTTTTGGCGCCATCATATACAACCATTAGATCAGACAAGGAGGCCATCCAATGGCCTTGATGTGGGATGCCCATTCAGCAAAAATGATGTGGAGATGATCTTTGAATAGTCAAAGTCCCAAGGGACTTTGACTTGGTCCAAGAGGTGTTAAGGAGTCCTGGGCGGCAAGGAGTCCTGGGTGATAAAAATTTCTTCTTATGCAAATATTAAATAGATAATGGAGTATTTAACCTACAGAAGGACTCTTTTGCGCCCCATATCTAATGTCCACGTCCATTTGAAAATTTTACGTGACATGAAAAATAGAAAAAGTCAAAGAAGGTAGGCGCCAACTTAATCCCATGCGCCAAAGACTCTTTGCGCATGAAAGACTTCCCATGCACAAGAGAGAGACTCTTTAGCACATGAGATTCTAGTATGTGATGCCCCATTTGAAGCTCAATCAGTCTAGGTTAACCCAATTCAAGACCAAATCTAATTTGGCTCAAATTGGTCCTTAATTAGCCCAAATCAGAAGCCGATTCGAATCCAATTCGAATCTAGGTGCTAGGGTTTGCTACATGTGCTAGCATGTTCATCTTGCAAACATGGTCTAATCCAATTAGATCCTTAATCAATTCTTTTTGTGTGTAATCCATTAGGTTCCACATCTAACCAGCAGTGGGTCAGGATGTGATTTGACCTAATATGATTAGAACTCAACCAAACTAATTTAGGTCAAAACTAGCCTACCCAATTTGACTTAATTAGAATACTTTCTAATTTAATGATCAAATTAAAATTTTAATTTGATCAAACCCACAAGATATGATTGACGTCTAGCAATATATTGTGACCTCTCGAAAGATATAAAATTTTTATGAAAATACCAAAAATATCCTTCAGTGAAAAGTTATCATGCAACCAGATCCTTCGATCTTCCTGCATCCTGAATATGACTTTAGGTATGAAAATATGTCAATCCCAATATCATATCCATTTTTCTTTCAATCTTATAATGATTATTTATTTAATAAAATATTAAAAATTATTTCTAATTTTCATCATATTTTGATCAAAGTCTTCTGATGCATGCTAATTTATAGCTATAGCAAGTGCACCAGTCGATCAAGTAATAAAGTGAATGAATAGAGTATCATCCCTAGAGGATTGGAAAATAAGTACTGAAAAGCTCTTTTCTATGCTTTATTTAGAAGATCAATTTATGAGAATAAAAAATTAAAAAAAATAAAAAAAATAAAAAAATAATTAAAAGTTTTTAATTAAATAGAGAGAGTGTAAATTATTAGAGTTTTAAACTCAAGAGTAATAGATTACTAAGGCAATCGGTTCACCAACTCAGTCAATACAATATTCAGAGATTTTTAGATTAATTTTATTTCATGTGATGGTGGAGTCTCCTAATTTATTCACTACTCTTTGGTCCAGGCATAGCAAAACTATTAATATTTATTAATTATCCTTTGGTCCAGGTGTAATTTAAATAAATATTAATGTATTAGGTTTTGTGAAACCCTCTAATTAAAATACGCTGCGTCCAAAGCGTACTAAAATTCTCGCATGCATATGAATTCTAATTTGATTCATAATATAAGGTATATAATCAAGAAGCATTAACATAGATGTACTTGGTCCGTAACATCTATGTTCATCAGATCAATTAGAAGATGACCAGTAATCTAAAAGCATTAAGATCAGATTTATATACTCCTCATGAATAAAATTTAAAAATAAATCACACTGAATATTGCATCAAAAGAGTGGCTACACCTTAGTCTTAGTAAAAGAAAATTTAGTTCATGATAATAAATTCAAAAACAGCGAATAAAATAAAAAGCATAGAAAAATTAGACTGTTTGATTGCTGAAATTGATTGTCTGCTGCTCTTGATGTGGAAAACTTGACGAAGATGAAGATGCTCCTTAATCGATATCTTGATCGTCGAAAGAAATCAAAAAAAATCAAAAACCTTTTTTTATTTTTCACAAATCACTCTTACCTCTTTCTACCTCTCTCCTCTCTCTTTCTCTCTCTCTATTTCTCTCTCTCTCTCTCTCTCTCTCTCTCTTTCTCCCCATCTCTCTCTGTCTCTCTCTCTTTTTCTGATTGATGTTTTTCTCACGACAACCATAGGTTTTTATAGATAAAGTATTTGATTTCCTCCCAAAATCCATCAAAAACTAGGTTTAAGACTCCCAAAACAACTCAAATTAAGATCTGGATAATTCTGGCCATTAGATGTTGATCAAACGGTCCAAAAACTACTCAAAAATCCCTTAAAATAACCTAAAAGATCAAGTCGGATTTAATGCCAGCCGTTGGATCAACCGTTGGATTGAATCTGGGCCATCCGATCGCATAGAAATAAGCCTTCTGATCTTTAGTTTAACGTCGGGATGAGTCTCAGCCGTTGGATCTTGATTGGAAGCTGTGGATGCCGTCCATCAGCGTCTTTTTTTCGACCGTCCGATCAAGCTTCAGTGAAAATCGCCCATTGGATCAGCCAGAATTTCCAAATTGCCCTCCGTGGACCATGCGCAAGTCCGATGTTGCATGGATCGTCGCGTTCTTGAGCCAATCGGAGCACGCTTTATGCTGTAAAATTCTCAAAATACCCTCCGGTTGGTCCGCCGTGCACCGCAAAAAATACTGACGTCATTCTGATGTCAGTATTGCATCGGCAGGTTGGTTTGCTATTTCGATCAAACCGAGCCAAACCGCTGAACCGGTTCGAACCGAACCGATTTTTTTTTTTTGAAATTTAATTTTGGGCTCGTTTGAAGTCCGTTTTGTCTGAAATTTATTTCATCTGAATCAGAAAAATAAGATCTTCACATTGGTAGCCTTCTTTTCTACATAATATTAATAAAAGTATCAATTTTTAAAGAAATAGATTAATTTATTTTATAATTTAATACTTTTATTAGTATATTTTTACCACTTATCATTTTCCTAAATCATCATTTATTTGAAGCAGGTAGGATGAAATTTTTCCTTACCAGGAATGATCGATTCCATGTTAACCTACTCATAACCTTCATATATAATCCACCATATCCAGATCATCTAGTACATAACTGAGTCATGAATGAGTATGAACCAAAATATGGATTTATATATATAAGATTTTATGATAGTTTCAGGTCAAAGGATTACATGCACAATTCCACTATGAGAACCATCTTTTGACATGTAGATAAGACTTCATTAGATATTCTCGATTTAAATCAATTTAGTAAACTCATTCTCTAATGAGCACCCACATTCTTGTATTAGTGTCATACACAAGTAATTATGAGATCAATCATCCTCTCAATCGAGTATACAAAGGATGTGCTAGTCTTACCGAAAAATATTGATCCCTAACTCAATGTCCCATCGACTAGAAATGTTTAAATTAGGATTTTAAGATTTTAGGTCTCATTGGTATGATCTCATCATAATCCTAAAACCATAGCTCTAATTTATGGGATTCATCATAATCTTAAATAAACAATAAGACACTACATATGATGAAATAAATGCCTTTATTTATTTTAAAATGTCATTACATGAGTTTGGAAGATAAAAAATAGCCTAAATAAATAAATAAAATTTGATTGGCTTGAGGGCATATTTCTTTCAATCTTTCACTTGCACTAAAGCCAATCGCCCTTATATTTTAATCCCATACAATCAAGATGATGATCAAACAGTTGTAGTGGTAAAGCCTTAGTGAATGGATCTGCTATATTGTTCTTTGTGTCAACTCATTCTATGACTACATCTTGTCTTTCAATAATTTCATGAACG
This sequence comes from Cocos nucifera, assembly GCA_006176705.1. NCBI lineage: Eukaryota > Viridiplantae > Streptophyta > Magnoliopsida > Arecales > Arecaceae > Cocos > Cocos nucifera. The sequence continues at coordinate 265,225 of QRFJ01000704.1, forward strand.
AGATGAAAGCATCTCAGAATGTGTTTAGATTTATGATGTGACCTTGGTTCCTTTGCTTTAGCAATAGCTCCAGTATTATCACAGTAAAGTGGTACTAAATTCTTAATTTTAGAAATAACACCCAATTCAGTGATGAACTTCTTCATCCAGACAGCTTCCTTGGCGGCTTCACTTACAGCTATATATTCTGCCTCAGTGGTTGAGTCAGCTACAGTTGGCTGCTTAGTACTCTTTCAACTCACTGCTCCATCATTCAGAGTAAAGACATATTCTGAAATAAATTTGCTATCATCTGGGTCTGATTGAAAACTAGAGTCAGAATATGCTTCTAGTTTAAGATCAGAATCACCATATACTAGAAAAATATCTTTAGTCCTTCTCAGGTACTTAAAAATATTTTTCACAGCTTTCCAATGATCCTTTTCTGGATCAGCTTGAAATCTACTTGCAATGTCTAAAGCATAAGCAACATCAAGCCTTGTACATAACATGGCATACATTATTGATCCAACAACCAAAGCATAAGAAATAGAACTTATTCTATTTCTCTCTTCAGGTGTCTTTGGAGACATCTTTTTAGAGAGATATATGCCTTGACTCATGGGTAAGTAATCTCTTTTACTCTCATCCATACTAAATCTTTTCAATATTCAGTCAATGTACCTAGATTGGGATAAACCTGACATTCTTTTAGATCTATCTCTATAGATCTTTATTCCTAGTATATAGGATGCTTCTTTCAAGTCTTTCATAGAAAACTTATTTGATAGCCATAATTTAACTGATTGCAACATTGGGATATTATTTTCAATGAGGAGTATATCATCTACATACAGAACCAAGAAGACTATGGTTCTCCCACTAGTTTTCTTGCACACTCACGGTTCATCCACATTCTTGATGAAATCAAACTCTTTGACTGTTACATCAAAATGGATGTTCCAACTTTTTGATGCTTGCTTTAATCCATAAATGAATCTCTTAAGCTTGCATAGCTGATTTGGTCTCTCATTTGACTCAAATTTCTCTAGCTGTGACATATAGACCTCCTCCTCAAGGAAACCATTAAGGAAGGCGGTCTTCACATCCATTTATCATATTTCATAATCATGGTATGCTGCTATGGCAAGCATAATTCGAATAGATTTGAGCATGGCAACAGGTGAAAATGTTTCATCGTAATCAATCCTCTGTTTTTGTCTAAAATCTTTAGCCACCAATCTGGCCTTATAAGTTTCAATTTGACCATCTGCTCCTATCTTTTTGTTAAAAATCCATTTGCATCTAATAGGATTTATATCCTCTGGTGCATTCACCAAAGTCCATACTTTGTTGGTGTGCATGGATTCCATTTCGGATTGCATGGCAGCCAGCCATTTATAAGAGTCCTTACTTTTGACTGCTTCCATATAGATCAGAGGTTCATCATTGTCAATGGCTTGGGCTTCATTATTCTCAATAATGAACTCGTACCTCACAGATATATGTCATACTCTTTCAGACTTACGGATAGGAGTTATGTATTTTGGTTCTTTTATGTGATTATTTGGTTGAAGAATTTCTATTTGTTTTTCTTGAACTTCGTTAAGTTCAATATTTCTGCCACTGCCCTTTTCTAGGATAAATTCTTTTTTCATGAAAGTGGCATGCCTACCTACAAATACCTTTTGTTCAGTAGGATGGTATAATAAATATCCTATACTATTTCTAGGATATTCTATAAATAGATATTTGTTTGATCTAGCATCAAGCTTATGTCCAAAATTATTTTTGACATATGCTGGACAACCCCATATCTTAAGATACTTAAGATTAGATTTCTTACTTCTCCATATCTCATATGAGTACTAGATACAGATTTAGAAGGTACTTTATTCAAGATAAATTACGGTCTCCAGGACATGACCCCAGAAGAAAATAGGTAATTCAGTGAAGCACATCATGGACCGTACCATATCTAATAAGGTATAATTTTTTCTTTCGGCTACACCATTTAATTACGGTGTATAAGGAGATGTCCATTCAGAGAGAATTCCTTTAACTTTAAGATAGTATAGAAACTCACTAGATAAGTATTCTCCTCCTCGATCAGATCGAAGGATTTTTATACATTGTTCAGTTTGTTTTTCGACCATACTTTGATACTCTTTAAATTTATCAAAGACTTTTAATTTGTATTTCATAAGATACACATATTCAAACCTAGATAAATCATCAGTGAACGTTATAAAATAAGAGTATCTTCCTCTGGCTTGAGTTATCATAGGACCACATACATCCGTATGTTCAAGTTCTAATAACTCATTTGTCCTTTCTCCATGTCTACTAAATGGAGTCTTAGTCATTTTACCTATGAGACATGATTCACAAGTTTCTAATGATTCATAATCAAAAAGACCAAAGAACTTTTCTTTGTATAACTTGTTAATCCTAGCCTCACTAATATGACCTAATCGACAATGCCAAAATAAAGTATTATTTATGTCATCTCTCTTACATTTTCTATTTTTATCAATATGAAATATATTATCATCCAAATATAGAGTCAACAAACCATTGCTAAATATGCCAAAACAAATATTTTTATTAGAATATTTGATCGAGCAACCTTCGCTTGTTACATTAAGACTATAACCTTATTTTAATTGTAAGGGTATAGATATAATATTTTTAATGATTTTAGGTATATAATAATAATTTGTAAGTTCCAAGAACTTTCCAAAAGATAACTTCAATATATTTGTTCCTATAGCTTCTGCATGGATAGACTCTCCTCCAGCGCCATAGAACTTGAAATCATCTTTTTTCAAACTCTTAATTTTCTACAGTCCCTGCAAAGATTTGCAGATATAAAAATCACAACCACTGTCTAATACCCAAGAGTTTAAAATAGAAGAATTTAATGATAATATAGTATGTATCTCATACATACCTTTTGATACATTATTTATACTAAACTTCACGGTTGCGAGGTAAGCCTTGCAATTCTTCTTCCAATGACCTATTTTGCCGCAGTGAAAATAGGTCATCTGTCCGGAGATCTTCTTTCTCTTTTTCTTCTTATTTATACCACCTTTAGGGTTCAATCTTCTCTTTGAACCCTTTTTGCCTGCCTTCTTCTTGGAGATCCCATCCATAAGAAGAAGAGGAGCCTTATTCTTTTTGATATGGCTTTATGCTGTCTTGAGCATATTTAACAGCTCAGGCAAAGAAGAATTCAGTTTGTTCATATGATAGTTTACGATAAACTAAGAAAATGATTCAGAAAATGATTGCAGGATCAAATTCTGACTTAACTCTCCATCCATAACAAAATCTAATTGACTTAATCGAGTGATTAGGTCAATTACCATCAAAACATGATTTTGTATGGATGTTCCTTCTGTCATTGTTGCACGGAATAATTGCTTAGATATCTCATATCTAGCAGTTCTACTATGCTCTCCATAAAGTTCTTTTAGATTGAGCAATATGGACTGAGTGTTCATGCCATCATGCTGCCTCTGTAATTCATTACTCATAGAGGCAAGTATGATGCATTTAATAGTAAGAAAATCATTTTGCCACATCTTGTATGTACACTTATCTTCATCTATGGCATCTTTTTCTAATGGCTTAGGATTAGGGGCATCAAGAATATAGAAGAGTTTTTTTTGATTGAGTACTATTTTTAGATTTCTCAGCTAGTCCACATAATTTTAACTAGTTAATTTATTTGAATCCAAAATTGAACTCAATGAAAGTGAAGAAGCCATTTAATCTACATAATAAAGAACAATACATAAGCAAACAACTTATGATGACAAACATAATTAAATTAGGATTTTAATTTAATTATGTCTCCCACTATTTAATCAAAAATCATAACCCTCTAATTGATTTTTTTAGTGAGAATAAGACCCTAATTCCTTATAAAAGATCTTGTGATTGCACAACAAATCTGTTATAAGTTCAAAGATAGGAAACTCTTTCCAATTGCATTTTATGCAACTCTCAAAAATTTTTGCCTCTAAAACATTAATAGCCTTATGTTAGCATAACAAATTTTAATATTTTAGTTTAAGTAGAATCCTTCATTTCTATACAGTCAAAATAAAATATAACTGCTTTTATGGTTATACAATAAAATAATATATTCAAAATGCTGTAAGCATCTCAATGCATTAGATTAATATTACATCATTCCCCATGATAGATCTTATGGTTACACAATAAAACTAATATGGTTTTAAACATAATAAGAACCCAGTATGAAGGAAGACCTTAATGTAGTGAATATAATACTAAGCATTTCAATCTAGAATTAAATTAATCGAATCGGCCAGATAAGTGGAAGAGAAGTGGGAGTCCCTCCTGTTGCTTTTCTTAGACACCAATAAATTGGTCAGGTCAGACAACAAAATCAATTAAAAAATTACGTTCTCTTTACCAATCATGAACCATTTATCCTAGACACCGATTGATCAATTAGACATCCCGATTGATTCAGCTATAGGTTAATTACACTACAACTTAATATAATTTTTAAAGAGGGATTTAAATGGTCTCGATGCATATTCTGATTTAAATCAAACTAAATACATAAAAGCATCAATTATGATAATATATATATATATATATATATATATATATATTTATATATTGACATGTATAATTATTCTAGGACAACCATCATTACATAGTGAATACTTTCCACTATGTCAGGACAACCTTTTATAGAATAATATATACATCATAATCTCATTATGATAAATAAAAATATGATCTCATCACATAAATAACATGCTAATAAAAAAAATTATATCATATTTTTTATTTATGCCATTATATTATAAGCAAAGCATTATATGATTTAACTTAATAAGGCTCGCTCTGATACCACTGATAGAATTGGTGTACAGGGCGGAAGCATGGATTTTAAAGCAAAATTATGAAATCATACAAATCAAATCCGAACCCTAGGATCACCTTATTAGCAATTAAATCATATAACATGCATTTGTAATATAAAATAAAGTATTAGAACATACCTCTTATCGCTAAATCATGAATTATTCCTAATTACCGGCAGTAGTCCGTTAGGGGTTCCACAAGGTGCCCACGTATTTACCCTCCAATGTTGATCCACACGGAGACTTGATCAAGACACCAGCACCTCTAATTTATATATAATTAAAATTTTAATAATAAAAATTTTAATTAAATGGGTAAGACCTTCCTTAGCTTTTATGTCACCTTCCTTGCCTCTCCTTATCTATCTTTCTTTTTTCTTATCTTCTTAATTTTTCTTTCTAATCTCTTTATCTTAAAATGACTTTTTATCCTTATAAGGATAAGGTCTGGACAAGAGAAGAGAAGAAAAAAAAAATGGATAATAAGAAAATACTTGTAAGGAAGAAAGATAATTTTACAACACTCGGACTCATGGTGCGCACCCTTATTTATAATGTACGTAGGGGTGTCAACACATTTTCTCGCACCCTTTCTAAATAATTATCTCATGTTCTTTCAACCTATCTCATGCCTTATCAAAAAAAATGATATATAGACTTAGTCCAAGAGGTGCCTTAAAGTAGAAGGACTCTTGGACTAATTCTACGTAAGTTATTTACGAAGAGTCGCAAGCTTTTATTTTTGGCGCCATCATATACAACCATTAGATCAGACAAGAAGGCCATCTAATGGCCTTGATGTGGGATGCCCATTCAGCAAAAATGGCATGGAGATGATCTTTGAATAGTCAAAGTTCCAAGGGACTTTGACTTGGTCCAAAAGGCGTCAAGGAAGAGTAGGCGGCAAGGAGTCCTGGGTGATAAAAATTCCTTCTTATGCAAATATTAAATAGATAACAGAGTATTTAACCTATAGAAGGACTATTTTGCACCCCATATCTGATGTCCATGCCCATTTGAAAATTTTATGCATCATGAAAAATAAAAAAAGTCAAAGAAGGTAGGCACCAACTTAATCCCATGCGCCAAAGACTCTTTACGCATGAAAGACTTTCCACACGCAAGAGAGAGACTCTCTGGCACATGAGATTCTGGTATGTGACATCCCATCTGAAGCTCAATTAGTTTAGATTAATTCAATTCAAGACCAAATCCAATTTGGCTCAAAATGATTCTTAATTAGCCCAAATCAGAAGTCGATTCGAATCTAGGTGCTAGGGTTTGCTACATGTGCTAGCATTTTCATCTTGCAAACATGGTCTAATCCAATTAGATCCTTAATTGATTCTCTTTGTGTGTGACCCATTGGGTTTCACATCTAACCAGCTGTGGGTTTGGATGTAATTTGACCTAATTTGGTTAGAACTCAACCAAACTGATTTAGGTCAAAACTAGCCTACCCAATTTGACTTAATTAGAACACTTTCTAATTTAAGGATCAAATTAAAATTTTAATTTGATCGAACCCACAAGACATGATTGACGTTTAGCAACGTATCATGACTTCTTGAAAGATGTAAAATTTTGATGAAAATATCAAAAATATCCTTTAGTGGAAAGTTACCATGCAACTAGATCCTTCGATCTCCCTGCATCCTGAATATGACTCTGGGTATAGAAATATGTCAATCTCAATATCATATTTATTTCTCTTTCAATCTTATGATGATGATTTATTTAATAAAATATTAAAAATTATTTCTAATTTTTATCATGCTTTGACCAAAGTCTTCTTGAATCATCATTTGTTTGAAGCAGGTAGGATGCAATTTTCTCTTACCAGGAATGATCGATTCCATGTTAACCTACTCACAACCTTCATATATAATCCATCATATCCAGATCATCCCATACGTAACTAGGTCATGAATAAGTATGAACCAAAATATGGATTTATATATATAAGATTCTATGGTAGTTTTAGGTCAAAGGATTACATGCACAATTCCACTATGAGAACCATCTATTGACATGTAGATAAGACTCCATTAGATATTCTTGATTTGGATCAATTCAGTGAACTCATTCTCTAACGAGCACCCACATTCTTGTATTAGTGTCATACACAAGTAATTATAAGATTAATCACCCTCTCAATCGAGCATCCAAAGGATGTGCTAGTCTTACCAAAAAACATTGATCCCCAACTTAATGTCCCATTGACTAGAAATGTTTAAATTAAGATTTTAAGATTTTAGATCTCACTGGTATGATCTCATCATAATCCTAAAACTATAGCCCTAATTTATGGGGTTCATCATAATCTTAAATAAATAATAAGACACTGCATATGATGAAATAAATATCTCTATTTATTTTAAAATATTATTACATAAGTTTGAAAGATAAAAAATAGCCCAAATAAATAAATAAAATTTGATTGGCTTGAGGACATATTTCTTTCACTATGTATCATAATTTGTAGCCCTTAACCCCATATGCGTATCCAATAAATACACACTTTTTAGTCCTAAGGTTCAATTTTTCATCTCTATCAAATGCATAAGTCGGACACCCAAAAATTATGAGTACTTAATAGTCTGCAGGTCTTTCTATCCATATCTCTTCTGGAGTCTTCATGCTTAGTACTGATGCTGGAGATCTATTTATAATATAGTAGGCTGTGTGAGCGGCCTCTGTCCAAAAATCTCTACTTTATCCAGAACTAGATAGCATAGATCTGACTCTTTCTAATAGTGTATGATTTATGGATTCTGTCATATCATTTTGTTGAGATGTACCTACTATTGTTCTATGTCTAACAATGCTTTTTGACTTGCATAAGTTATCAAATTATGTAGAACAAAATTCTAATCTATTATCAGTCCGAAAGATTTTCACTTTCCTTTCGATTTGTCTCTCGACCATAGCCTTCCACCTTTTGAATGTTTCAAACACATCACACTTATTTTTATTGGTGTATATCCAGACTTTGCAGGAGTAGTCATCAATAAAAGTAAGTATATACCTAGATCCATCCTTGGATACAATTGGGGCAGGTCTCCATAGGTCAGAATGAATATAATCTAATATACCAGTTATCTTATGCACGTTTCTAATGAAGCTGACTCTGTATTATTTTTCAAATATGCAGTACTTATAGAATCCAAGTGCACCAATCTTTTGACCACTCAGTAGATCACGTCTGCTCAGCTCCTATAAATCTTTATCTAAGATATGTCCTAATCTTTGGTGCCACAAATGTGTCAACTGCTCAATAGAAGAGTGTACAGCTAATGCCTATCGAACCACCATATTGCCATCTAGATAGTAAAGAATGTCACTCAATTTATCTCTTAATAAAGTTAATACTCCTTTATTGATAGTTATAGATCCTCTATGCCATCTGCCCTCGTACCTTGCTTTATCAAAGGCATGTATTGAAAGAAGATTTTTTTTTTAATTTAGGAACATATTTGACATCATCCAATGTCACTAAAGTATTTGAGTTAGATTTAATTTGGATTGTACCAATACCTTCTACATTGCAAATACCATCATCCCCAAGAAGAATAGTACCACCTTCACAAGATCTAAAAGAAGAAAACCATTCTTTGTGGGGTGTCATGTGAAAGGATGCTTCAGAATTCATGATCTAAGTATCAGCATGAGTAACACTGCAAGTAGCTATAAATACTACATTGTCTGCTATACTGCTACGACCTTCTAAAGAAACTGCAACTGATGCCGTATCTGAGATTGTTCCTTTATCCTTTTATTTCTTCTCTTTTTTAGATTGTAGAAGTCTACATTCTGATTTTCAGTGACCTAGCTTATTGCAATAGTGACAAATACCTGATCTTTTAGACCCAGACTTGGATCTATTTTTAGACTTGCTTCTATCTCGTCCTTCCTTTTTCTGTTCATCTCTGCCTCTAACTGTAAGTTCTTGAGCTAGTATCTAAGTCTGATGCTGTAGCTGTACTTTTAATCTAAGCTCATTGGATAACAAAGTAGCTTTTACCTCTTCAAGACTTATAGTCTCTTTTCTGTAAAATATGGTAGTGGTAATATGCTCAAAGAATTTAGGCAAAGAGTAAATTAGAATCAAAATCTTGTCTTCCTCATCTACATCGATACCAATATTTGCTAAATCAAGCAGGAGCTTATTATACTCATCCAAATAATCTTTAAGTGAAGTTCCTTCTACCATACGAAATGTGTGTAATTTTTTCCTCAAATATAATCTATTGGTTAGGGATTTTGCCATATACAGACTGTCCAATTTTTCTCATATGTCTTTGGCTATATCTAAATCCACAACATTGCATAGGACTTTATCACTCAAACCTGAAAATAGGGTTCCTAGAGCTCTTTCATTAATTTCTTCTTTGATAGTCTCATTATCTTCATGGATTACATTCATATCTTTAAGGGCTTTTGCAACACCTTCTTTAACCAATAAGTATTTCATTCTTATCTTCCATAGTAAAAAGTCTCATGTGCTGTCAAAGACGACCACTTCATGCCTAATGGTGGTGGAATGAGAAATAGACATCGAATCATTAGCCATTATAAAATTTTATTGCTTGTCATCAATCATTCAAGTGCTCTGATACCAATTATTGAGATCGCATGCACCGCATTGGATCAATTTAGGCTTTTATTTTAATATTGTATCTCTTTGAGGCAATTTATCGAATACATCACAGGCATGAATAAATAAACATAAACAAACCAAGATTTACATGGTTCAGCATAAGGAGCCTACATCTACGGGGAGGAGAAGCAATCCGCTAAATAATCCATCTCGAAATAAGTACAATATAGGATATAAAATATCTAGAGCAAGGATCATAAGAAAGGCAACATTATATCAAATATAAAGCAACAAAGGTTCAATTGGACCAACCAATCTCAGCCTTGGTAATAGATTAAAATAAGTAAAAAATTACTTAAAGCAAATAAACCCCTTCTCAGCCTCGACAATAGATCAGAGAATACCTGAGATGATCAACACCAAAATAATGGCGAAGAACACCAATTAGAATAACAGAGGCATTCATAGAAACCTCAAGAGAACCATATGGCCAAGAGAAGGAGATAGCAAAAGATCCTTGGCACCAGAAGGAACAAAGAAGAGGAAGAAAATCATCTGACAAATAAAAAGGATCAATGACCTTCGGTTGTGCAGAGCTCCAATCAAATAGAAGCAAGGGAAAAAATAAGAGCAACCTAAAAATTCGAGAATCGGGAGCAAAGATCCTTTCGATTGATTTGAGAGGGGAGGCTGTGGCCTCTTTTTAAAGAGAAACAAACCCAATAGCTCCAAATCTCTTCCAGAAGCCGAGTTTCGTTTGAAGAAGAACACCGTGAGACTCAGGAGACTATCAGGAAGAGTCATATAAAAAACTTTTGTAGAAAACCCCCTCACCTTTTGTTATTTGGAGCAATATTATAACAATGTTGATGTTCTACATTAGCATTTTTTCCTTTTCTCAAGCAAGTCCTCTATTACTAAGCTTCCCCTTGGTTTTTGATTGATGTGCTTGGCTATCACATATGATTCCTTTTATGCATATTAAGAAAGATCAAAGAAATTTGACCTTCATAAGGCGAACAAAGAAAATAACCTGTTATCCAATAATTCATGCTAAATTTCATGACTATACCTACACAAAACATGTGGAGCTGTTTAGCTCTACTTTCTAGTCACTTGGATCAATGGCACCATATGCTTCAAGGAGTATAAGAATTAATAAATGTGAAAAAAATTATGAATATGCTATTTACGATGCCATACAAATCTTGACAAGAGGATAATAATATTTGAAGTGAAGATACAATTCTATATGCTGTAGGATACATTGCCCTTTAGTATTGAAATTATGTTAATTGCCCTTAACATTGAAATTGTATTAATCACAAAGTACCATTGCACCATGTATAGAAAAATAACTTGATGATTTTTATACACTATGAATATTTTCTTCTATAAATCTTTATTTTATGCTTGACCAATTGTCATTCGATCATTTACACTTGCATTTCTAATATCTTTTCATTTCAAATTTTGAATTTTCTATATTTTGTGTTTTGTCTTCCATTTAGCTCAATTAACATATAAGTACTTTTCTATAGTTAGCATGTTCATATGCTATATTATTTCCTATTTAATTACTTATCAATGTTTTATTATGGATAGATAGAAAGATCATCCCAAAGGTGTCTAATGAAGCGAAACTAACAAGTGCTGGTAAGACATTGGAGTTATTACCAAAAATATTGTTGTGCCATCATCAAGAAAGACAAAACAAGTTACTTATATCTTTTTATCATGGAGTATGTAGAATACTCTTGATTGTTGCAAGCATCTCTTTCAAATTTTGGTGCCTTCGAGGAGCTTTAGATCAATCCATGTCTCACATTCTTTAGTGCATTAATTTAATTTCAGACTAATTCTTAAGGGAGAGTTCTCAAAGTTATTGATAAATCTAAATACGTTCGATGGAATCTACTTGAAATTTGCACTTGACCTTTTTTATTAGGAGCATGTTTGCAGCTATGTGCATACATTTGTTGAAAATAAGGGAGAACTAGCCACACGCTTTATTTGAACTGGAATAGAATTCTTAGAGAGTAGAAAATAGGATAAGAATTTACCAAAATTTTTATTAATAAATAATAATAATAATAATAATAATAATAATAATAATAATAATAATATTATTATTATTATTATTATTATTTTGCTATAAATTGATCACTGCTTGAGTTTTCAAAACTAGAGGAAATTAAACAATCCAAAAATTAGAAGGAAAACAAAGCACTGACCAAAGGTGAATAAGAGGGGTGGATGATGCAATCTTAGCATTTCTGGAAAGAATTAACAACTCAAGGTATTTCTATGTTTAGGAACCACTTCTTCAAGCTTTGATACTCTATATGTTGCCTTCTATGAGTGTCCAACTTGAGGCCCTTAAAAGATATTAATTATGTGACTTTCCTAATTTGTTTTCAGATTTTTACAAAATCCAGCTTATCTCTATTTAGACAAACCAGTGACTAGTTGTTATGGAGGCTAAAAACTTGAGCAATAGTGGCAGAAGTAGAGGAGTAATTGTCTATGAAAATTCTAACATTTCTCTCATTCCTGGGGAGAAATTATTAGGTAGACTTATTCTACCATAAGCAAAATGTTTTGTGGGTTTTGATTGGCTCCTTTTTACTTCATAGCCAATCATGATCAATCAGGATTATCAATCAATGAAAAATCAACTGAAGTGTGAACTTTTTATTGGCTTTGCCTATGATAGAATGAGTCTACCAAATAATTCCTCTCTTCAGGGTTACCCAATAAACATCAAGAAAGCATGTCGTATTTTTTTTTTTTGGATATAGTGCCAATCTCCACTCCAAGTTGATCCACATATTCACTTGAACAATTAAGAAAACACACCATCCTAGATACTTTCCAAGCATTTTTTAGAGGTTATCTTTAGTGTTAGGTTTATTCATTAAGCATAGCTAGAAGAAAATTTTGATTTTAATTGAAGCATTTAATTTTCATAAAGCTGAGGTATGTTTCCGTTTAATCCCCCGTTGGACATAGAAATTTATAGAAAGAGGTGAAATTACTATTAGATTCTTAGCTGCATGCTAGCTAATCTTGGTTAGAATTTAACCAAACTCATGCTAGTAGATTAGAGAGGTCTTACATTCTTGTTGGGTTTCCAAACCCAGCTTTGACAGACCTTGGTCCTTCAACCCAATGATCTGTTATAAAAAAAACCAAGCATGCTTTCCACAAATTTGAAACAGCTTTGGAACTAGAGACTTAAGAGATGTCTTGCATAGCAAATAATCCTCCCAAAATTAGGGCTAAAAATGGATCAAATATGGATTGGATATTATTATAATTGTTGCTCCAAGAATTAATTTTGATGATTATAAAGCATTTGAGAGAATTACTAATGAATTTGGCTTGAAATTTTTTTTTGTATTTCAGGAGTAAAATCATAATTTTATCAAGTTTTGATCTGAGAGCCTCAAGAGCAAGTATAGAAGATTTCTAATTCTTTGGAGGTAGTTTTATGATTTTTGGATGCTTATTTTGGAAGAAAATCAAGTTTGAAGCAAAATGATCGACCCCTAGATCGTCCCCTACTGAAAAAAGGCTATTTGGCATGCTGTTTCTATGCCAAGAATCGACCCCAGGGTCGATCTCTGCTGTTCTGAAGGTTAAAAATATAGAATGGCTATTTTTTTGAATTTTGTCTCAGAGGCTCTGTGCCATGAGTCGACCCCTGCAATAGAAATTTTTCTACAATAACTATTTTTTTCTTATTTTGGTAGGTTTTAATGGTTTCTTTAAGGTCTCCAACGGCTACAGATCTTGTTCAAATTTTTTCTCCACCTATTTAAGGTTTAAAAGGCTTTAAATAGAAAAAAATACAAGAGATTGGTATGATTCAATTTCAGCCCTAAGCAAAAGTTATCTTCAAGCAAAGAAGCTTTCATTTCAAGTTCTTCTACCTCTTAAGAGTTCTTTCAAATCTCCAACAATCTTAAGAAAAATTAGAGAAGCTTCATCCATTATTATAAAAAGCATTCTTAAGATTTTATTTGCTCACAAAGGAAGCTAAACTTGTATTTGATTGTCATTAAATCTTTTACTCTGCTTTACTATTTTGATTCAAGTTTTGGAAGATTCCAAAACTTGGGAAGGTTGATCCTAATCTTGAATAAGATTGTATTGGATTGGCTTGTACCCAAAAAATAAGTGTTCTAGCTTGGGATAGCTAGGGTTTGAGGTTTCTAATAGTGTATTCAGTTTAAATATAGTTAGTAGATTTTAATTTCTAAGTAGAAGCTTAGAGAGTGGATGTAGGTGCAAGAAAAGCACCAAACCACTATAAATCTTACTTGTTTGTGGTGTGCTTGCTATCTTTCTTTCTTTAGTTTGTTAAATTCTTGCTCTCTAATCTTTTATATCTTTTTCTAACTTAAATCGCTTCACACACACATCTTGCATATCATCATTCAATCTTGATATCTTTAAATTAGCTTTAAAATTTTAAAAATTCAATTCATCTCCCCTCTTGGGTTGCATAGCTGGGCAACAGTGATATCAGAATATGATGCTCTAGCCCTACTTTGATTTAACCATCAAGAAGCCAAAGATCTATGGCAACTTAAGTTAGTATTTCTTTAGCCGAGGGACAGTTCACAAACCGACCTTCATTTTTCAATGGGACAAACTATATCTATTGAAAAGCTCGGATGAGAATTTTCATATAAGCACTTGACTATGATATGTAGAGTATCATAGTTAATGGACTACATACATCCATTAAGATAATTGATGATGAGGAATCAATCAAATCCAAAAAGGAATGTGATGAGATTGATAAAAAAATGACTCAACTCAATATAAGAGTCATGAATGTTTTATTATACTTTAGATGCTAATGAATTTAATCGTATTTCAACATGTATGTCAGCTAAGAAAATATGGGATAGGTTAAAAGTAACTCATGAAGGCACTAATCAAGTTAAGGAGCCAAAAATTAACATGCTTGTGCACAAATATGAACTTTTCAAAATGGAGCATGATGAGTCAATAACTGTAATATTTACTAGATTTACGGATATTATAAATAATCTTAAAAATGTTGGCAAGTCTTATTCTAACAGTAATCTTGTGAGAAAGATTCTTAGATCTTTGCTAAGGACATGGGAGGTCAAAGTGACTGCAATTCAAAAAGCTAAAGATCTGAATATTTTACCTTTGGAGGAGCTTCTAGGATCATTAATGATGCACGAGCTAAGCATGAAACAACATCAATAAAAAGATATAAAAAAAAAGAAAATAATAGCCATTAAATCCACCACTCAATAAGATGAGAAATTCGATAAAACGAAAGATGAAGAACAAGATGAAGAAATAGCCCTCATCATAAGAAAGTTCAAAAGATTTTTGAAGAGAAAACAAGGGATGAGGAAGAGACTACCTACCAAAGGAAAGCATAGCAAGGAAAAGGATAGGGAGCAACCCCTTATTTGCTATGAATGTAAGAAGTTGGGGTACTTTAGGTCTGAATATCCTCAACTTAAAAAGGTTTTCAAGAAATATAAGAAAAAGGCTATGGTGGCAACATGGAGTGATAGTGACGACTCAAGCTCCGAAAAGAAAGAAGCTCATGAACAAGCCAACCTGTGCCTTACGGCATATGAGAATGAGGTAAGTGCTGAAATCTCAAATGAATTTACATTCGAAGAACTTTAAGAAGTCTTTCATGATTTAGTAGATGATTTAAAGAAGTTAGGAACTAAAAATAAATAACTAAAATTAAAAAATCAAGTCTTGCTAAAAGAAAATGAAACTATCCTAAATGAAAAATTAGTCTTAACTCAAGAGAATCTAAATTTAAAAATATACTTGGCAATTTAAAATCGATAGTTGAAAAATTTATTTTGAGTTCAAATAAACTTCATATGATTCTTGAAAATTAAAAGACCATTTATGATAAGGCTGGTATAGGCTATAACCCCCTAAGAAAATAAAAATTTTTAAAAAATATTTTTATAAATTCATAAAGCAATAAATTTTTAAATGTTACTTACTTTAAATATGATAAACTAGGACATAAATCTTATACATGCTTCTCTAACAATTCAAATATAAAAAAATTATGGGTTCCAAAAGAAACCATTGTGACTAACTTTAAAAGATCCAAGAAAACTTGGATACCTAGAGTAAGAACTTAATTTTGCATGTAGGTGTGTCTTGCATCCAAAGAAGAAAATCGAAGATGGTATCTTGACAGTAGATGCTCAAGATACATGATCGATGATGAGTCCCAATTCATCACGCTTGATGCTAAAAATGGAGGGATGGTCACATTTGAAGATAATGGCAAAGAAAAGATCATTGGTATAGGTTATATTGGTATCACTTTCTTTAAGTATATTGAAAATATTTTATTAGTAGATGGTTTAAAACACAATCTCTTAAGTATTAGTCAACTTTGTGATAAGGGTTACAAAGTTATTTTTGAATCTTTATTGTGCATTATAACTAGTTCCAATGATGATGGCATTAAGTTTGTTGGTAATAGGCATGATAATATTTATATGATAGATTTGAATGATCTTTTTATGATAAATATGCAATGTTTAGCAGCTATGAATACCAAAATTAATGAGACTAGTTGGCTTTGGCATCATAGACTTGCACATATTAGTATGCATTCACTTTCAAAGCTTATCAAAAAGAAATTAATTATCGATTTTTCAAAATTGAACTTTGAAAAAGATAAAATTTATGATGCATGCCAACTAGGTAAATAAACAAGAGTTTCATTTAAATCTAAGAACATTATTTTAACTTCTAAGCCATTAGAACTTTTGTACATGGATTTGTTTGGTCCTACAAGAACAGCAAGCTTAGGTAAAAAATGTTATAGTTTTGTAATTATCGATGACTACTCACGTTTTACATAAATTTTCTTTTTAGTACACAAAGATGAAACTTTTCATGTTTTCACAAAATTTTATCAAAAAGTTATAAATGAAAAAAAATTTTCAATTCAGAACATTCGAAGTGATCATAGAACCAAATTTGAAAATTAAGACTTTGAAAAATTTTATGATAAAAAAAAAAATAGCCATAATTTTTCAGCACCTAGGACATCCCAACAAAATGGAGTGGTAGAAAGAAAAAATAGAACTCTAGAAGAAATGACCCATACTATGCTATATGAAAGCAACCTTCCAAGATACTTTTGGATGGAAGTAATTAACACAGCATGTTACATCTTAAATCATGCCCTAATCAGACCAATTTTAAAAAAAATATCTTATGAGCTTTGGAAAGGAAGAAAATCTAACATTGCATATTTTCATGTTTTTGGTTGTTGATATTTTATTTTGAACAATGATAAAGAAAAACTAGGTAAATTTGATGCCAAATTTGATGAAGCTATTTTTCTTGGTTACTCCTATTCTAGTAAAGCTTTTAGAGTTTTTAACAAAAGAATCTTAGTAGTAGAGGAGTCAATATATGTTGTTTTTGATGAGACTAATGATCTTCCATCAAGAAAATATGAGGATATTGATGATGCAGATTCTCTTATAGAAGGATTGAAGGAGATCATCCTAAAGAATTTAACAATTCAAAATGAAAAGAATTATGAAGATAAGAAAGAAATTGAGGATGAAGGACAATAAGAATAACCTCAAGGTACAAATAATCTTCCAAAAGAATGGAGGTATGTTTACAATCATCCAAAAAAATTAATTATTGGTGATCCTACACATGGGGTAAGAACTCACTCTTCACTTAGAGATGTATACAATCATTTTGCATTTATTTCTCATTTTGAACCCAAAACTATTGACGAAGTCGAAAAAGATTATAATTGGATAAATACAATGCAAGAAGAACTTAATCAATTCGAAAGAAATGATGTATGGACCTTAGTATCAAAACCTAAAAATTATCCAATAATTGGTATAAAATGGGTATATAAAAATAAATTAGATGAAAATAAAAAGGTAATTAGGAATAAAGCAAGATTAGTTGTAAAGGATTATAATCAAGAAGAAGGAATTGATTTTGATGAAACCTTTGCACCTGTTGCTAGACTAGAAGCAATTAGACTTTTATTTGCTTATGCATGCTTTATGAATTTCAAGCTATTTCAAATAGATGTTAAAAGTATTTTTCTAAATAAATATATTATCGAAGAAGTTTATGTAGAATAACCTTCGATTTTGAAAATCATGCTTTTTCAAATTATGTTTTTAGATTAAACAAAGCATTATATGGTTTAAAATAAGCACCTAAGACTTGGTATGAAAGCTAAGTAAATTCTTGCTTAATAATAAATTTTCAAGAGGAAATCTAGATACAATCCTTTTCATTAAAAGAGATCATGATGACATCTTAGTAATATAAATATATGTTGATGATATTATATTTGGATCTACTAATGAAACTTTATGTCAAGATTTTGCTAAGCTCATGCAGGGGGAGTTCAAGATGAGTATAATGGGTGAACTAATATTTTTTCTCGAACTTTAAATCAAACAAACAAAAGAAGAAATCTCCATCACTCAAAGCAAATACACAAAAGAACTACTCAAGAGATTTAGGATGGAGAGCTCCAAAGTAATTGGTACCCTCATGAGTCCATCATGTAAGCTTGATAAGGATGAAGAAGGTAAAAGTGTTGATTAAAAACTTTATAGAGATATGATTAGTTCTTTATTGTATTTAATTGCTAGTAGATCAGATATCATATTTAGTGTTTGTTTATGTACATGATTTCAATCTAATCCAAAAGAATCATATTTAAATACTGTAAAAAGAATACTTAAATACCTAAAAGGAACTCAATCCATAGGTTTATGGTACTCTAAGAATTCATCAATTGATTTAATTAGATATTCAGATACAAACTTTGTTGGATGTAAATTAGATAGAAAAAGTACTAATGGAACTTGCCAATTTTTAGGAGTTAACTTAATCTTTTGGTTTAGTAAGAAGCAAAATTTGATAGCATTGTCTATGGTCGAGGTTGAATACACTGCAGTCGGAAGTTGCTGTGCACAAATCTTATAGATTAAGCAATAACTTAAGGACTTTGAAATTAAACTAAATAAAACTCTAATAAGATGTGATAATACTAGTGCCATAAATCTAACTAAGAATCCAATCCAACTCTCTAGATCAAAACATATTAAAATAAGATATCATTTCATAAGAGAGCATATTCAAAATAATGACATAATTCTTAATTATGTTTGTATTGAAAATCAATTGACTGATATTGTTACTAAGGCCTTAAGTGAAGATAAATTCTGTGAGATTAGAAGAGAATTAGAAATTCTTGATCCCCTAGCCTAAACATCTTTATGATTTCAAGCTTAAATCTATCAAAAATGATATTAATCTTTATCTTGAGCCTATATCTCAAATTTTCTATTTCAAAAAGCTCAAATCTAACCTTCCTTGATCATTCTCATGAATGAAATTTCAATCATTAAAATCTTATATTTTTTCAAAATTTTTCCATCTCTCTTGAATCTTTGAAGTTCAAAATAATTTTGTTTAATACATTTATATTATTCAAAAAGAAAAAGATATGTTTTTAATTCATGTTATTCATAAATAAAATTTTAAAAAAAGAAAAAAGATATTCATTCTAAATTTATTGTGTTCTTTTAAAATGGGGAAGAAAAGCTAAAAGATAAATTTATCCAATAATAATTATGGAAAAGAGGGGGAGAAAATATTATGTGATGAATTTTCTAGTATTTACTTTTAAAAAATAAGAAAAAAGATGTTTATTTGTTAAAAATTATCTAGTTAGTCTTAACTGAATATTCTAATTAATTTGAGTTAAGAATAATGAATTTTGATTGTTTTATGATCATATTAACTTAAGCCTTCATATGATTATTCAGTTTAAATTCAATTGATTTGATTACCAAATTATTTTTGATAACTAATTAGAGTTAAAACTAATTTAAAATATATTCTCACTATAAAAAAATAATTTTGATACATACTTTTAATTTTGAAACTTATTTAAAAATATGAATATAATATAGAATTTTTAATGTGCCTTTATAAATCTTTATAAAATTATTTTTGCTCTGATACTATCTTTGTTTTGCTCAATATATTTTTGATATATATCTTTTTCGAGCTTAATTGATCAAAATTTATTTTAAAAAAAAGAATGAATAATGAATTAGATGTTGTGCTTGATTCTACTATTCAAATCTTTAAAAAACTCTAATCCTCTTAAAGCTTAAAAGTATATATTTGAAAATTTGTTCAAAGAATCATATTCATTCAAAAAGGGGGAGAGTCTTTGATATTTGAGTTTAAGCTAATTTTCTATAAAAAAAATTTTAAATAATAAACTTTTAAAGGAGAGTTGATTCATTTGATTTGATTCAATTTTTAAAATTTTTGATTTAATTTTCTGAATTTGATACATCTATCATTTGACACATCCCATCATATCTTTGATTCCTTATCTAATTCAGATGCTTCCCGCCGTGATCTCTATTAGATTTAGTTTAGTCATCTTTGTATTAGGTTATGATCTAGTATCTCTTAATTATTTTTATGAGTTATTAATCGAGCCATAGTTGGTTATTTTTTTTGGATCAAACTTATGGCATTGGTACTATTGGCTATTTAGGTCATGGATAGTTGTATCCATGAATTTTGTATGTTTTGATGGTCTAATTCTCATGAATACTTTTGATACCTTTATATTTTATATGTTTAGCACTTATATATTTTGATGACTTGATGTTATGATAATCATTTGGATGTAAATATATGATGTGTCATTGAATGATGTGAAATGAAATTTTTGTAAATTGGCTAAATTTTATTATGATCATTATGTTGTAAATTGAAAGTTTTATTATAAACTCTTATTCTAATAGAAAAATATATGGAATAACTTGAGGGGGAAGCTTTTTTATTTTTGAATTTTAAAATTCTTTAAGATCTTACTTGATGATATCAAAAAGAAAAAGTAGATTAAATAAAATTGGGCTATAAGCAAAATTAAAGTAAAATTGATAAAAAAAATAAAATAAAAGTAAAATTGATAAAAGAAATAAGTAAGTCAAATATTTTTGTAAATCATTTAAATGCTTGACTATAAGTAATCATCAAACTGCTCTTGATGCCATATTGGTCAAATAATTGAATATAATATTCTAGCATGTGATGTAGCATATTCCTTCAAAATTTTTGAAATCCTCAATCAATGCTTCAACATGCTTTATTTTTGCTTATGCTCAAATATTTTGTCATCATCAAAAAGGGAGAGGTTGTTGCTCCAAAAATTGATTTTGATAATTACAAAGCATTTGAAGAAATTACTAATAAATGTGGCTTGGAAAAAGATTTTTTATATTTCAAAAGCAAAATTATAATTTTATCAAGTTTTGATCTGATAGCCTCAAAAGCAAGTATAGAAGATTTCTAATCCTTTGGAGGTAGTCCCAAGATTTTTGGATGCTTATTTTGGAAGAAAATCAAGTTTGAAGCGAAAGGATCGACCCCTAAGTCGTCCTTTACTGAAAAGGGTTGTTTAGCGCGCTGTTTCTGTGCCAAGGGTCGACCTCTGCTATTCTGAAGGCTAAAAATATAGAACGACTATTTTTCTAGATTTTATCTCAGAGGTCGACTCCTATGCCATTAGTCAACCCATGAGTCGACCCCTGTGCCATGAGTCGATCCTTGCAACGGAAATTTTTTTGTAATGGTTATTTTTTCTTATTTTGGCAGATTTTAATGGTTTCTTTAAGATCTCCAATAATTATAAATTTTGTCCAGATTTCTCCTCCATCTATTGAAGATTTAAAAGTTTTAAATAGGAAAAAACATAAGAGATTGGTGTGATTCAATTTCAGTCCTAAGCAAAAGTTATCTTTAAGCAAAGAAGCTTTCATTTCAAGTTCTTCTATCTCTTAAGAGCTCTTTCAAATCTTTAATAACTTTAAGAAAAATCAGAGAAGCTTCATCCATTATTATGAAAAGCATTCTTAAGATTTTATTTGCTTACAAAGGGAGCTAAACTTGTATTTGATTATCATTAAATCTTTTACTCTGCTTTACTATTTTGATTCAAGTTTTGGGGGATTCCAAAATTTGGAAAGGTTGATCCTAATCTTGAATAAGATTGTATTAGGTTGGCTTATACCCGAAAAATAAGTATTCTAGCTTGGGATTGCTAGGATTGGAGGTTTTCAATGATGTATTCAGTTTGAATACAGTTAGTGAATTTTAATTTTCAAGTAGGAGCTTGGAGAGTAGATGTAGGTGTAAGAAAAACACCGAACTACTATAAATCTTGCTTGTTTGTAGTGTGCTTGCTATCTTTTTTTCTTTAATTTATTAAATTCTTACTTTCTAATCTTTTATATTTTTTTTCTAACCTAAATCGCTTTACACACACGTCTTGCATATTATCATTCAATCTTAATATCTTTAAATTAGCTTTAAAATTTTATAAACCCAATTCACCCTCCCCTCTTGGGTTACATAGCTAGGCAACAATAACCATATCCATATTTATTTTATTTAACGAATACAAATATGGATATAAATATTTATTGCATACAAAATTTATATTTATATTTATTTTAAATGGATATAGGTATAAATCGAATGTCGGAAATATGGATACAAATATGAAAATAAGTCGGATGATTAAACTTTATAACTACAGAACCAAAGATATTACTAAGTCTATAATAAATCAACTTAATAGCATCTCAATGTGGTCATTTATCTTCTTTGAAAATTTATAATAGATATTAATCGGATGCTCAAATTTCTATATAGATTTGGACACGAAAATAGATCTAGACAAATATTATCTGATGCACTTTCACTCCTATCCAAAATTGAGGTTGTTAATTCATTGTCGACATCATAGCTTCCAAGTTGTATCTTGTGAGAGCGAAGAACATTTCCTAGAGAGTTTCATATTCCTATGACACATAAGTAACTCACTTCCTCTAAAATCCCCATCCCTTTTTTACCAAGGGAGAATGATTATAATTTGCTAGATCTTTTACTCCCAAGCCACCATCCTCTTTCTCTAAACATACCATTTTCTAGTGTACCTAGCAGGAGATTCTAGATGTGGTACTTGGATCCTTTCCATAAAAAATGCTCTTCTAAATTTATCCTACTGCTTAATAAACCAAGCTAGTAGCTCGAAAGGAGACATAAGGCTTGTTTGGCCAAGCTTTTGAGGAAAAAAAATGCTTATTTTTCAAAAAAAATATTTATTTTGAAAAAATAGAATATTTGATCAAGCTTATTTTAAAAAATAATCTGCTTTTGAGTGGTAGTAGAAATAATTTTTGGCTATGAAAAGAAAACAGAAAATTGGAGCTTTTTCTTGGAAGTAGAAGCAGAAGTAGAAAATTAATTTTTTTAAGATAAAAATATCCTTACTCAAAATCATTATTTGTCATAACTATCCCTATTTATTTTCATCTAATCCTCCCATTATTTAGTGAATGATGTATCTTGATGTATTTTGATACATGTATATTATTATATAAAAATTATATAAAATATTCAATATGTATTATCTTTGATTCAATTATATTTATATTGATTAAAATTTTAATATATTTTTTATTATTTTATTATTTTATTTTAATTAAATAAAAAAAATAAAAAAATAAAATTAAAATTAGTTATAATGAATATTTAAAATTATTTATCTATTTAAATAATATTAATTATAAAGTAAATCTATGCATGTCTTTTTCCATAATTTGATAATCAAAAGCATTTTTTTTGAAAGATTTGCCAAATATAAACAGCTTCTTAAATACTGATAAAAGTGCTTATCAAATAATTTTACCAAATTCAAACTATTTTTCTCTTATAGTATTTTTTCTAAAACTTTATTTTAAAAAAATAATTTTAAAATAAGCTAATTTTCATAGCTTAGCCAAATAGGCCCATATAATACTAAGGAAGAGCAATCAAAATAAGATTCAAAAAAGAGATATGTAATAAGATTTCAAAGGTGATAAGAGCCCAGGGCCGGATGGGTTTCCTATGTGTTTCTTTCAAATGTTTTGGGATGCTGCCTACGAGGCTATTCTTTCTCTTCCGGCAGCTATACGAGGATAACGTCAACTTTGACATAATCAAATATACAATCCTTACAATGATCCCAAAGAAAAAAGTAGCAAAATCTCCATCCAAGTTTAGGCCTATCAGCCTCATCCTCCATTGTTTAAAAATTTTTACCAAATTGTTGGCCCATCAGTTGCAACCCTACATAAATGAAGTTCATTCCTGCCCAGACAACCTATATCAAAGGAAGGTTTACTTTTGATAATACTTTGTATACAAATGAAATTTTTTTCCATCCAAAGAAATCCAAGGCTAATGGCATTGTTTGTAAGTTGGACTTCTCTGAGGATTTCGATAGGCTTAACCTCCACTACTTATTAAAAGCATTCTCTGCTTGAAACTTTCTTCGTTTTTTTTTTTTGAGAAGGCTGCTAGAAATTTTCTTGAAAAATTAATTGGATGGATGAGCAACTCTTTCCTCTCATGTAAGGTTGCAGTGAATGTTAATAGACAGTTTGGTTGTAGGATCTTGTGCAGAAGGAGACTATGGCAAGATGATCCTCTCTTACCTTTTCTTTTTATTATTATAGTGGATCCTTTGTGTCGAATCGTAAATTGTGTAGCTGCAACAAAGATCTTTAAAGGTCTTGGTAACCTTTGGATCAGCAAGGGAACAAAAATTCTCCAATGACATATATACTTGCCTTTGCCATGGTCCAAAAGGAATACTTGGTAGCGTTAAAGATCATTCTCTACTACTTCAAATTAACACTCGCCCTTTTGATCTACTTTCATAAGAGTTCCTTCTTCCCTTTTGATATCCAATAGGAAGATTGTAGAGGACTGTGCCAATTGGCTAAATTCCTTATATGTGCCTCCTCCTCTCCATGCCCTTATGTGGTTCAAAACCTTTCAAAGCTAACTAGATTGCATTGTTCCAAAAAATTAGATGAGATTGGCTACGTGGAAAGACAACTACTTGGAGTCTTACACTCGTCCTACTACTCTACGATATGGAAAGACAACTATTTTAAAGTGCCGGTGTGGCTAAAGGAATCTTTTGCAAAGTCAACCGAAGCACGGCTTGCCTTGAAACCGAAGAGGGTGACCTAGGGGTTAAGCACATCAATCAATTAAACATGTCACTCCTAGCGAAATGGGATTGAGATATTTATCAAATGACTTGGATATTTAGAGAAAACAATCCGTTGCACTTATCGATATTTTGAAAACCCGGCAAGAGATGCTCCAACCTTTGGTGAGACATGGTTCATGCATTTTTGGTTTTTTGGAATCGAATTCAGTTCAAAATTGGTAACGAACAAAGAACACTTTTTAGAAGGATAGTTGGATATATGATAAATCTTTTCCCCCTGCTGCATGCTGCAAATAGGAATAAGAATGGGATGGTGGCTGACTTTTACAATACCGGCTCATCAAATTGGAGAATTAAAAGTCTTTGATCAACTTAGCACCTTGCAAATATTGCTCTTAGTCAGTATGGGGATTAGCTAATTTGAAATTTGAAAGATAAGAAGACCTTCTCAACTGCATCATGCTATCAATTCATTAATAAAAGAGGAATTTGCTAGCTCTCTTTGGAAACTCTGCATACGTCTAAAAATTAGATGTTTCTTATGGTTGTGCTGGAAGAAAAAGCTCAATACTATCTCATTATGAAAAGGACAGGAAAACACTTGGGAGGATGCATGCTTTGCTACTAGTAGTGAATCTATTACTTGCTCCTACTTCTCTACAATATGGAAGGCAATATCTCTCTTCTAGGAGTCTTACATCCCTGATCTACTTTTGAAGACTTCTGTCTCTCTTGAAGAAGAATATCTTTGTCTAAACCTGCCCAACACATCATCCTTATGCTCTACGCGGCCGTGTGTTGGAAGGAAAGGAATGCAAGAGTCTTCCTCAACAAGCAAAGTTTTATCTTCTCCACTACTTCAATAGGGCTTACTACGTTTAATAATCACCTCCCTTTTTGGCCCAAAGCTTTCATCGAAATTTGAAAAATTTTGGACGAAGGTTAGGAGACTCTCCTCCTCCTAAATGCATCTAAATGGTGAGTGGTTTGGAAATCTAGCACTCGAGGCTGCTGGAAATTGATGGATCTACAGTCGATTGTTCCAATTTTGCTATGTCATCAAAATACATGTCAGCTTTAGTTTTGAAGTGCCTCTGGTCCTGGTTGTGCTCTTTTAGCAACTAGATATCAACTATTGATGCAAGAAATGATTTTGATGAATATAAAATATTTAAATATATGACAAAACTAGTGATTTGTTGAAGTCTATATTGAGAAAGATTCAAAAAGCTAAAAGTAATTCAAAATATTCAAGTAATTGCCAAAGTTGGAGGCTAAAGAAAGCAAGCTTGGGAATAGGGTTGGCAAAATACGATTCAACCTATCAACCTATCCTACGTTCAATCCACCATAAACAGGATTGGATTTGGCCTTAATGGATTCGGATTGTAAATGAGTCAACCCATTAAAATTGTTTATTAAATGGATTGGATTTAGATTCTGTACTTCTGACCTATTTAACCATTTAATATGTTTATTAAATAGGTTAGATCAGATTGGATACCATCAATACATATTCCATTTAAAATAATTCTCATTTTGAAATAGATGGACTATTATCATTTTATAATTTAAAATCAGCACCCATACATAGAACCCAAAAAATAAAATAGAAAAAAATCTGCTCGTGCCAACCACCCCATCTACACACATGGTCCATTGACTTGGGACTCGTTCCAAGTCTTTGGAATGTCAAAAAATGCCACTTTAGCCTTTGTCATTAGTCTCTATCTATCCCATTATTTTAGAGGAGAGAGAAGAGAGAGTTTGAGAATGGAAGAGAAAAAAGAAGAGAAAAGGAGTTCGAGGAGAGAGGATGGAGTCAGTCATAGTGGCAAATAGAAGAGAGAGTAGTACACTCAGTTTGGCAATCGATGATGTGGGCATAGAAGCACCTCCTACTAAAGGTGACAATAACATTTTGAATGATGGTGAGCTACCAACATCATGATGGAGAGTCAAAGCTACAGAATATGCTAACAACAATAGTGGGGGGTGGGAGGGGGGATGGTGGCAACGAGCGACGAGGTGCTTATCAAGGGTCGAGGAGGAGCGGAGAGAGGAGATACAAGCGGGGAGGACCAACATGATCAAAGGTGGGGGAGGGGAATGTTAGTGTTTGCAGCGTGGATGGTGAGGGAGTAGATCTCGAGGGTGAACAAGGTAGCCGAGTCAACCCCTACTCAACTTCAAGTCAACCCATAGTCAGTCGAGTCGACTCTTTCAGACAAGATAGAGAGATGTTAAAATGGATTTAAATCCAAGTCAACTCTTAGTTAACTTTGAATCGACCCTAAGTTGATCCGAGTCGACTTTACTATGTTTGATAGCTCTAATAACTAGTTTTGCAAAAATTGTAAAAATGAGTAAAAAGCTTTTAATGGCTAGTTTCAATCTTTTAGTGTTCCAAAACCTATTTTTGGACCTTCTAATAGCCTTAAATGCAAACTAAACAAATTGAAGAAAGTAGAGAAGAAGGAAAACAAAAAGAAAACCCAAGATACATCGAGTGTTCATTTAAGAGAGAGCATTTACTTTCCAACCTTCAAACTCTTGAGTTTTTAGAGGATTTCAAGAAAAAGAAAAAAAGCACTCACCATCAAGCCTCCTTAACAACATTCTCTCAAGCTCCAATGATGTTTCTTTTTGTTATTTAAGAGCTTTTCTTTATACTCTTGGATATATTCTCAATTTTCATTGTAACAAGTTTCAATTGGGATTGAAATTTGGGAAAAAGTCAGAAAAGACCTATCCAAGTCTTAAATTAGATTGTATTAGTTTTTCAAACCTAGGAGTGGTTTTAGTTGATTTTCATTAGCAAAATCAATTGAGTTTGATTATCAACCTGAAAAAATAATCGTGCTGTAATCTTGACAAGATTACAATAAATTTCCAAGAGTATGCTTGAAGGGTGGACATAGGTGCTGAGTTTGGTCCTGAATTACTATAAAATTTTGTATTTATGTGTGCTCCTGCTTACTTCTATTTAGATTTCATCAATATTTGCATTCTTATAATTTTAATTTACTGCTTCTACTATACATTCACTTCACACATCTTAATTTGTGCACATATTTATTTTAATTTTTGAAAAATCCAATTCATCTCTCTTGGATTGTTTATCTAGATCACAACTATTATTAAAGCTTTGGCACTCAACCCCTTTTGATCTAACAACCAAGAGTTAAAGATCATATAGTAGTGCAAATAGGACTGTTTATAGCAATCTACCAACCAATCCTCATTGTTCAACGGTATCAATTGCACTTATTGGAAAAAATATATGTGCATTTTCATTCAAATACTTGATTATAATTTATAGAGTATCATAATTAATGGACTATACACATCTACTGCCATTGTAGTTGGCATTGTCATTCTTAAATCTGAGATGGCCGAGCTTAATGGAAAGACTATGAATATTTTATATTACTCTCTAGATGCAAATAAATTTAATAAAATATCTATA
Source organism: Cocos nucifera (assembly GCA_006176705.1). NCBI lineage: Eukaryota > Viridiplantae > Streptophyta > Magnoliopsida > Arecales > Arecaceae > Cocos > Cocos nucifera. The sequence continues at coordinate 293,328 of QRFJ01000704.1, forward strand.
TATATTTTAGCTAAAAAATATGGGATAGGTTAAAGTTTATCCATGAGCACTATAAAAAATATTTAAATTCTTGACTTAATATTGTCGACGCTATAGTAAAGCATTGATAATTTTAACTTCGTGTTAATATTTGCCGACGCTTTTTAAAAGCGTCTTTATTTTATGATGCTTTAAAGCATCGAAATATTGCAGCATTTAAAAGCATTGATGGAAGCCAACTTGCATTGTTAAAATTCAACTCCCTAGCCCCCTGGATAAACACCACGTCCGTCCGCTTTGTTTGGAACTCTCGCTATCCCTCTCGATCACCGATCTCCACCTCTCTGGCTTAAACCCTAGCCCTCTCTCCCGATCTCCAATCTTCCTCTCCTCCGATCGTCGATATCTACCTTATCGCCATCGATCCCGAGCGGACTCCCTGGAATCCTGCTCACATGCCTTTGATGTCTCCTCCTTCATCACCGTCACCATCGTCTTGGACCTCACCGATCAGATATGCCTCCTCCTCCTCTATTTGTGCACCACCCATCCCTCTACTTGATTTAGATTTTTTTATGATTTTTTTTATCATGATTGATTAGCTTGATTATGTCGTGTGTTGTAATTTCGACCACTCAATCATGTTAATTTTACTGAATTTATTTTTCACTTTTCAACTTAAAATCATGTTTTCTTTTTTTTTTTTTTCCCTTATTTTTGATGGCTTCTTTTGATTTAAGACACCGTACCTTTCTTCTTCTCTAAATGCAGGAGAGGATTTATGGTTGACTTATGCCAAACTTCTCTCTACAGGAGCACTTAACACTATTGATTACTTAATGTTTATGCTGCTTTTTTCTACTTTGATTTGGGGGTCATGCTATAATTTGCTCTTGTTTATGATTTGTATCCCATATTATTCCTGAAAATTTATTTGTTTGTCCGTTGACTGCCTTAAATTAGTTCTATAAGTGACTTGTTTATAAGGAATCTAATGAATCCACCAAGCAATTAGATCTTAATATTTTTTTTTATAAAACCTCTCGATTTACTAATTGATGCCTACTAGATCTTGCTAGGTGACATTCTTTTTCTATTTTTTTTTGTAACATATGTTAGAGATACAGCATTAAAATTAAGGTTATTGCATGTATATTCAAAAATGTTTAGAATTTATTTAAAAATGTAGACACATTTAATTATATCCACCTAATTAGATGGATTGCCGTAGCCATCTGAGGTAAGTTAATTAAATTCAAATATTTTGAAAAAAAAAAAAAAAATCAAACACAGTGGCTAATGTAATTGCATAATTCTGTTTTTTTTTGCTTCTTGGGATTTTATTATGCCCATCTCATTAATGGATACTTTTCATTCTGGTTGGCTGGGCCTCGGGCAATGAGTGGAAGCTGGGCAGCGTTAGCTGTTTACACTGGGTCAAGGAGATGACTTTCTTGAAAGCAAGCAAACCTAACTGATACCGTACCTTATTATGAATCCCTCTAAGGGGAGCATGCCAATTCGAAGATAGAAAGAAACTTCCAACCTACCAGAAACTCGAAGAGACATTTTTTTACCAGAAACTGCTAGATCGGTGTTACAAATGCATATATTTTATTGAAGAAAAGTAAGTTTTTTAATAATAAAGGTATATAGATTATTCTCACATATAGACTTTAAGTAGCCAACGAGGTAAAAGGCATGTTTACTGATTTTAGGAGAACGTTCTCTCAGTCGTTGGCCAACGCATCCATACAGTTAAGTTATGAACGTCTAGATACTGATGCATATATTATTATCCAATGAGTGATTATTAATTGAGTCAACTGCAAGTCGTGAATAATTAGGCCTAATATTTGGCTTTGTTTTGGCTTTCCGAACGCTCAAGTGTTTGAATGGTTCCTTTCCCTATGGGTTTGTGAACATGTATCTTTCCTCAAGTTAACATTAGGTTGTGAATAATTTACATGCTTTGAGGTATTGATTGATTGCTAATTATGAAAGTGAAAGAAAATAAATTTATTAGGCAAGAATATCGTCCATCTATTGTTTGTTGCTATAGTATGATTCAGGGAGGGAGAGAATCAAAAATAAAACAATGGACACTGAAATAGAAAATATTACCTTCATGGTGCATAAGAACAATTTGATCCTAATGCATACAGGCTACCAAATGCCAAATTATATTACTAGATTTGAGGTCCATGGGTTATAATTTTTTTTTTTTAATGGTACGGTCATGTGAGTTCTAGAAGGCTTCCACCAACTCTTTTATTTTTTTGTTTCTTAAACTAACTAGTATTGGCATGGCCCTAACAAAGGAAAGCCATTAGAAATTTGAATAGCTTCTTTTCATCTGCTATTATCTGATTTATTTATTTTTTTCTCACCAATCATGTCCCTCTGGTTGGTTAATCCACCATTGAGTTCAGATGGGTCTCACCCACCTGAATACAGTGGAGGATGAAATAAATCTCATGGATATTGGATTGAAGAGGATCTAAATTCTGCTGTCCTAGATAAAATTATTTGACCAGTTCATTGGCTGTATTATATGAAATTGTTAGGTATCCTCCAAATGTTAAATTCATGTTCCATCATTTTGTATCATATCTATGACGAAACTTAATTTTTTTGTGCTTTATTATATAGTGTGTTGGTATAAGAGAATAATAATTATTATTCTCATACAATGACCAAAAGTTGAATAAATAAGCCAAGATCTAGTAAAGATTATTTTGAAAGAGTTCAAAATTTTATTAAATTTGAAAGGATCAATGAATGGAAAGATTTTTTGTCCATGCCAAAAATATGTAAATAATACTTTTCTTAATCTAGAAACTTTTGAAGAACATTTGGTATGGAATAATTTTATTAGAGGATATACTAAATAGGTATTTCATGGAGAATCTATATTGCCATCTATATATAATCAACCCTCATATATGAAATATAGATCTGATATTGAAACCAGTAATCTATAAAGAAATATTGCAAGAGAAGATGATATAAGGGATTTGCTTAGAGATGCTCTGAGATTTGGTGCTCAAAATTTAGGAGATTTTAGTAAGAGACAAGAAACATGTGTGATGCCCGAAGGGTCTACACCTACTGATGCTACATATCTCGAGATACCTCAGCATTTATCTAATGATGAGATAGAACATCGGTATCAAAATTTGTTGAAAGATTACGATCAAGAATTATATCCGGGTTGTAAGAACTTTTTGAGAATTTTATTTTTTGTGCATCTATTTTATTTGCAATATTTGAATGGATGGTCAGGTAAGAGTTTTACTATGCTGCTTCAATTATTAAATGATGTATTTTTTGAAGGTATTGCTCTGCCAATTTTTTTTTATGAAGTCAAAAAATTAGTAAAAAAAATGGATCTTAGATATGGGAAGATTCATAGTTGTCCAAATGACTATATACTATACCGGAAGAAAAATGCTAAGTAAGAATCATGCAATATCTATGAATCTTCACGATGGGCATCACATAAAGAAGATGATAATGTATTGAATGAAGTGGATGCTAGTTGGAGTAAAAAGAAATGGCTAAAGTTTTACGTTATTTTTCTTTGATACCTAGATTGAAAAGGATCTATGCATCATCAAAGATAGCTTCATCTATGAGATGGCATGAAGAAGGTCATACAAAAGATGGAATGCTAAGACATTCAGCTAATAGTTTAGCATGGAAAGCATTTGATGATCGACATCCAGATTTTGCCTCAAATGTTCGCAGTGTTAGGTTGGATTTAGCTATTGATGGCTTCAATTCATTTTGGACACTGAGTTTTACTTATCGTATTTGGCTGTCTGATTCTATATAATTTACCACCATGAATTTATATAACATAGTCCTCACTTATTCTGTCAATGGTTATTTCGGGCGATAAGGATCTAGACAATGATATTGACATCTTTTTGCAACCTTTAATAAAATAATTAAAATAGTTGTGGAAGGGTATTGATGCATTTGATGCTTACAGTGGTTAGATATTCAAACTAAGGGCAGCTCTTATTTGGACGATCAATGATTTTTCTGCATATGCTAATTTATCTGCATGGAGCACGAAGGGACGTATTGCATGTCTTACTTGTGGGGATGCTACCCATCCACATTAGTTAAAACATGGAGAAAAATTCTGCTATATGGGCCATTGTTGATGGTTAGAAGCCGACCATCCAATTTGATTTAAATAAGATATATTTGATGGTACTATAGAATTATGATTTGCTCCTTTACCATCATTTGAAACTGAGGTTCTTATATAAATGCATGGCTTAAATCATAGATATGGTAAGATTTCCAAGTGTACTAAGAAAGAGTAAGGAAAGATGTTGATGTTTTAACAAATGAAGGGTTGACAGAGGATGTCATTACTTACAATCTTGATTCAGGGGTGTTTGAGAATGTTGATATCTATGATGATGATAATCATGAAAGTCGGGATGATGATGATACAATTGAGGTATCTACACATAGAGTTGTTAAGCAGTTGTGGAAGAAAAAGAGTATTTTATTTTATTTATCTTATTAGAAGTATAATTTTCTGAGATATAATCTTGATGTGATGCATATAGAGAAGAATGTTTGTAATAATTTGATTGGCATATTATTAAATCTTGATGAAAAGAGTAAAGATAACTTAAAGGCATATTTAGATTTAAAAGAGATGGGCATAAGATAGGAGCTTCATTCCAAATAGCTTATTATTGGTAAACTTTATATACCTCCTACATGTTACACAATGTCAATTCGAGAGAAATATTTTTTCCTGATATTTTTAAAGAATATCAAGATTCTTGATGGTTATGCATCAAATATTTCAAGATGTGTAAATCTTAAAAAGCGAAAATTGTCAAATCTTAAAAGTCATGATAGTCACATTTTGATGCAAGATATTTTTCTATAGCTTTAAGATCATCAATGCCAAAACAAGTGGTTACTATCATTGCTCAATTGTCATCAATTTTTAAGTCATTATGTTCCAAAGTTCTTGATCCAAGAGAGTTTGATCAATTAGAGTCTAGTATTATACTTACATTTTGTCATATGAAAAAATCTTTCCTCCTAAATTTTTTACTATCATGGTTCATCTACTTGTTCACTTAGCTGTAGAAGCAAAACTCGGTAGACCAGTATACTACCGATGGATGTATCCTATTGAGAGGTGATATTGCAAAATTTTATAGTTATAATTTAAAAATATTTAGTATAAGTTATGTCGTACTCATTTTGATATTTTAATTTATAATTTTTGAAAGTATCTTATGCATTTAAAGGATTATATATGAAATATAGTTTATCCTGAAGGCTCAATTATGGAAGGATATATTGCTGAAGAATGTTTGACATTTTGATCAAGATATCTTGAAAGTATAGAGACCATTTTTAATCGATCTTAAAAAAATTATGATATTATCAATAACTTATAAATTTATAAGTTCCCAACTGCTAGAAGAGCTTTGGGGAAGGTTGAAAGTATGGTTCTTGATAAAAAGTCTTTAGCACAAGCCCATCGCTATGTATTACTTCATAGTGACATAATATCTTAGTATCGCAGGTTAGTCATAGCTCTTGATTTCTTAATTAATGAATTAAGTTTGTTGTAGTGAATTTTTGGTTGCTCAAAGATGAGCAAACCATATCATTCGATCCAATCCAAGAATGGAGCAACGATGGCTGATCGAGTTATTTCTTGAATGGCTTTTCGAACAGATTAGTCATGTATGTAAGGGAAAGAATGGATTTTGAAATATATTTATTAACATCAAATAATATATTAATAATTTTATCATGATTTTAGGTATCAATGATGATAGAGAGTAATTATTCAGATGAATTAATTATCATTGCTCGAAGTCCTAACAATATTATCAACAGATTTAATGGTTTCATCATTAATGAATTTAAATTTCATATAAAAAAATGCGAAAACTTCAAAAAAACCTAGAACAGTAGAGTCATGATAGAAGTAGATGGAAAGATTTATTATGGTATACTTACGGATATTTTTGAGTTGGATTATTATGAAATATTTAAAGTCATATTATTTCGATGTAATTGGATGGATATAAACTTATCAAGAGGCTTGAAGCAAGATACGAACAGATTTACACTTGTAAATTTTTCAAGATTGATATATACTGGTGTGTTATTAAAAAATGATCCATTCATTTTTTTATCTCAAGTTCGTCAAGTATTTTTTTATACAAGATTTGAAAGATAAGGATTGGGTTATTGTAGTAAGAACGAAATCTAGAGATATATGATATGGAAAAAGGTTGAAAGTAGAAGATGATGAGATTTATACACAATATATGCTTTACAATCTTGCCTTGACTGATGATCTAAATGCTACAAGATTGGTTAGGAGGGATATCGAAGGAAAAAATATTGACTAATTCTTAATTGGTAAGAGACTATTTAGATGTATACATTTTATATAAAATTTTGTATTATGTCATTATGCTCATTTAGTAGATCTTGATTCTTTTTAGCAATTCAATCATAATTTTATTTATTATTTGATAATATATATTAACTGATTTATATTTTTATTTATGAGTGCTAGGTGTTATCATGCCTCGACGTAGATGATTTGATGATACTGAGTTGCACACTTCTCATGATGGATCGTGTTCTGATCAACTCCGACGGTCGAGACAGTCACAGCAATTCGAGGCCGATCCTTCATCATTTGTGCAGCAGCACACAGTCGGTCCTTCATCGTCTGCGCAGCAGCACACGGCTGGTCCTTCATCATCCATGCAGCAGTCTGAGCCAGAGCACGATTCTCCTACTAATGAGGATGCTATGATAGATGAGATACACATCCAAGATACTTTAATAGATAAAATATTATTGCGTGTTCTAAATATTAATGTGTCGATTGATTCATAATATATTTTTTGATTTTATGTGTTTGTTGCAGATGCATTTAGGAGAGCACAAATTAGATGTAGACCCACATGTGCCAGAGATGTCTGGCATTTAGTTGAGGGTGAGAGGGTCGTCATTCGATGCAATCAGATAAGGCAGTCTGTCAATAAGGCTACCAAATTGTTGACAAGTTTTTTAGAAACTATTGCGCGAAAGGATCAGCTTTGTCTCTTAGGTTATGCAAAATAGAATGATATGCTACCTGCATATAAACTTGAGATTCTACGAGTAGTAGAGGTAAAAATATGACTTCATATTTTATGTTAATTTATTTATAATAAATTAACTATATTGTTTAATAATCAAATATCTTTCATTGCCTTTTTCTAGAGTAAATTTGTACTCCTTCCAGAAAGCCATGAATGGATATTTAAATCTCTTAATCGAAAATGAAAAGAACTCAAGTCAACACTAAAGAAGGACTACTTCAGAGAGGAATTGGTGGAGGACGATGTTGCTCGTATTTGTCCTCCTGATGTAGATCGTCATCAGTGGATGGATCTTGTTCATTATTGGTTCTCTGAGAAGAGATAGGTAATATGTATACGCTCATGAAATATCTTATGCTATATTGGTTACTAAAGTAGCTCGTTCATATATATATATATATATATATATATATATATATATATATATATATATATATATATATATATATATATATATATATATAACATATGTCATATTTATTACTTTATTTTATAGGCATATTCTGCTATTGGTAGAGCTGCAGGAGCATCTTTATCTATTCCTCATACATCGGGATTTAAAAGCTGTGCACGATGTAGACAGGAATTCATATGTTTTTTTCAAAATCTTTAGCATATCACATATTAATAATGTGCCATACCGGTTACTTATAGGTATCACATTGAAGTTTGTATTATCCGTTTGAAGTTCATAAAACATTTACTTGGCTCCGGATGTAGTCCCTGAGAAAACATTGTCCTGTTGGAACTTCATCGTAAGAACTGCGAGCAAATCCAGATTCATTTAAGCTACTAGTGATTGCATAACTTGTGATATAGGCACTATAGAAGAATCAAAATCCGACTAATTTGTTGCCGATATTTCTTTCGATGACATCCTGGGATTACTTCTGGCATGATGTTAAGATATATGTTTCTTCCTTTGGTTCTGGAACAATGCTCTTGATGAGCATTGGTGCACCTACATGCAGGCTGCTTTGATCCTTTTTTTTTTTTTTCTTCCCTTGTTCTTTTTATTTTTTTTTCGCTCTCCAGTTGGTAATTCAATCCTTCCATATCATGTATTTCTGCTTTGTTTGATAATTTATTCTTTTTACCTTGTTACCTAGGCAATTTATAGTATGGTGAATAATTGGTTTATGAAAAAGAAAAATAGGTTCTAAGGTTTCTTTATGATTTTTGTTGTAATATTCTGCTTCACTTTGGACAAGTCGTGATGGCATAAATGTTGTTAGCTTACCAGCATATTTTAACCTTTGAAGACCCAGCATCTGGTGGAACTATGTCGCTAAGTCAGTTGCTCGATACGATCCGTTCTTCTTGGTGAGAATTGGTGATAGATGCTTCCTACGCATGTTATGCACTCCCTCTGGCATATTTTGGTAAGGATATGCGAACCCTGTTTGGATAGTTCCCCAGGACGTGATGTACGGTGTGGGTTCTGTTACTGCATCACAACATATCCATTTCCACATAACCAGTTTGGATATCTTTGCTCGTATTCCGTAGAGTGTTACCGTCTTATGCTGCTGGTAAACTTCACATGCAAGCAAGGAGCGACTTGATTAGCTGCATTTAAAAAGAGAGTAGGTGCCTTAGCTTAAGCTTCAAGAAGTTATCAATATGCATGTTGCATCTGTTCTAAAAATACGGTGGCTTGCCATATTTCTGGCCAACATATGAATGCAGGAAGGTGAATGTTGGCGCCATTGTTGCAGCATTTGTTCTAAAAATGAACTATAAGCATTGACCATTAGACAAAAATATTTTGAGGCAATGGAAGTTAGGGAACAAAGCTTATTTTTAAGCATCTAATGTGGTTCGCAGATCGTCGGTGGTTGGGTTCTCATTAAGGGAAGGGTGGATAAACGTGTATCTGGCAATGGCCTTCTCATTCACATGTAGACTCATGAGGATGGTTGTCTTATCCCACGGCTGCTCCTTGAGAGTATGTTGAAACGCTCTGTTCTAATCCTTTGAAACCTTTAGAAGATTACTTTGACTGGACTTCAGATTTTATATGAGATTTGCCAGAAAAAAGAGAATGTTATATGAAGATAGATAACCTGTAAAGTTTGTATTGCCAGGTGTTTAACTAAAATCAAAACTCTGGTCCTCCGAAGAATTATTTCTGCTTAATGTAGCCCTTTGGGACATTGATTCAGTTTGTCCACAGCTTTCCCTTAAAATCGAAGGCATTCTCTTGTGATGTGACTTGCGTTTGTTGATATGAAACCTCTGTTGAAAGCATTAGGTGCTGGCATAAGACCAAAACCACCAAAAAATTTTCCATCCCCATCATAATTTGTTCTCTTTCTGGTGGGTAGCCTCCTCAATTGACAAACTGAGATCCATGAGAACGATCTCTCACGATAGAACCATAAAACATACTTAACATCCATTTTTAAGCCGTTTGATCTAAATATTAGAAGGAAATCCAGGTCGTGAATAAATAATTTAGAGGTCCAGTGCTGCTTCCAAAACATTCTGCTTGGTTACTTTAGTATTCAGTTAAGTTTTTTTTTTTTTTTGGTAAAAATGTTTCCAAAGATATAATTTAATAATATTATGGCATTTCTGTAGTTATTTTTTGAGAGAAAGATATTACTTGTAATCTTCAATGCAGATTCTCCTTACATAATTTAATTCCGGAATAGCGTGATCTTGTCCTAGCATTGCAGTCATATTTCTTGTCATGCTTAACCAGTATGCTAGACCTTTATACAGAGAGGTACATCTATATGATTGCCATTTGTACATAAAGACAGTGTAGATTGCATCTGATTGCCTCTTTACATCCGTATATTGCTTTAATAAAGCTGCAATGATTGCAAGAATGTGCCTAAACAGCATGTGCTTCGGTAATTTATGTGTGGTCATAGCATGCGCATTATGTGTAAACTTGGCATGCATGGAGAGGAAGCATACTGCAGACATTGATGGTGCACTGTGAGACATGGTACCTAGGAAGGATATGCCCCATCCGATGTCAAGAAGAGATATGATTGAGGGTGAGGACAAAGCATGAATGAACTAGGCATCATGCCAGCACATCTGGCCAAGGATTTAATCTTTACCAAGTGTTGCTTGATTAGGTAGCAAGCTAACCAATCAAGCAGTCCATAAACTTTAGGCTTTAGGATTTAAATTATAATTTATGCAAGAAATATTTTATAAAATTTATATTTTTTTATAGATGGATGAGCATGGGAGGGAGCCTGGTCAGGTAGAGTTTTACATGATGACTCATGTTCATCGAGATAGCCATTTTGTTACTGATAAGTCGAGAGATATATTTATATGTATTTAAAATCATTTAGTTTAATGATATGAAGATTTATTTTTAAATAAAAATTAATATATATTTTATTATTCAATATAGGAGAGAGAGCTTTATCTCTTGTTGCAGAGCGTGTCGACGAGTCATCAGCATCTATAGAGGCCAGTCGTATCGAGGCCCAAGTAATGATAGAGCTGCTGGGATCGGACCATTATGGTCCAGTGAGGGATTATGGAGTTGGAGTCATCCCCACTCAGTTATCTGATATACGTTGATACACTCAAGATGCATGCTAGAGAGAACTCTAGCAATGTAGATATTCGTATGTTCGAGGCTCGAATAGAGGCACGGATTGAGCAGCAAGTGGAGGCATGGATTGAGTAGCAGCTGGAGATGTGGGTGCAGGCATAGGTGGACGCGCGGGTGCAGACACAGGTGGATACGTAGATGCAGCCACAGATGGATGCACAAGTGCAGGCACAGGTGGATGTGCGGGTGCAGGCACAGGTGCAGGTGATTAGATAGAGCTTGATGATGTGATATCCAGCATCAAGACTTAGATTGATCAATTGACATCCGCGTTACAGATGTTTGTAAACTCTTCTAGGGTATATCTCTTACCATATTTATATTTATTCATTAAATATATATTATGATTTTTATATTCTCAACTAATAAAGTTTTTATATCTTTATTATAGGTTTCTGGTAGTTCTAGTAGTTATGGAGTCGATGACGATCATGCTCCTATGGATCATTGATCAGTTTTTATATCTTTTGATTTCGTTTCTTTGCTTATGGATTGTAATTGACGAACATGATGGACATGTTTATATTATGATGTTGGTGTTATATGTTTTGGACAAGTTTATGTATTTGATTATGATGTTATTAGTATTTTTATTTTTGGACAGGTTTGTGTATCATTATGATATTGATGTTATAATTTTTTGACAGGTTTATGTATCCGATTATGATATTGGTGTTATAAAGTTTGGATAGGCTTATGTATTTGACTATGATGTTGGTGTTATCAAGTTTGAACGTGCATATCTATTAGATTATAATGTTGGTGTTATAAATTTTAGGCAGGTTTATGTATCAGATTATAATATTGGTGTTATAAAGTTTGGACATGCTTATATATTTGATTATGATGTTGGTGTTTTTAAGTTTGGATAGGCATATCTATCAGATTATGATGTTGGCATTATAAATTTTGGATAGATTTATGTATCAGATTATGATGTTGGTGATGCTGGTGTTATAAAGTTTGAACAGGCTTATCTATCAGATTATGATGTTGGTGTTATTAATTTTGAACAGGTTTATAAATTGATTATAGCGTTTGCAATTTCTTGTAAATTGCACAGATAATGGTTTATTAACGAGCTAATTTTTTTTAGATAAATTATCAATTGCTGACGCTTTAAAGCATCGACATTTAAAATCAATTTTACAAAAATACCCATGCAAATTAGCATCGGTATTTTATAAAAATGCCGACGCTTTATAGCGTCGGTATTTAAAAACTTACCGAGGCTTACAAAAGCATCGGCAATTTTTGAATACTTACTAACAATTTATTTGGGCATCGAGAATTTGAATTTTGACACTCCATTTACCGACACTTTTGCAATGCTTTGGTATGGATCAAAAAATGATTTGGCAATGCTTTTTAGCAATTACCTATGTTAGCATCGGCAATGGTCCCTAATCCTGTAGTGGAGAGTATCAATCAAGTTCAAGAATTTAAGATTAATATGCTTGTTCATACGTATGAGTTGTTTAAGATAGAACAAAATGAATCAATCATTGAAATGTTTACTAGATTTACTCATATTATAAATGATCTTATAACTCTTAAAAAATCTTATACTAACCATGAGCTTTTTCATAAAATTCTCATATCACTATCTAGAGCTTGGAAGGCAAAAGTTAGTATGATACAAAATGCCAAAGACCTTAATATACTATCTTTGGAAGAATTTCTTGATTCACTCATGACTCTGATCATGAAGCAAAATAACGAGAAGAAAGTAAAGAAAAAGAACATGATAGCCCTGAAGTCCATAGCCAAAGATTAGGAAGAATGTGAAGAATCTAAAAAAGTGACAATGAGGATATGATGTTGATCACCCGAAGATTCAAAAAGTTCATGAGAAGGAAAAAAAATTTAGAAAGAAGCCCTTCATGAAAGGAGAACCAAGCTAGAAAAAAGAGAAGAAGAAGGAGCAGCCCGTATACCACAAGTGTAAGAAACCCGAGCACTTCAAGATGAAGTGTCCTCTTCTCAAAAAATCCTCCAAGAAATTCATAAAAAAGGCTATGATGGTAGCTTAAAGTGATAATGAGGGCTTTAACCCGAATATAGAGCCTCAAGAAGTGAGAAATCTATGTCTCCTGGCATATGAAGAGAAGATAACTTCTAAACTTAAATATGATTTTATCTTCAATTAACTTCAAGATGCCTTCGTCGATCTTTTAGATGACTTCAAGAAACCTAGCCGGAAAAATATAGAGTTGAAAAGATGCAATCAAGAATTAACCAAAGGAAAAAAAAAATTTAAAAGAAAAAGTCTTTGCTGCAAGAAAATCGATCTTTAATTAAAGAAGTTGAAAAACTCAAATCTATAGTTGACAAATCCACTCTTAGTTTTGAAATACTTCATATGATTTCAAGGAATCAAAGAACTACTTTCAACAATGCCGGTCTTAGTTTCAATTCCAATAAAAAGCAAAAATTTCTAAAATGCTTTTGTGTAATCTTCATCAAATCTTCTTTCAAATATCATATTGTGGAAAACTTAGATATAAAGCCTATACTTGTGATTTTAAAAAACTAAGAATAAATTAGATTAAGAAATTGTGGGTTCCAAAAGGAACCATTATATGATTAATCCAAAAGGCCAAACAAAGCTTGAGTACTTAAAATTATAACTTGATCTTTTTTTATAGATGTGTCTTGCAGTTTGAGGAAAGAAAAGAAGATAATATTTTTGATAGTGGCTGTTCAAGGTACATGACGGATGATAAATCATAATATGTCACCCTTGAAGCTAAAGGAGGAATGGTGATCTTTGACGGTAATGGCAAAAGATACATCACTAGAATAGATAACATATGCTTCACTCCTTCAACCTATATTAAATTATTAGTTGATGGATTGAAATGTAATTTGCTTAATATTGATTAACTTTATGATGAAGGTTTTAAAGTAGTTTTTAAATCATTTATATATATTATTTCTATTTCTAATGATAATGGCATTAAGTTCATTAGATATAGACATGACAATATCTATATGGTATATCTAGATGATCTTTACTTAAAGAATGGTCAATATCTAGTTACAATAGATGCCAAAGTCAATGAAACTAGTTGGTTATAACATCATAAATTAGGAGATGCTAGTATGGATTTGATTTCAAAAATTATTTAAAGGGATCTTATAAAAGATTTGCCAAAATTGAATTTTGAAATGAATAGAGTTTGTGATACTTGCCAACTTGGAAAATAAATTAGAAGCTCATGCAAATAAAAAAATATCTTGTCTTAACTTCTAGGTCCTTAGGATTGATTCATATGGACCTATTTGGACTTACTAGGACTACAAGCTTATGAGATAAGAGATATGGTCTTATGATCGTTGATGATTTTTCTTGATTCACTTGGATTTTATTTTTTGTATAAAATATAAATCCTTTTTTATATTTTTAAAGTTTTATCAAAAAATTTTAAATAAAAAAATTCTACTATTATTTGCATTCGAAGTGATCAGGAAACTAAATTAGAAAATCAATAATTTAAAAGTTTTTGTAATGATAAAGGAATTGAGCATAATTTTTTTTATATCTAGGATACCTCAATAAAATAGGGCTATCGAAAGAAAAAGTAGAACTTTAAAAGAAATGAACAATACCATATTGTGTGAAAGTGATCTTCCAAATAGTTTAAGACGAAAGCAATTAACACAATATGTTATGTATTTTTGAATCATGCTTTGATCCAATTGATTTTAAAGAAAACTACTTATGGGCTTTGGAAAGATAGAAAACCCAATATTTTCTACTTTCATATTTTTGGTTGATGATACTTTGTATTAAATAATGGAGAATATGATTGAAAATTTTGATGCCAAGTTAGATGAAAATATCTTTTTTGGACACTTTTTATCTAGCAAGACATATAGAGTCTTCAAAAAAAGATCTTACTTGTTGAAAAATCTATTCATGTAGTTTTTTGATGAGGCTAATAGTCTATCTTTGAAAAAGAAAGATGCTGTTGATGATAATGCAAAAACTCTAGACAAAAAAGTGAAAGATTTCACTCTAAAATAGACTTAGGCACAAAATGAAGAATGGAATGCTAAAAAAGATGAAGTTGAGGAGGAGAATCGTGAGAACAATCAAAGATATGATGAGGATTTATCCAAAGAATGAAGGTATGTCTATAGTCACCTTAAAGATCTTATTATTGGTACTCTATCATAAGGGGTAAGAACTTGCTCATCCTTAAGAAATGTTTACAATCACTTGATTTTTGTTTCACAAATTAAACCTAAAACTATTGAAGAAGCTAAAAATGATTCCAATTGGATAAATGCTATATAAGAAGAACTTAATCAATTTGAAAGAAATAAGGTGCGGATATTAGTGAGTAAACTTATTGATTATCCAATAATTATAACTAAATGGGTATATAGAAATAAGTTAGATAAAATGGAGCAGTTATAAGAAATAAAGTAAGACTTGTAGCTAAAGATTATAATTTAGAAGAAGGAATAGATTTTGATAAAACCATCGCACCTATTGCTAGATTAGAGGCAATTAAACGGTTGTTTGCATTTCCATGCTTCATGGATTTCAAACTATATCAAATAAATGTTGAAAGTGCTTCTTGAAATAGTCATATAATTGAAGAAGTATATGTTGAAAAATTATCTAAATTTGAAAATCATGCATTTCTAAATTATGTTTACAAATTAAATAAAGTATTGTATGGTTTGAAACAAGCTCTACATGCTTAGTATGAAAGACTTAAGTATATTTCTGCTTGATATAAATTCACTATAGATATCACCCTAATTTTAAAAGAAAAGTGATGATGCTTTTTTAGTTGTTTAAATTTATATGGATGATATTATTTTTAATGCTACTAATGAAACTTTTTGTCAATATTTTGCTAAGTTTATATAAGAGAAGTTCGAGATGAGCATGATGAAATAATTAAACTTTTTCTTCGAACTTCAAATCAAACAAGCTAAAGAGGAGATCTTCATCAATCAAGATAAATACATTAAGGAAATACAAAAGAAGTTTATGATGGAGAATGCCAAGCTAATTGGCACACCAATGAGTCCCTTATACAAGATTGACAAAGATGAGCATGGTAAAATTATCGATCTTAAGCTTTATTGAGGTGTTACTGGATTTTTACTTTATTATTGCTAGTAGAAAGACTATAATGTTTAGTATTTATATGTCTGCAAGATTTCAAATTAATCCCAAAGAATCACACTTATTTGCTATTAAAAGAATTCTTAGATATAATGTAAGATTATGGTACTCTAGATATTTTTCTATTGATTTAGTTAGATATTTTTATATTAATTTTGCTGCTTGTAAACTAGATATTAATTTTATTACTATACTAGTGAAACTTGTCAATCTTAGAAGTTAACTTAATCATTTAGTTTAGCAAGAAATAAAAATTGGTTATATTATCAATGGCCAAGCTGAATATATTATTGTCGAAAGTTGTTATGCTTAAAACTTGTGGATTAAACAATAACTTGATATTATGATATGAAACTTAATAAAATTTTTATAAGATATGATAATATAAATATAATTAACCTAACCAAAAATCTGATTTAGTATTCAAGAACTAAGCATATTAAAATAAGATATTATTTTATAAAAGATCATATTTAAAATAATGATGTATTACTTGATTTTGTGTGTACTAATAGGCAATTAGTAGGCATATTCACCAAGCCCCTAAGTGAAGAAAGATTTAGCATGATTAGAGGAGAGTTAGGAGTATCTAACCCATCAACTAGATGACCTCCTATCCAACTCTCTCAAATTTCTCAATTTGCCCTTGTTTTAGCTATTATTTGATTGCTTTTCAATTGAATATCACTTATGAATCCCTTCCTTTGGGTTGTTTCAGGGTTTTAAGAGTCAACTATTGATAAAAAAGAGTCAATTTTTTAGCTTGAGATAGGGCTCAAGTCAACTCATAGTCACTATGAGTCAACTTGTAGTTTAAATAGGACTCATAGTTTTGTTCGAGTTGACCCCTAGTAGGAGTCGACTCCAGAAGAAAGTTTGTGTCGACTCCTACATTGGGACATAGTTTTAAAATAGAGTCATCCCATTTATTTTCCCCCCTCCCTTTCACTATTTGCCCTAGAGTTCCCACCAACATTTTTGCCCAATCCTTTTGAACCATCCATTCCTTGATTTCCCCCCAAATCTCTTGGATTCAAATTCCAATGGCTCCACACAAGCAATTGGCCTACTATGTGAAGTGCATCCATGCCCTTGAACATATGGAACAATGGTCAAAAGTAAGAAATGAGGCTCCTACAACCCAGAGGACCGAGAGGAGTTTTCCACCATGCACCTTAGCCAGCACCATCCTCAGTGCCCTTGTCTGCAATGATGGTGACCACAAGTAGGAAGATTGATCTCGACTTCTTTAAGAGAGAGCATTTCACTAGTGGATAGCAAATTAGAGATCAAGGATGGGAGTTCATATGTAATTTTGATGTGCTAGTATATCAACCTCATCCAAGAGTTCTACAACAATCTTAGACTTAGAGTTGGTAGCATTCAGAACGATGATCAAGGGCACCTTGATCATGCTCAATGAGCAAAGGTGATCTGATTAGGGAGAACAAAGATTTTTTTCAACTCGATCAACTCAAATATCTCAAAAAAAAAAGAAAGATGATGGAAGAATTATAAAAGTAGGGCTTAAATCCTTCTTTCCTTCATTGATTAATTCTTCAAAACATAAACTTAAGTATGTAACCTCTATTTATAATAGTGAGGTCCTCTCTTGCATAATTTGGATTGGATTCCTCTTCTTATCTTCTAGAAAAATATCCATCCTTGAATAATTTAAGTTAAACTGCTCTTCCTAACTTAAATAAAACTAGATCTCTAAAAAATATTATGAATATAAAAATTATAAAAAAAAGATTAAATTTAAAGGAGATAGATTTCGACTTCTACATTAATTTTGTCTTCTATTACTCCATCAAATTCTTTATGGATTGGAAGATAACTTCTACTCAAAATCTTTTTTGAAAAAAAAAAGGTTTTAGTTTGACCAATCTATTTTGAGGCCCAAATAATGAAATTTTGGCCCGATTTAGCCCTTTTAGGGGATATCCTAAAGTTGTAGGTCTCGAAAGGATACCCAATTAAAAAAAAAAAATCATCTCAATTGAACATTGCATGATCAAGTTATCACCTCCTAAAGTTTGACATGTGATTCAATTTTTTGATGTGACAAATCTTGCTTCTCGATTCTGTCTAGCTCTACTTATACTGGCCAATATGATCCACATCAAGTCCTTATAGTGATGAAAATGATCCATATTGAGTCTGATGATCCTCCTAGATATCCATAGTGGTTGAAATGGCTACATTGAGTCTAATGATCCACATAGGTTAGAACTCTCCTTGTTTAGAGGATGTAGCTCTTGCTAAATCAGAATTGAAGATGAAAAATGCTTGTTTCCCTACTCTTGATTGAACCATTTGGCTTTGCTCAAAGATGGTTTCTATCCTTGATCTTTCTTGCTAGATAATAGATCTTAATCTCTAGACATAGGAGACAACTTCACTATAGGAGTTACAAGTGCTTGTGTTGAAGGTGTCGCTAATTAAGATATAATTTGGATGATTTAGATAATCTTCTCCTCTAGCTATGTGAGACATTCCTTTATCTCATCATCCACCGAGGTAGAACTAGCAATCATATACTCATCTTTTGTTCTTCGACATACTTCAAGCATGAATATCCTTTCTCTCGACTGCTTGTATTGCTTGCACATCTAGATCTCCCATAGATGTAAAAGACCAAAGCTCTGATATTAATTTAATTTGAATAGCTCAAGTTGGAACTCCAATAGGTAGGAGCATGGATCTAATATCAACTCGATCTAATTAGATCAAGTTGGAATTCCACCAGGTAAAGGCATGGCTCTGACACTAACTTGATACGACTGAGTAGAAGAAAGATGTTCTTCAACCTACTCAACTTGGATCTCTCAAAAAAAAAAGATGATAAAAAAATTATGAAGGTAGAGCTTAAATCCTCTTTTCTTTTATTGATTAATTTGTCATAATGTAAACTAAGATATATAGCCCCTATTTATATAATGAGATCCATCCTTACATAATTCGGATAAGATTCCTCTTCTTATCTTTTAGAAGGACATCCACCCTTTAACAATTCAAGTTGGATTCCTTTTCCTAACTTAAATAAGACTAGATCTCTAAAAAATATGATGAATATAAAAATTATAAAATATACTAAAATTTTATAAAAGATAGATCTCAACTTCTACACCAACTTTTTCTTCTATCGCTCCACCTAATTCTTCATGGATTTGAAAATAACTCCCAATTAAAGTTTTCTAAAAAGAAAATTTTTGGTTTGATCAATCCATTTCATGGCCCAAATAATAAAATTTTGGCCTAATTTAATCCTTTAGAGGCTATCCCAAAGTTGTAGATCTCAAAAAGATACCCAAGTTCAAAAAAAATCATTAGCAGATTTTGCTCCTAGATTCTATCTAGCTCTACTTATAGTGGCTATGTGATTTACATCGATTTTTCATGGTGGCGAAAGTAATCCATATTGAGTCTAATGATCCTTCTGAAATATTCATAGTATTCAAAGTAGTCCTTATCGAGTTTAATGATCCACCTGGATCAAGAGGCTTATCCAGATCCTCCAGATACCAAGAGAGAGGAGGTCTCCAAAAAAATTGAGCAATAGATTGGCCGACCTCCAATGTATTTTGGAGAAAAAGGTAGTAGATGAACTAGAGGAGATGCTGATGAACCATCTTTCTGTAGAGATGAGGCTTTTGCATCATATTATTAGTTAGGTATTCTTTTTGAAGACAAGAAGATTTGACTTCACATTAAAGTGGGATGTCATGGTCATATACTATAATAATTCGGTCCAATTGGACCAGCCCACCATGAGCTAGCCCACACCCAGCCCACACAAAAACAAAAACCAAAAAAAAGAAAAGAAAAAGAGGAACAGAGACTTTTGATGGGAGTCTTCTTCCCTATGGAATCCAACATGAAATCAATCTACTAGGGCTATCAAAAACCCTAGGAAATCCCCAATAAATCTCTCTCTTCACCTCCAAAGCAATCTATGACGAACCCGGCCCTCTTCTCTCTTCTTTCTCCCTCTTTTCTCCCATTGAAGCCATGGCCTACCCTCCTTGTGCCCACCTAAAATCATCACTGGAGATGTCATTGAAACTCAAGGTAAGTTCCGGCCATTCTTCCCCTTCTTTCCATGCCTTTGTGCATGACTGCTAGCTATTGGATTTGTTGAAAAATCCACCAAAAGTGAAGCCCTATTTCCCCATATTTTGGCCAAGACTTTTTTCTTTTTTTCGGCAACCGTCACTGTCACCCACTATGCTACACACCTAGATCGATGCCCTGCAGTATCCCAATAATGTGAAGGTTAGGTTAGTCATACCTATGCTGAAAAGAAATGTTGAGTTTTAGTCGACTGCAATAAAGGCTGCATATAGGAATGCTGATGACCAGTTGACTTGGGAGGTCTTTAAAAGGATATTTTATGATCAATATTCTTCTTGGATAACCAGATTGGTAAAAGATAATTAGTTCTTGGATTTAAGGCATGACATGATAGTACTGGAATATGCAAATAAATTTAATGAGTTAGGCCATTTCTGCCCCTAGCTCATAGAGTCTGGAAGGTGCAAAACTAATAGATTTAAACAAGGTTTAAGATATGGGATTTGGTCTCATTTATCTTCTCATCTTTTCAATGACTACAAAGATGTTCTAGAATGAGCTTTGAAGGTTGAGTTAGAGTTAAAAAGATTAGGACAGGAGAAGGGAGATGGAAAGATGTTAAGATTAGCAAGAAATTTAAATTATCGATAGAAAATCCAAAAAATAATAACATAGACAAGAAGAAAGAATTAACACCCTATGCATACTATGGCAAAAATCATAATGGGCCTGTCCCAAGAAGATAGTAGCGTGCTTCTTATGTGGTGAGAAAAGACATATAGCACATAATTGCCTAAATAAGAAAAAGGATGACTCAAAACTTGTCAAACTAGCTGATCTAAAATTGAAAGAGAATGCACGAGTGTTCGCCTTGACCTAGCAGAAGGCCAACACAAGTGAACAAGTAGTAATAGGTACCATCCCTATCAACTTCATATATGCTCATGTCCTATTCAATTTCGGTTCTTCTCACTCTTTTATATTTTTTAAGTTTGCTACTTCTCTAAACTGCATGTCTAAAGAATTGAATGAGCCATTACATGTTAGCATACCTCTTAATAACATTACCATTGCTAACATTATATTTAAGAATTGCATAATCTAAATAAGGAAAATAGAATTACTAGTAGATTTGGTTTAGTTTAATATGCATTATTTTGACATTATTTTTGGGATGAACTATTTATCCTCATATCATGCCCATATTGATTGTTTTGGAAAAAGAGTGGTGTTCCAAATTTTGGATGAGCCAGAGTTCTTCTTTCAAGGTAGAGCTCATAATGCAGAACCTAAATAGTTTAAGCTTTCTTTGAGCATCATCTCAACTATGAGTACAACGAAGGCATTAAGAAAAGGATGTGAGACATATTTGGCCTATGTAGTGGATTCCTAGAAGAAAAATGTGGATATGGACAGTATTCCAATTATCAAGAAATTTCTTGATGTTTTTCCAAATGAACTACTTAGGCTACCCCCTGAGCGGGAGATTGAATTTAAAATTGATATCACACCAAGGACTAGACCAATATCAAAACCTCCAAATCAAATAGCCCCTAAGGAATTGTGAAAACTAAAGGTCCAACTACAAGAACTCTTAGATAAGAAGTTCATTTAACAAGTGCATCACCATGGGGAGCTCCTATTTTATTTGTGAAAAAGAAAGATGGGAGCATATGATTATGGATTGATTATCGAGAGTTGAATAAAGTGACCATGAAGAATAAATATCCTCCTCCTCGGATAGATGACTTATTTGATCAATTACAAGATGCTCAAGTCTTTTCCAAAATTGACCTAGGATCAGGTTATTACCAACTAAGAATTAGAGGTGAGGATGTGCCTAAGACTACATTCAGGATTAGGTATGGCCATTATGAATTTTTAGTAATGCCTTTTAGACTAACCATTGCACTAGTTGCTTTAATGGATATGGTGAACAAGATCTTCAAACCATACTTGGATCAATTTGTTGTTGTTTTTATTGATGACGTTCTTGTCTATTTTAAGAGCAAAGAGGAATATAAGAAACACTTGAGAATTGTGTTACAAACTTTAAATGAAGAGAAGCTCTTTGCCAACCTAAGCAAGTATGAGTTATGGTTGGATGGTGTCATCTTTCTCGATCATATGATATCTAAGGAAGGAATCTTAGTAGATCCAAAGAAGATAGGAGCCGTGGTGAATTGGCCTCACCCTACCAATGTGACAGAAGTCAGAAGCTTCTTAGGCATGGCTAGTTATTACAGAAGATTTGTAAAAAGGTTTCTCAAACTGCAATCCCTCTTACCCACTTGACCCAAAAACGAGCAAAATTTGAGTAGAGCAGTGAATGTGAGTAGAGCTTTTAGGATCTAAAGCAATGATAGGTGTCTGTCATAGTTCTTACTTTACCAACTAGTATTGGAGGATTCGTCATTTATAGTGATTCTTCCAAAAAAGGATTGGGCTGTATATTGATGCAAAATAATAAGGTGGCAGCATATGCCTCAAGACAACTTAAGCCTTATGAGCAGAACTGTCCGACACATAATTTGGAGTGGGTAGCCAAAATTTTCACCTTAAAGATTTGGCGGCATTACTTATATGAGGAGCAACGTGAAATATATACTGGCTATAAGAGCTTGAAGTATTTATTTACTCAAAAAAAGCTAAATATGAGGCAAAGAAGGTGGTTTGAACTACTGAAGGACTATGATCTAGATATTAAATATTATCTCAAAAAAGCCAACATGGTGGCAGACACACTTAGCAAAAAATCAATAGCAAATATGGCAGTTTTACTTTCTACTCAGCGACAAATTATGAAGGACCTTGAAGATTTGCAAATCAAAATGATTGGTACTAATGTTAAAAATGTGTTAGCTAATTTAATGGTACATGCAACATTGATTGAACGAATTAAAGCTGCCCAATATAATGATACTTATTTATGACAATATAAAGAAGACATGGAGAAAGGGTTGCGACCGGAGCTTAGAATTCATTAAAATAGTACTTTATATTTTGGGAATAGGTTATGTATACCTAGAGATCCTGAATTGAAGAGAGAAATTTTGCGGGAAGCTTATATATTTCATTTCTCCATTCATCCAAGTAATACAAAGATGTACAGAGCCTTCAAAGAACATTTTTGGTGGAATAGTATGAAGCAAGAAATAGCTCAATTTGTATCCTAGTACTTGGTATGCCAGCAAGTGAAGGCCAAACATCAAAGACCAGCTGGTTTACTAAAACCATTAGGGATACCAGACTGAAAATGGAAGCATATTACTATGGATTTTGTCACTAGGCTTTTGAGGACAATAAAGAGGAATGATGCAGTGTGGGTGATGGGTGATTATCGATCGACTTACTAAATCAGCCCATTTTTTGTTCTTTTGAGTTGGTACTCCACTTGATAAATTATATTGAGGGAATAGTGCACTTGCATGGTGTGCCAGTAAGCATTATGTCTGATCAAGATCCATGATTTGTGTCTAGATTTTGAGAAAGTTTCAAAGATGCCATAGAAATCGAATTGAAGCTTAGCATTGCTTTCTGATAAGTACAATAAATTCACCAATAAAAGTATTAATTTATTAATTAATTTATTTTTATTTTTAAAAATTAATATTTTTATTTATTATTTTTAGAAAATATAATTATAGATGAATAGAGTCTATTTTTTTTGGTCATAATAAAATAAATTTGGAGCCAATCAAAGTTAAAATGGATGTGATATGAATTTTCAAAGAAGAAAAGAAAAAAATAAAAAATAAACTTGACTCAGCAAGTGCGCCGGCTAGCTGGCCCAATAGAGAAGTCGACCTGCAAGCCTAGCCCATGCCCAAAAGCAACCCAGCCCATTCCTCCTCTAGGATGACATCACCCTGATGTCGGGAACCACATGGTCTATGATATACCGCGTGCCAGCGTGGACCCTTAAAGAGTCCACAAAAATTCTTACAAGGTCTACAGGGTATTTTGGTCATTTCAACAAGCCAAGTTAGGCATTGATTCATCACAGTCCATGGCAAGCCTGGTCTACAAGTCCATATGCATAGTAATGGCATGATCAGATGACTATGGTCACTATCGATCAAGATTGGATAGTGAGGGGTGATTTCGATTTTGATTCAAAGTATCCAGCTTCCTTGTGCGCCATCAGGTGGCGATGAATGCTCCAGAGCTCGATCTAGCAGCCAAATTTTGCCCAAATCTTGATCCAATGGCTGGTGTTATTTCCAAGTTTGATTTGAAGATGCCCAGCTTGATTTCGTGTGATCCGACGGTCTAAGTTCTTCCAAAGCTCGATCCAACGGCCAGAAATGATTCCGACTAGATCTGGGCTTGTAAATAGTGGAATTTTGGATAAATTTTGACCATTAGATGCTGATCTCATGGATCAGAAGCAGTTGTAGCATAGAGCAATGTTTTAAATTGATTTTCTCTAGGATTTCTTCCATAGAATGCCAATCAACACTCCTTTAGTCCCATATTGCTTGACAAAAAAGATCTTTCCCCTCCTAACTCTATAAATATGATCCCCAAACCTCCAAAATCAACCATCTTCGGTCAAGAAAAGATGATGGTATAGGGTAAAGCTATGCTTGGGATTCAAGGTTGCTTGAAGGTAAATGGTGTTGAGAGAAAGAGCTCACTTCTACACCATCTCAACACTAACACCGATCCAAGATCAAGATCAGCTGCTTTTATTTTTTTTTTTTAAATTTATATATTTAAATTTTAAATTAAATTTTAATTAATATAAAATTTATTTTTCTATTCTTTAAATTTTATGCTCTTTATTTTTATTATAAATTTTGTTTTTACTTTTTATTTTTATTGCATGTAGATGCTAAGATCTAGATAGTAGATCTTAGTACCAAAATTTATTTTTATTTTATTTTAATTTTTATTATTTATTTTTAATATAATTTTAAATTTTATTTTTTAATTTTAATTTTATTTTAAATTTTTTATAAAAATTAAAAATTTTAGAATTAAAATACTATCTTCTCTATGGATTTGACCCGATTTGCTATTATCTATGTATTTTTAATCATCTTAAAAAAGTTAGAATTAAACTGATAAATATGGTATCCTAACGACAACATCGTATTCTTATCAAATTTTTGACACCATTATCGAAGATGGTATGAGTATTAAATTTTTTAATTTTTTAATTTTTTTTATAAATTAATTATAAATAAATTTTTAATTTTCTTAATTCTTCTACAAATATAGCTTACTAATTTTTTTTATTTTTTTGCATAAAAAAGAAAAAGCAATAAAAAAGAAGAAGAAAGATAGCTTCCAATTTTGCTTGGTGAGATCAATCCTAACCATAGACTTTTTTATTTATTTTATTTTTAAATTAATTTAAAAAATATCCACTTAAACCTAATTAAAAGCTTCATGACAAGAGTAGAAATCTTAATTACTTAGAGCATTCATCATCTAGATTTATTTATTTTATTTTTTTTGGTGATCACTAGAAATAAGGTAAGCCTCTCAAGTTCAATTAATTTCATGCATCTACTTTAGTTGCATAGAACTCCTTGTCTAAAAGTGATTGTGCATATTCATCTTAAAATAATTTAAGGGTAACACTTAATTAATCAAGATAAGATGGAGATTTAATCATCCTTCCTTGGTCCATAAACAACCAACTAGCATTCTACATGACCTAAGTCTTTAATTTTAAAATCAATTAGACATCGATCCTAGGAACTCGAGCTCATTAGAACAAAGAATCCTAAATATTGGATCAGATTGAGGTTAGTTAGTTTGACTGATGTCTAAGACAAGTGGTTTAGAAACTGCATTACGAAGGAAGGTGGTTACTTAATTGATTTCATTAGCTTACCTAACCAAGATAATTGATGTCTAAGACAAGCAACAGGAGGACTCTCACCAATCTTACACTTACCTGACCAGTTGAGTAGCTGATTTTATACTTGGAGGGCTTGAAGGTGATCTTGGCAGTTATGAGCTATCTAGATTTAGGACAATCCTTAATCATGATTGATTGCCTAACTTGATTACTAACTAAAATATCAAACCTAATTAAAACTAATTCTTCTCCTTCTTAGCTTTAGGACTTCTTAGGATCTCTTCTTTAGAGCTCTTTTCTCTTTCTTCTCCTTTTCTCCACCAAAAATAAAATAAATTAAAATTAAATTAAATTAAATTAAAATTAAATTAAATTAAATTAAATTAAACTAACTAAAAAATTATAAAAAATTTTAAAAAATAATAAAAATTTTAAAAAATAATAAATAATAAAACAATAATAATAAAACTTTTAAAAAAAAATTTAAACCATATGATAGGGTTGCACTAGTACATGTACGGTAGGAGATTGCTTTACTTGACCTAGTTAAATCCAATCATAAAATAAAATGGCTAAACCATATTAAATCTAATAGTCAAATGGTTGGAAATCCTAGAGAAACACCTAGGCAGATGAAGAAATATTTTATTCCTTCTATTTATAATCCATCGACTTGTATCCAGTTACCTAATATCCATTCTACCCATTATAAGATCAAGCCGACTACAATCTAGATGCTCTTATCTTTTTATGGAAATACTAATGAAGATTCTTATAAGCATCTAGATGAATTCTTAGAAATCTGCTCTATAGTAAGAATTCAAAATTTAATTGATGATGCTCTTAGACTAATCTTATTTTTTTCTTTAAAGGATAAAGCCAAGTACTGGCTTGGCATAATAGGAAGACCAATCCAAACTTGGGCAGAATTGCAACATGAATTTCTTAAGAAATTTTATCCCATAAGCCAAACCAACATCATGAGGCAAGCCATCACAGGATTTGCTCAGCTTCTAGGAAAATAAATTCACGAATCATTAGAGAGACTTAAGGAACTTCTTAGAAAATGTCTACACCATGGTCTATCTAAGTGGCAAATAGTTCAATCTTTTTATAAGGGTTTAGGAGATCATTATAAACTAATGGTAGATGCATCTTATAGAGGTGCATTCATAAATAAAAGTGAGGATGAAGCCTATACCTTATTTGAAATCTTAAGTGAAAACTCAATTAACCATGCTTCGTTATCTTTCTACCAAAAGCAGACAGAAATCCATGATCCAGAATCTAGTTCTAAGACTGATTTAAACTTGATAAATAAAGTGAACCTTCTTGCCCAAAAATTAGATCAACTTCTAACCCTAGATCAACAATCTCCTGCATAATACACATCCCTCTAATTACTAGGAGAATTGTTCTATCTATGCTAGCCCAGCCCATCATATGAGTGAATGTCTCATGGCTGCATAGTATCTACCTTTTATCCAAGAACAAGTCCAAACTATGCAAGGCTACTCCAAGCTAGTTAATGATCCTTTTTCAAATTCATATAACCTAGATTGGAGGAACCATCCTAATTTTTTTTGATACCTCAACAAACTTAGGCTCAGATCCAAATTTCATCAGTGCGGAACTATCAAAATAGACTCTAATACTAAAACTATACCTATAATAGTGGTTAGCCTAGTTAGTCTATCCAGCTATCATACCTACCTTCTCAACAGACCAATCTAGTTAACAATAGATTTAACCAACTTCAACAATTAATTTTGACTCAATAAGAATCCATTGTCAAGCTAGAAGTTTAAATAGGATAACTAGCTGAGTCTACCTTGAGGAGAGAACTAGGTCAATTATCGAGCCAATCGATTCTTATGAATAACCCACCTATTGTCTATCAACCACCTAGACTTAATTATTAATCTAAAATTCCACTTAAGAAATCCTAATTAGAGAATGCCAAAGTAATTTTTAAACTTAAAAGTTATAGAATTCTTATGGATTCATACCAAAACTAGATAATAGAGGCTAGTATTGATGCTAGCCAAAATAAACATATAGAAGAACAAGTTAGTATTGAGACTAACCATATAGAAGAACCTAAGCTTAGAACTGAAACTGATACTGATTTCAATTTAAATGAGATAGACAAAGAGAAAAAGAGAATAGATGATTTACCAGAGACCTACAAATCTAAAATTTTATTCTGTTCACCCCTAGAAGCCAGTTTTTCTCATAAAGAGAAAGGGGCATGTAATGAAGAGTCAATGAAGTTATTTAAGCAAGATTATATTAATTTACTTTAAGAATAAAATTTATCTTTAGATACTCTTCCAGTACCCATTGCATGAAACTCAACTCCTAACCCAACAACTCAATTTATGAGCATTCTAGAAGAACAAATAGAAAAAATTCTTAATAAACATGGATCTGAGAATGGGATCATGAACTATCTTCCTATAATTAATAATGAATATATCAATAAAGAGATAAGAAACTATCTTTCTGAGATTGGCAATCTAAAATCATTGAAATTTATCAATCCAGTATTTGATACAGGATAGGTAAGCTATCTTGTGTTTGGCTGAAGATGGTAAACTTAGCACTTATTGAGAGGCAACCCAATATTTAATTTTCTTGTATCTAATTTATCTTTTTAGTTTATTTTTTTTAGATAATTTTTAATAAGTTGGAGGAAGAGCCAAATTTTCAAGACCTATGCTAGATCGAAAATATATTGAGTTAGGTATATTCATTCATATTCTTTATTACACTCTTTATTTTTCTTTCTTCATTGAGGACAATGTTGATTAAGTTAGAGAAGAGACTAATAAAATTTTTAAATTTTTAAAATCCTCAAAGAATTTAGTATTTAATATTCAGACACTTGATTATACTTAAGAATCGAGTTGAACTAAGCATTTTTAAAAGAAAATTGATGCACAGATCAAAAAATTTGTAAGATATTAAGAGATCAAGTATTAAGAAAATCCAATAAAAAGTTAAATCTAGAACATAAATAATTTTTCTTTAAGCACTTCTAATTTTTTCTACTGGCATCAAAGAGGAGTCTACTTTTTATGCACTTATGTAGGGTAATTATATATTTTTTTATTAAAAAAATTACTCTTAAAATAAAATAGTTTTCAAGTACTTTTCATTGAGTAATCAGACCTCTTTGCCTAAGCAAGCATTGAGTTTTACGTTAAAAGATAGAAAAGACAAAGAAGCTCATTCTAAAGCTAGTCTTAACTCAAAACCTATTTGATTCAAGCTAGTAAGTCTGAGGGATATTTTATACCTAGTGTCCTAAAGCCAATTGGTTTGGAAGTCATTGACCTAAGACTTACTATATGGATCATATAGAAAGCTTAAGGGATTAAGACACTAAATAATGGTACAATATTAAATAAATATATATATTGATTTTTCATCTAGATCCTATTGTCTAAGCAAGCAATGATATTCATGTCAAAAAGTGGGCAACATGAATAATAAAAAAATTTAATAAATGAAGGGAGAAAGTAGCAATACACTTGCCCATATAAAAGTTTAGATAATTCAGAGATAAAGATAAGCATAATTTAGAAAAAATTCAAAAAAGTTAAATGCTCTTTACTTAATTTTTATATTGATAAAGTATTAATACTTCAATGATATACCTCATTTATACTCTACTGAACATTAATGGCTATTTTGAAAACTACTTGGATAAAATTTGAAACTTTAAAAGTTAAAAGATATCTAAAACTAAATTCTTTCTTTACTCGAGGACAAGCAAAGCTTAAGTTAGGAGGTATAATAAGTACCATAAATTTATCAATAAAAGTATTAATTTATTAATTAATTTATTTTTATTTTTAAAAATTAATATTTTTATTTATTATTTTTAGAAAATATGATTATAAATGAATAGAGCTCATTTTATGATCATAATAAAATTAATTTGGAGCCAATCAAAGTTAAAATGGAAGTGATATGAACTTTCAAAGAAGAAAAGAAAAAAATTTAAAAAAAATAAACTCAGCTCAGCTAGCGCGCCAGCTAGCCGGCCCAGCAAAGAAGCTGGCCCATAAGCCTAGCTTGTGCCCAAAAGTAGCTCGGCTTGTTCCCCCTCTAGGATGACAGCACCCTGACGTCAGGAACCATGTGGTCTATGGTAGACTGCATGCCAGTCTGGACCCTTAAAGGGTCCACAAAAATTCTTATGGGTCTACAGGATATTTTGGTCATTTCAACAGGCCAAGGTAGGCGTTGATTCATCATAGTCCATGGCAAGCCTGGTCTACAGGTCCATATGCACAGTAATGGCATGATCGGATGATTATGGTTGCTGTTGGTCAAGATCGGATGGTGAGGGGCGATTCTGATTTTGATTTGAAGTATCTAACTTCCCTACACACCATTAGATGGCTGTGAACGCTCCTAAGCTCGATCCGGTGATCATATTTTATCCAAATCTTGATCTAATGGCCGGTGTTATTTTCAAGTTTGATTCGAAGATGCTCAGCTTGATTTCGTGCGATCCAACAGCCTAAGTTCTTCCAAAGCTCGATCCAACGGCCAGTAATGATTTTGACCAGATCTGGGCTTGTAAACAATAGAATTTTGGATAAATTTTGATCGTTAGATATTGATCTCACGGACCAGAAGTAGTTGCAGCATCCAGCAATGTTTTAAATCATTTTTCTCCAGGATTTCTTCCATAGAATGCCGATCAACACTCCTTTAGTCCCATATTGCCTGACGAAAAAGATCTTTCCCCTTCTAACTTTATAAATAGGACCCCCAAGCCTCCAAAATCAATCATTTTTGGTCAGGAAAAGGTGATGGTATAGGATAAAGCCATGCTTGGGATTCAAGGTTGCTTTGAGGCAGACGGTGTTGAGAGGAAGAGCTAATTTCTATACCATTTCAATGCCAACGTCGATCCAAGATCAAGATCAGCTGCTTCTAATTTTTATTTTTATTTTATTTTTTTTAATTTATGTATTTAAATTTTAAATTAAATTTTAATTAATATAAAATTTACTTCTGCTCTTTAAATTTTACGCTCTTTATTTTTATTATAAATTTAATTTTTATTTTTTATTTTTATTACAAGTAGATGCTAAGATCTAGGTAGTAGATCTTAGTACCAAAATTTATTTTCATACTATTTTAATTTTTTCTATTTATTTTTATTATAATTTTAAATTTTATTTTTTGATTTTAATTTTATTTTAATTTTTTTTAATAAAAATTAAAGATTTCAAAATTAAAATACTGCCTTCTCTATGGATTCGATCCGACTTGCTACTATCTATATATTTTTAATTATCTTAAAGAAGTCAAAATTAAACTGATAAATACGGTGTCCTAACGACAACATCATGCTCTTATCACTTTCCATCCATAGACCGATGGCAAATCAGAGAGGACAATCCAGACTTTAAAGGATATGTTGAAAGCTTGTGCTTTTGATTTTGGAGGATATTGGGATGATCATGTAGCCCTAATAGAATTTGCTTATAATAATAATTTTCATTCTAGCATCAAGATGGCACCTTATGAAGCCTTATATGGATGAAAGTATAGATCTTCTTTGCATGGGAATGATATTGGTGAAAAAAAATTATTGGGTCCTAAGTTAGTCCAAGATGCTAAAGAGAAAATTCATCTAATCAAGAAAAGACTCCAGATAGCACAAAATTGATAAAAGAGTTGGGCAGATAGGAAGAGGAGGATATTGGAATCTTAATTCGGGAATTTTGTTTCCTTGAAGATGTCACCCATGAAAGATGTCATGAGGTTTGGAAGGCACGGCAAGCTAAGTCCATGCTATGTTGGGCCATTTAAAATCTTAGATAGGATGCTAGAGAGAAAATTCATCTGATCAAGGAAAGACTCAAGATAGCACAAGATAGACAAAAGAGCTGGGCAGATAAGAAGAGGAGGACACTGGAATCTCAAGTAAGGAATTTTGTTTTCTTGAAGATGTCACCCATGAAAGATGTCATGAGGTTTGGGAGGCACAGCAAGCTAAGTTTGCGCTATGTTGGGCCTTTTAAAGTCTTGAACAAAGTAGGAAATGTTGCTTACAAACTAGCCTTGCCACCATAATAATCTAAAGTATATAATGTCTTTCATGTTTCCTTGCTAAGGATGTTTATTCCAGATCCGAGTAATGTGGTGGAGTATGAACCATTGCAAGTTCATGAAGACTTAACTTATGAAGAGTTCTCCATCTAAGTTATTAATCGCAAAGAATAAGTATTAAGATGGTGCTTAATTTCATATGTGAAGATCCAGTGGAGCAATCATGAAGAGAGAGAGAGAGAGAGAGGCAATTTCGAAGCTTAAAGATAATATAAAGACAAAGTATCCTAACTTGTTTGAAAATAAAGGTATGTTAAGTTTTGGGGATAAAATCTTTTTTCAAGGAGGGTAGAATGTAATAATCCAATCCAATTGGACTAGCCCACCATGAGCTAGCCCACATCCAACCCACACAAAATGAAAACAAAAGAAAAAAGAAAAAGAGGAACAAAGACTCCCAATGGGAGTCTTCTTCTCCATGGAATCCAACATGAATTGATCTCCTAAGGCTACCAAAAACCCTAGAAAATCTCCTATAAATCTCCCCCTTCCTCTCCAAAGCAATCCACAATGAACCTTGCTCTCTTCTCTCTTCTTTCTCCCTCTTTTGTCCCATTAAAATTGTTGCCCAAAAAGGTAGCAACCCAAGGGGGGAGGGGTGAATTGAATTCTTTTAAAATTTTAGCAAATTTAAACTCTGAACAAGTATATGCTTTAATTTAAAGCTATCTTGAGTATTTGTGAGCTATAAACAATATATAGCAATGGAATTAAAACAATGAATATAAAGCAAGAATGAAAAGCTAGCAAGAAATCAAAGCACACCACAAATACAAGCAAAGTTATAGTGGTTTGGTGTAAATCCGTATCTATGTCTACTCTTCAAGCTTTTTTTGAGAATTCTACTATAATCAGCTTGATTACAGTGAGATTATTTTATCCAGGCTCATAATCAAACCTAGTTGATTTTTGGGATCATCAATTAAAATCGTATATCAATTATTTTTTGGTCTCACAATCAATCTAGCTGATTTTATAGGCTCACCAACTAAAACGTACAAGTCCAATTTTGGACTTGGACGGGTCTGAACCTAAGTTTCTTTCATTCAAAAAAAAATTTATAAAGAAATCATAGAAATACAAGATGGAAAGTTTCAGTACAAAGTAAAACTAAAAAAATAAACTCTTTGAAGCATGGAGAAGTTGCTGATGAATGGCTCAAATAATGCTTGAACTTTTCTTCTTGAAGCTTGAAAGGATGTTGGAAGATATTGGAGATGATCACTCATAAAAGCTCTATGAATTCTATGTACAACTCTCTCTCTTTTCTCTCTTCCTAATGATATTCAATAATGCTCACTCAAATTAATGAATTCTTTCTTTCAATCCACTTAATTTGACTTCCCAAAAGTTTCTCTAACTTTTAATAGTTTTGGAGTTGGATGAAGAAGAAATTTTGGCTGTTGGAAAGCTTGGAGTAGCTATTGAAATAAAAAACTAGCCATTTAAAATATGCAGAAGATTATTCATTAATGCTGATCCCATGTCAGAGGTCGACTCTAATACCTCAAGGGTCGACTCAAAGTGCCAACGAGTTGACTCGACCACTTTAAAAGTCAATTAGGTCTCGAGGTCTAAAAAATTTGCATTCCATCTTTTTTGAGAGAGTCGGCTCGTCTTCTTCATGAGTTTACTTGATCTATTGGGGTCAACTCGAATTCTTCTAGGATCGACTCAAATTGGGGATGTTGAAAATATAGTTCTCTATCTTCTTTGAGAGTGCTGACTCCTCTTTCTCATGAGTCGACTTGCTAGTATGCCAGTCCTCTTCCAACATGTTAGAATGTTGCCTAACTATGCAACCCAAGAGGGGGGGGGGGGGGGGGTGAATTGGATTTCTTTTCAAAATTTTAACTTAAAAATAAAATTACAATATGTGCTTTTAAAGTTTTAAGTGAAGTGAGGTGAGTTAGGTAAGTAAGATACAAGAGCTTAATTAAATGAAAAAAATTAAGCACAATAAAGCAAGTTAAGAAGAAGAAGAGAGAACAACACAAGCAAGATGATTTATAGTGGTTCGGTGCCAATCTTGCACCTACATCCACTCCTGAAGCTCCTACTTGAGAATTCCAATCCACTAACATATTTAAACGAATACAACATTGGATCCTCCAACCCTAGCTATCCTAAGCTAGTAAACTTATTTTTTGGGTACAAGTCAATCCACTACAATCCGATTCAAGATTCAAATCAATCTTCTCAAGCTTTGAAAATCCCAAAAAGCTTAAGCCCCAAAATAATAAAATAGAATGAAAGAGGATGTATAAGTTCAGCACACTTAACTCCTTAATGAGCATAATAAAGCTTTAAAAAATCTTTACACAAACTAGAGAAAGCTTTTAAGAACTCTCTCAAAGAGATTGAAGACTTGAATGCACGTTGGAGAAGTGGTTGAGCTTGAAATCAATGCTTCTCTTGCCTAGGGCAGAGTTTTCTTTGAGCTAAATATTCACTTAATTTTCTTTATGATTTTATTCCTTTTTGAATGCTTTTAAACTCTTATTCAATGCTGGAAGATGAATAGTAGTTGTTGGTAGTCGTTGGAGATCATTTGGAAAATATTAAATGTGCCGAACGGAGAAGAAAAATAGTCATTATAGAAATCTCATCGTAGGGGGTGCCCCTTAGGTCACCTCTTTCGTAATAGGCGAGAAAAATAGCATTTTGTATATCTGTGCAGTTCCTTCAGGAGGCATCCCATGAGTCACCTCTTTTGCAACAGACGAGAAAGTTTGCATTCTATATCTTGTGCACAGAACCTGTAGGGGGCATCCCATAGGTCGTCCCTTTTTGCATACCAGTTCAGAAATAGTATGCCGGTTCTGCATGCCATTTGCCAAATAAAAGAATCGATCTAGGAGTCGCCCTTTTTTATTCAAAATATCATATCTTTACTTTTAAGCTTTTAAATAATTTGAGACCACCTTCAAATGAATTGACATCATCTTGAAAGTTTTTGAGGCTTCCAAAAAATTTTAATTTTTGTTCCAACTTAAATAAATTTTAAATTGACCATCTTTAACCAAGTTTTGCTATATAAAAATTCTTAAAAATTTTGAAATCATTTTTAAAAATATCTTCAAGAATAGAAATCATTAGTACCCCTTTCAATTATTTTGTGCTCATCAAAATCGTTCCTAGGAGCAACAATCTTCTTCTTTTTGATGATGATAAAATAATTAGTATAAGTAAAAATAAAATAAATTTGATATTAAATAGAGAGATGCCATTTTAAGTTAAGAAGCTCAAAAATAGATATATGCAAGTGATGAGTTCAAATACATCTAATTTAGGTTGTTATTTTATACATATTGCATTTTTCATAAAAATTTAATAATTTTTGATATATAAAAAAGAAAGCATGCCCTCAACAGAATCATAACAAAGATTTTAAAACTTTAACTATGAAACTATAATAATTTATTTATTATTTTCATATTAAGTATTGAATTTTAGCAATTTGACTATGAAACTATAATAATAAACTTGAAACTTTAATAATTTGCTTCACTTTTAATTTGCTTATACTATTAGCATGCATGATATGTTAATATTTTTCAATGAATGATATCTCTCCCTCTTTTTGACATCACTAAACATAAAAAAGAAATTCCTCCTCAATAAATTTTC
The DNA here is from genome assembly GCA_006176705.1 of Cocos nucifera. Taxonomy (NCBI): domain Eukaryota; kingdom Viridiplantae; phylum Streptophyta; class Magnoliopsida; order Arecales; family Arecaceae; genus Cocos; species Cocos nucifera. The sequence goes on from QRFJ01000704.1 coordinate 328,868, forward strand.
TATAATCTACTACTGAAATAACATTTTCAATTATGAATATAGATAGCATTTGTAAACCAAAAATATAAGTCATAGACATATAAGATTATTTGGATTATGCAAAGTACATGATTCATTGCATTCATAGGCATCTTGTATATATATATATATCCAAAAGATAATAAGAGTCATATTAACCATATCATCCAAACCAGAGTCAAGGTACAATATTCATTCAAATATAAGTTATAGGCCTTCAATGTACATAAAACATGGATAAACAAAAAATACAACATCCATGACAACCAAAAATCCAAAATGTACAAAGGCTAAGCTAGATCCTAAATACATAAGTCTGACTATACTAGATCTAATAAATATCATGGCTGGATGCGTTAAAATCAGAGAAAGAATCAAAGATATGATAAGAAGCATCAGGATCAAGTCCATGGGCACGTCCTCGACCATGGGTAGAAGTACCGGCATGAGCAAAGGTGGCACGAGCAGGAGTGGCATGAATAGAAGGGGGAGAGGGTCCAACTATGAAGGAAGATGAGGTTTGGGATAGAAGAATAAGTTGAATGGAATCAAGCTACCCCACTGCTCTCGACAAGGACTGCATGAGTATACCAATAGCAGTAGAGACATCCTCACTAGATTCTTTAATCTCATCCCTCAAGGACTAAATCTCGACCTCCAATGCATGGCGAAGACTGTCACCCTTCGTTGACAAAGCAAAAATCAAAGGAACAAACTCGCTTGACTGAGGGATCCCCAATCCTATCACCTATCTCTGTAAATCCAAGATCCTACCAGTCAATCTCAGCACTGATCCCTCAAGCTCCTCAAGGTGAGCAGACTAGGCAGTGACCATCTGAAAGAGTGTAGTGATGTGATGAACCATCATCTGATTAGGTAGTAGGTCAGTCTGAGATCTCTCCCCCTGAGCAAAACTTGACGTGACCCGACTGACAACTATTGAGATAGATAATCGGCAACCTGCTATGATACACAGTTAGCAATCTATTGAGATACAAGATCAGTGATCTATCAAGATACAAGGTTGGCAACTGGCTATGATAGAAGGTCGACTATCATCCTGAGTTGATCATCTCCAAATCTGATGACCGTATCTCTACTTTCAAATGATGGTACAGGTGCATCCCTCCTCACAGACTCTGAGGAACCAGCCTCATGATCAGATACAAATTGGATATTAGGAGATGCTCTATGATCATGAGAATGTGAAGATGGAGTTGAAAATTATGTTCCAAAATCAATCATCAGCCTGTTGATGATTGAGATATTGTAATTAATTTATTAATTAATAAAAAATATTTTAGCATCTTTTTTCATCATAAATTTATATCTTCTAATGAATTTCATTATTGTGATAAAGTTCTTAGGACTATTTAGTTTCGATAAAGAGAGAATTTATTGATTAGTCCTTAAATTTGTTCATGACCAAATGATAAGCTATTAATTAGGACTCTGCATATCGCTAGGTTTTTTTACCTAACTTGGACTCTACATATCTCTTTATTTAAAGAGAATTTTTAGCTAAAATATTTATGGATTATAGAGATTTGAGAGACTACTTTGGTGTAGAAAAATTAGAGAAAAATTCATCTGGATCATGGAGATATTGAAAATACAAATCAGGATGTCTAGAAAAAAATAAAGAAGAAGAAGAGGGTCTTCTTCTAGGGTTTTTGTTCTAGATCTCTTCCTCCTTTTTGTGAGCTTTTGAGAGGTATCTCAGTATCAAAAATATTCCTCTTTTTTTCTAGTATTTTGGAGTATCTAAGTGTCAAAGAAGGAAGTATCAGATCAACCGTCGAAGAGAGATCAGCACAGTGCTAGCATACTATGCTGATTTTCTGCATTAGGATCTCTGATCGTGTTCGTGGGCTCGTGCGGATGACTCTTAGAGGCCAAATGTATGTGTGGCTCATGACTTCATCCTCAAGCTTAGATTAATAAGTTAGAATGTCTAACTTGCTTAGGTAATAGATCTGATCTATTAACTTCATACCTGCATTTGATGTAGTGTAGATCTAGGTTGATTTGATCAACCTTTTCTTTCTTATTTGATTTTAATTTTTGATTTAATATTATATCTTGATCATATAATAGATTTGAGATCTAGGTAGTTATATATTTATTTAAATAAATATTTAATTTATTTAAATCTTTCACTGCATGATCTTGAAAAAGTTTCAAAATCTATCCGTGAAATCCTAGATCTGGTTCCTTCAATTAGTATCAGAGCAAGGTTCTTATTATATGATTTTTATGCATATTTAGATTATTTTTTAAATTATATCTAATTTATAATCTAATTATTAAATATAAAATAAAAAAAATTTAGATTTCATGAACTGTCATAAGATTGTCCTACTGTAAGGTTTATCCCTTACAGTAAAAATGTTGTCATAGTTCGTGATGATCTGACTCTAATCATAAATTTATTAGATTTGATCTAATTTTATTTATGATTTAATAGATTTAAAATAATTTTAGATCTAAAAATAAAATATTTTAGATTATACGAACTGCCATAAGATTATCTTGCTGTAAGGTTTACCCCTTACAGTGAATAGATTATCCTAATACGTGCTAATCTAAAATATTGATCATAAAATTTTAGATTAGATCTAAGAGATTTTATGATCTGATTAAAAATATTTTAATCTAATTTCAATCATCATAAATATGTTAGATTTGATCTAGGAAGATTTATGATTGATTATTATTGAAACTATTTTAATTACATAAACTTGTTTAGATTAGATATCTAAAGAAGTTTTATGTTTATTTTACTTGTATATTGATTATGAATCAAACATGCAACTTGGTTGATAGAATCATATTGTAAAAATATTTTATAAATATAAAAATTATTTTCAAAAAGCCGAACCCCAACCCTCAGTCCAAAACTTAATTGAGAATTAAGAAGTTTATTGATTAGGATCTAGGATTGTGAATTGAAGATCCTAAGATACAAATCATAACACACTAGGTTAAATGGATTAGTGGGGATTAGGTTCATTAATTGGATTAGACCTAGGGTTAGATTAAAGAATGGACTTATTTAGAGAACTGACTAAATCTAATAAATTATTATCTTAGATTAGGTCAAGAATTCTCTAGATCAATTACAATAGTTGTAGTTGGTCAAGTTCATATCTTTAATAAGACCCAAGATGGACTTAATTCTTGACTACAAGGTCTAGCACGAACTATTAGGTCGATCTAATTGAAACTAATTAAACTAGTTGGTGTCTAAGATAAATCAGATCGATGGTTTTTAATTGACAGCCCACTTACCTGATCATTTCTGATGGTGTCTAAGATAAGCTTTGGCAGATCCTCCCACCAATCGAACTTACTTGGCCTTTTGGTGAGATTATGTTTTGATTGAATCACTTGACTATTCGAGCTGACCCATGTCAGCTAAGTAAATCAGTGTTACTGATTTAGGTGCTCCTAGATCAGCCTATTAGTGGTCTCTCTTAAGCTGACTTGGTCAAGCCAGTGGAATAATCATGATAAGCTGGTTAATCTAACCTACTCACTTCTATAAATAAATTTTCTAAAATTATTAGATTTTAAAATAAAATAGTTATATGATAACTGGATCATAGCCTCCTATTAAAGTGAATGATAATGGATCCATCAGTTGGATAATCATTGGAGGTCCAAAGGCCTGGTGCTTATCGGTTGATGAAATTATTATTCATTATATGATCTCTTTGATAAATCTTTCTAAATGGTGGTCAGATAGGCCAACCAAAGTTGGGCCTGATTATTCATTGGTTAGATGGGCTAAGTATGGTCATGTTAATGGTTGGACCTAATTGGACCTTTTTTTGAGAAGGCCAAAGCCAACTGATCAGGGGCTGGGGCAAAATTTAATTACTAAAAATTATTTGGAGAAATAATTGGTTATGAACCTATCCTTAGATGTACATGGGTTGGCCAACCAAAGTTGGGCTCGTGTGCAGTCTATGTGGATTCTAATACCCACTAAGAAATTAGGATAATTTTTCGAATTGAAGGTAGAGGCACCAATTTGAATAAAATAGTGAAAAAAATCTTTTTATTAAAGTCCAAATCTTTAGGTTTAATAAATCAATTACTAATTAGGTTTTGATTTTTCTTTGTGCAAACATGACCATTTCTCTATTACTTCGATCATTGTTGGATAATGATAAGTTGGTGGGACCTAACTTTAGTAGCTGATACCGAAAGTTAAAGATTATCCTGGAGCATGAACGGATACTATATGTGCCGATGGATCCTGCACCTGAGAAGCTAGCCGCCAATACACATGGAACAGTCAGAGATACTTATCAAAAGTGGCTCAATGATCGAACCATGATGCGCTACATTATGCTGGCTATGATGAGCGATGAGTTCAATCGCAGGTTTGAAATAGCTCAGCCAAATGAAATGCTTCAAATATTGGAGGATTCTTTTAGCACACCTGATGATGTTAAAAGGCATAAGACTAGTTGCACCATCTTCAATGCTAGAATGTGGGATGGAGCCTCTATCACTGATCATGTACTCTACATGATCGAGCTGATAGAGCGCTTGAGTAAACTCGACTTTTTCTTGTATGAACAACTTGAAAAAGATGCAATACTGAACTCGTTGTCAAAGTCCTATCTCCCTTTCCTAACTTATTACAGAATGACAAAGCCTGAAGTAAACTACCATGGCTTACTAGGATTACTACAGAACTTTGAGAAGGATCACCAGCTCCATAAAGAGTTGGTGAATTTAGTAGGAGGTTCGTCTTCTGGTTCTCGATCCTTTAGGAAAGAAAAGAAGAATAAGAAGAAAAAAATAAAGAAGGTGCAAGTTCAGACTGGGACATTGGTGCAGGGCCAGACCAAGAAGATCAAGCTTGATAAGAGTCAAGTTGAATGCTTCTTTTACAAGAAACGGAGGCACTGGAAGAGAAACTGTCCTCAGTACATTGCCTCCTTGAATCCGAACAGACAGAGAAAGAAGCAAGCTATTGCTGGACAAGGTATTTATATGATAACTCCTTGTAATTTCTCTATTTATGATATTACTGACTGGGTATTGGATACCGATAGTCCTTACCATATTTGTAATTCGTTGTAGGAATTGCAGATCAGTAGAAGATTCGAGCAAGACGAGAGATTTTTGAACGTTGGAGATGGAAGATCAGTTCTAGTTCTAGCTTTAAAAATTTTGAAACTTATATTTAAATCTCATACCATTGTTCTTAGTAATTGTCATTTCTATCCTAGTTTCTTTTTAAATATCATTTCTATAGGCTTTTTGGCTATGAACAATTATGAAATTTCAATAAAGAATCGAGTTTGTAATGTCATTATGAATGGTGTTACTGCTTTCTATGGATAATTGAATAATGGTGTATATATGTTATCACAACTTGTTAATATAGTTTATTTTATTAGTAAGCATCCTAAATTAGATAGTGTATCAGATATCTACTTATAGCACTGTAGACTAGGTCATATAAACAAGAACAAGATAAATGGGTTGACTTAAGAGGAAATCCTCGAAGTTAGTGATTGTGAATCACTTCCAACCTGAAAGTCATGTCTTCTTGGTAAAATGACCAAATCATCTTTTACTGAAAAATGTGAGAGAGCCAATGAGCTCTTAGGTCTAGTACATACTGATATATGTAGACCAATGAGCACAAATGCTAGAGGTGGATATATCTACTTCATCACTTTCACAGATGATCTATCAAGATATGGATATGTTTATCTAATGAAACATAAGTCGAATTCTTTTAAAATGTTCAAACGATTCCGAAGTGAAGTAGAAAAATAAATTAGAAAGAGTATTAAAACTCTTCAGTCTGACCGAGGAGGAGAATACCTTTCTGGTGAGTTTCTCACATATCTATAAGAGAATGGAATTCTCTTTCAATGGACTCCTCCTAGAACACCACAGCATAATGGTGTGTCTGAAAGGAGAAATCGGACTCTATTAGATATGGTCCGATCCATGATGAAATTTATCAGCTTGTCGATATCCTTCTGGGGATATGCACTCAAATTGGCTTGTTATCTATTAAATAGGATTCCAAGTAAGTCTGTAGTTAAAATCCCATATAAGATATGGATAGGGCGTAAGCTAGCATTTTCACACCTTAGGATTTGGGGGTGTCCGGCTTATGTCAAATGGTTGATTACAGATAAACTTGGACCTAGGTCTGACAAGTGTACATTCATAGGATATCCCAAAAAAACTAAAGAATACTATTTCTACCATGCTGATGAACAAAAAGTGTTCATCAGCCTTAGGACAATCTTTTTGAAAAAGAAATTTTTGGTGAAGAAACTGTTGCCTCTAAGGTTGAACTTGATGAAGTTCAATAGATAGAAAATCTGACATAGAATATTGAACCTAAGTAAGATTTGAACAGATCAGATTCGAAGCCTAGTGAATCTGCACCATTAAGACGATCTGATAGAGTATCGTGCCATCCTGATAGATACTATGGATTCTTGATTTAGGATGGTGATCCCATCAAACTCAATGAGAACGATGATAATTCGATCACTTATATGGATGCAATGCAGAGATCCGACTCTGAGAAATGGTTAGGAACCATGAGATCTGAAATGGATTCCATGAAGATCAATGATGTATGGATATTAGTTGACCCACCTAAAGGGATTAAATCCATTGGGTATAAATGGTATTCAAAAGAAAAAAAGGTGCAGACGGAAAGGTAGAGACCTATAAAGCCCATCTGGTTGTCAAAGAATATCATCAACATTATGGTATTGACTATGACGAGACATTCTCCCCAGTGGTAGTGCTCAAATTCATTCAAATAATGCTTGCAATAGCTGCCCACCTAGACTATGAGATCTGATAGATGGATGTGAAAATGACTTTCCTAAATGGAGAGCTAACCGAAGAGATGTATATGATATAACCTAAGGAGTTCACATCCATAGATGAGTCCAAGGTGTGCAGGCTTCAGAAATCTATTTATAGATTAAAGCAAGCATCTCGGAGTTGGAACATGTGTTTTGATAAAGTGATCAAAACGTATGGCTTCGTTAAGAACGGAGAAGAATCTTGCATTTACAAATGGACAAATGGTTCAACAGTGGTATTCCTTATTTTGTACGTGAATGATATTCTTTTAATCGAAAATGACATTCCTGCACTATAAGAAATAAAAGTCTGGTTGTCATCACGGTTCTCCATGAAGGATTTGGATGAAGCATCCTACATCCTAGGGATGAAGATCTATAGGGATAGATCTAAAAGGATGCTTAGTATATTTCAGTCCACGTACATAGAAACTATGCTGAAGAGATTCAACATGGAGAATTCCAAAAAGGACTATCTTCTAATAGGCCAAGAAATTTCTCTCTCTAAGAATGATTGTCCGACAACTCCGAAAGAGAGAGAGAGTGTATGAGTAGAATTTCATATGCTTCGATAGAGAGATCTATTATGTATGCAATGACATGTATGAGACCAGACGTGATATACTCACTAGAAGTAATGACTAGATACCAATCTGACCCTAGAGAAAATCACTGGAAGGTGGTTAAAACCATCCTTAAGTATTTGAGAAATACTAAGGATCAATGGTTGGTTTATGGTGAGTTAGATCTGAAGCTTATAGGATTTACAGACTTCAGCTTTCAATCTAACCATGATGATAGTAAAAGTGTGTCGGGATATATTTTTACTCTAAATGATGGAGCCATCTGCTGAAAAAGTTTCAAGCAGCATACAGTGCCTAACTCTATTTACGAAGTAGAGTACATGGCAGTATTAGATGCAGCAAAGAAAGCTATGTGATTAAGGAAGTTCATCATCAAGCTCGAAGTAGCACCCTCCATTGATGGTCCAGTCCTGCTTTATTACGACAGCACTGGCGTCATAGCTCAAGCAAAGAAATTGAAGTTACACCAGTGGATAGAGCACATTCTATGCCACTTTTATTTGGTCCGTGAGATCATGGATCGTGGTGATGTTGATCTTTAGAAGATCGACGGAAAGAAGAATCTAGCCGATCCCTTTACTAAAGCCCTGGCAATCAAGGAGTTTGATAACCATAAATCGAAGATGGATATTAGATACTGTGCCGAGTGGCTTTAGGATAAGTGGAAGTTGTTGGACATTATGTCTCAAAGCCAATCATTAGCCTGTTGATGATTGAAATATTATAATTGATTTATTAATTAATTAAAAATATTTTGACATCTTTTTTCAATATAAATTTACATATTCTAATGAACTCCATTATTGTGATGAAGTCCTTAGGACTATTTAGTTTCGATAAAGAGAAGATTTATTGATTAGTCCTTAAATTTGTTTACGACCAAATGATACATTATTAATTAGGATGATAGCGTTTATCGAGCATAGATCGCTATATGCCATATAGGTTAGTTATCCTCTTAACCAAGGAGTGTGGAGACACTGGTATGGCATATAGGTAAGATGTATGGATACATCATCATTGAACGTGACCAACTCTAGAGTATTTTGTTGTTGAGAATATCTTTGATGGGATATAGGTATAAGTATCCCTTAGACCTGAGATCACCACAGTGACTTGCAAGCAACTCATTGTGCTTTGGTACTGGACTAACTGAATTTCTAATTCAGCAACAAAAGGCTTCTGCGCACAGTCAAGTACTTGCGAAGTCAAAGTGTGATCAAAATGGAATTGACCACTTCAAGAGTTGGAGAAGAATATATCACTGTATTTCAATATAGCAAAACCTTGGCTAGGATAATCCATCAGATGGATTTGATATTTTGAAGTACAATGTGGACAACCTAATTAGAGTTGACAGTTGAACTCTGAGGTATCCTACGAGCATTATGGTCAAGAGGATGACTTATATGGAAACTATATTCGCATGGATTCTAAGGATGGTGTTCTACACCTTTTGACCTATCCGACCATCGGATATTATTGCTAGATGGTCACTTTAATTTATATAGAAATTTATTCCTATGCTATTGACTTAAGTTTGGATCTATGAGGTTACATACATTAGAGTTTACATTCCGATCAGATGGTTGATTAGCGATTTAGAATCATTTTAGGGTTAAACAATCAATACGATTGGTATTTAACCTAGTGTAAGTATTGCAGGAGGATCGATTAGTAATTTGATTACTAATTAGCTTAATTTAATTAAAAAATTAAGTCTAATTAAATATAATTTAATTAGATTTGGTTTGGGCTTGATTGGATCAAGTTCAATTGGCTTATTGGATAAGTCAAGTGCAAGGAAGAACTAGTCCTAATATAACTTGGACTCGGGTCAACCCAATTTTTTAATTTGATTAAAAAATTAAATTAAAATTAAATCTAATTTAATTAAGTCTTTAAATGGGTTAGGACCTTATTTAATTGGGTTGGTTTACTCTTGTTTTTATTTGGTTAAAAGATCTTGTTTGACCAAGTCAAAACAGGAGTCCTAGTGTGACTAGGACTTCCTATTCCTTACACCACCTAATCCTCACACCTCATCCTTTTCTTTTTGTATTTTTACATGAATAATCTCCATGCCCAAGGTTTCTCATGCCTCCCTTCTCTCTTTTTTTTTCTCATATGGAAGTTTGTTGGAAGACCAAGTCAAAAGAGAAATTAGTTTTGAGATAGAATCCTTGTCAACCAAAATTCTTTCCATAAGTGTGCCGACCCATCTTTTCTTATTTTCTTTGATTTTTATGATAAAAGAGGACATTTTTTTATGCACCCCCTTTCTGGTCCACAGCAAAAAAATAGGTGGGGGCGTCCAAGAGTTGGGCACCCCAACAACTTCCCTTATTTGGTCCTTCCTAGTCTAGATTTTTGACCTAATTTGGACCATGCATATCTCTTTATTTAAAGAAAATTTTTGGCTAAAATTCTTGTGGATTGTAGACATTTGAGAGGCCTTTTTGGTGTAGAAAAATCATAGAAAAATTCATTTGGGTCATAGAGATACTGAAAACACAAATTAGGATGTCTAGAAAAAGAATAAAGAAGAAGAAGAGGGTCTTCTTCTAGGGTTTTTGTTCGAGATCTCTTACTTTCTTTTGTGATCTTTTGAGAGGTTTCTCAGCATCACAAATCTTTCTCTTTTCTTCTAGTATTTTGGAGTGTCCAAGTTTCAAAAAGGAAAGCATTGGATCAACCATCGAAGAGAGATCAACACAGTGCTAGCATACTGTGCTGATTTCCTGCATCAGGATCTCTGATCGTGTTCGTGGGCTTGTGTGGATGACTCCTAGAGGTCGGATGCATGTGCGGCTCATGACTTCATCTTCAATCCTGAATCAATAAGTTAGAACATCTAACTTACTCAGGTAATAGATTTGATCTATTAACTTTATACCTGCATTTGATGTAGTGTAGATCTAGGTTGATTTGATCAATCTTTTCTTTCTTGTTTGATTTTAATTTCTGATTTAATATCATACCTTGATCATATAATAGATCTGAGATCTAGATGTTTATATATTTATTTAAATAAATATTTAATTTATTTAAGTCTTTCGCTGCATGATCTTGAAAAAGTTTTAAGATCTATCCATAAAATCGTAGATCTGGTTCCTTCATATGATCTCTCCTCCTCTGCTCTGTGCTCCTCCTCCTCTACCCTATCCTCCTCCTCCTCAACTACTCTACCACCTCTCATCCATAGATCACCAACTCAAACATAACCCATATGACGCAAGAAATTTGCATTGTAGGTGTCAGTATGGGCTAAATGGGTGGCAGCCTCTCCCTCAAAATCAACTCCAAAGCTTCTAAAGATCCTAGTGAGTGCCATGCCATAGGATAAAGGAGCTTTCAATCTAGTCACTACCTCTCACATGGCATTAATCATCAGGGCTAGCAAGTTCAGAGGGATTTCACACACAATATGATGCATGATGCATAAATCCCTATCAGATACAAAATCAAATCTACTAATCTTGGGGAAGAAAATGGTGTAAACAATATGATGGAGAACCCTAATTTTGACACTAAGATCTCTACTAGCATTCAATTTCTCAATATCGCAGACATCATCCTTTTACAAAATTGATTTTAACCCTTCTTTTTTGTTTAATAATCTATCTGACGTAGATTCCTCACAAGGCAAATGGTTGAGAAAGCCTAACTGCTAAGGATCAAACTCTACTACTACTTCTTTAACTAAGGATCTTACTTTTCCATCAGAAAATATGAAATTTTGATAAAACTCTCGAACCGAATCAATAAAAATAGTTTCTTTTAATGTGCATAGGGAACCCCAACCCAAAGATTTTATCTTTTTACCAAAAGAAAATCCATCTTTTTCTAAAAAATGGAAATCGATATTTCTTCCCAGAGCAATCTTTCTATCAAAAAGAGGTTTCTTGCTGGAAGTTACGGGAGAAGCAGAGGGTGCCAGAATAGGTGCCAATTCTGGAGCAGATGTAGCCTTCTTCTTCTTTCTCTATTCTTCCTCTAGCCCACGAGTGGACTTCCGTCGCTAGGAAAGCTTCATCCAAGGTGCCATTTGTCGAGCAATAGTGGGAGTAGTAGGATAGCGGTGGAATGAGTGAAGAAGGATTAAGGATGTGAATGGTTGTCAGAGAGAGTGGATTTTGCCAAGAGAAACTAGGGTTCGATTGAAGATTAGGGCTTGCAGTAGGTTAACAGACATAAGAGAAATAGTGGAAATAGGAGAGGAAAGGGATAGAGAACAGTCGGGAGATCATTTTGGAGGAGGTTTCATGCCGTTTGGAAGGTGGTTATGGAAGGATTTTGGCAAGAAAAGATTTGACAGGAGAGAAGAGATGAATGCTTGAGTAAAAGAAGAAAAGAGGATAACCTACAGGAAATGGGGAGATGAACAGGGTTCATTCCTCCTATCGTCAAGTCCAGTCCTATTGCTGATGCAGTCGATCCTTCAATGCTGCTGAACCCTCTCACTGAAACCCAGGTCCCAGAGCCTTCCCTTAGAAGGAAGAAAGAGGTGGGGAAGAAGAGGATTAAAAGGACTATGAGGAAGTCCCAATGGAAGGTCTGCCATAATGGGCCCAACAGTTCCGACAAAGAAATAGGAGAGAACCCCTTCAATAATCATGAAGTCGTTAGGAGCTTGGCTGATAGGTTCACCATACTCGAAGTTGTGGATAGAATCGTTGATGCTGATGTCAACCAGTGCACCTAGGATTCACTTGGATCATTTCTCGAGGAAGTCACCTAGTTCTTCTCTTTTTCTTTGGCTTTCTCAATATTTACCTATCCATACAACCTATCTTATCATCATATACATGTGTTTTTGAACAGATGGGCCATTAACTGTTAGGCTACATCTGGTCACTGAACTGGTTGAGGTCGGAGTTGGCAAAGGCCCAAGAAGATCATCAGGCTGAAGTTGAGCATCTTATTAGGGAGCGGAACGAGGTTAACCATTCCTTCAAAGATAGATCTGCCGAGGTTGAGGTTTTCCAAGAAGTGCTCCACAAAGAAAAGGAAATATCAATGGAGCTAAAAGTCATAGATAATGCCAGCGAATTTTGTTTCTTACTAAACCAAGAGATTAAGTTTATACCGAAAAATTGACATGTTTCACTAGTACTTTTTCTGTCTAATTTACATCATCAAAATATGCATCTGAGGATCCTATCAAATTTATGAATGATTATTTAGAAACCCATAAGCCTAAAGTTTGAGTTTCATTTAAATATTTTAAGATTCTTTTAAGAGCATTTAAGTGAGATTATTTAGGGTTGGATTGAAATCTTGCACACATATAAACACTAAACATGATATCAGGCCTACTAGCAGTAAGATATAACAAGGATCCTATCATACCTCTATAAAGCTTTAAATCAACACTCTTACCATTTTCATTCTTGTCAAGCTTACATGAAGGACTCATAAGTGTGCCAATGCATTTAAATGTCTCCATTCTAAATCTTTTTAATAGTTTCTTTGTGTACTTGCTTTGGCATATGAAGATCCTATCTTTAGACTGCTTAATTTGGAGTCCAAGAAAGAAAGTGAGTTCTTCCATCATGCTCATCTCGAACTCTCCTTGCATGAGCTTGGCATAAAGTTTCATTAGTGGATCCAAAGATGATATCATCAAAATATATTTGTATCACAAGAATATCATTAACCTTTCTTTTTATAAAAGGAGTTTATCTATTTTTCTCTAGAGAAACCATTTTCTAACAAGAATTTACTTAATCTTTCGTATCAAGATCAGGAGCTTGTTTCAAACTATATAAAGCTTTATGTAATTTGAAAACATGGTTTTGAAAAGCATGATTTTCAAAATCAGGGGGCTATTCTACATAAACTTCTTCCATAATAAAACCATTTAGAAAAGCACTTTTTATATCCATTTGAAATAATTTGAAGTTCATAAAACATGCAAAAGTAAGTAAGAGTCTTATAGCTTCTAATCTAGCAATGGGTGCAAAAATCTTCTCAAAATCAATTTTTTCTTATTGGTTATACCCTTTAGCAACTAATCTTGCTTTGTTTCTTATGATATATTTATTTTCATCTAATTTATTTCTAAACACTCATTTTATTTTAATTATAGGATGATCTTTTGATCTTTCAACTAGGGTTCATACATTATTTCTTTTAAATTGATTAAGTTCTTCTTGCATTGCATTTATCCAATTATGATCTTTTTCAATTTCATCAATAGTTTTTGGTTCAAAATGAGAGACAAAAGCAAAATAATTATTCACATCTTTTAGTGAGGATCGTGTTCTTACCCCATATGTAGGATCACCAATGATGAGTTCTTTGGGATGATTATGAACATACCTCTATTCTTTTAGAAGATCATTTGAACCTTTGAATTATTCTTGTTGATCTTATTGTTCTTCATCTTCATCCTTCTTTTTATCTTCAAGTACCTTGTCATTTTGGACTGATGACTCTTTTATAGTGAGTTCATTCATACCTTCAATAATTTGACCTTTATCATCAATATTCTCTCTCTTCCTTGTTGGAAGATCATGAGCTTCATCAAAGACAACATGTATTGATTCTTCTACAACTAAGGTTCTTTTATTGAAAACTCTAAAGGCTTTACTAGAGATAGAATAACCAAGAAAAATTGCTTCATTTGATTTAGCATCAAACTTACCTAATTTATCTTTACCATTATTTAAAATAAAATATTGACAACCAAAGACATGGAAATAAGCAATGTTGCATTTTCTTCCTTTCCAAAATTTATAAGGTGTTTTCTTTAAAAGAGGTTTAATTAAAGTACAATTTAAAATATAACATGATGTGTTTATTGCCTCCACCCAAAAATACTTTGAAAGGTGGCTTTTACATAGCATGGTACGAGCCATTTCTTCAAATGTTCTATTCTTTCTCTCTACTATCCCATTTTGTTGGAGTGTCCTAGGTGCAAAAAAGTTATGATCAATGCCCTTTTCATCACAAAACTTTTTAAAATCATGATTTTCAAACTCGGTGCCATGATCACTATGAATTTTAAGAATTTGAAGATCTTTTTCATTTGAAATTTTTTGATAAAACTTAGTAAAAGCTGAAAAAAATTCATCTTTAGATGCCAAAAATAAAATCCATGTAAATCGAGAGAAATCATCAATAATCACAAATCCATATCTTTTTCAACCTAAGCTTGTAGTTCTAGTGGATCCAAATAAATTCATATGTAATAATTTCAATGGCCTAAAAATTGAAATAATATTTTTACTTTTGAATGAAGCTCTAGTATATTTTTCTAATTGACATGCATCACACATTTTATCTTTTTCAAAATTTAGTTTGGATAGCCCAACAACTAAATTCTTTTTGATAAGTTTAGAAAGAGAGTGCATACTTATATATGTGAGTCTATGATGCCATAGCCAACTAGTTTCACTAATCTTTGTATTTATTGCTACTAGGCATTGCATATTTTGCAAAGATAAATCATTCAAGTCTACCATGTAAACATTTCCATGCCTATAGCCAATGAATCTCATGTTTTCATTAGTGGGACTAGTTACAATGCATAAAGTAGATTCAAAAGTAACTTTAAAATTCTTATCACATAATTGACTAATATTTAAAAAATTATGCTTGAGACCATCTACTAGCAAAATATTTTCAATAAAAGTGGAGGGAGTGATACCAATATTACCTACTCCAATGATCTTCCCTTTGTCATTATCTCCAAAGGTGACCATCTCTCCATCTTTTGCTTCAAGAGTGATGAATTGAGATTCATCATCGATCATATATCTTGAACATCCACTATCAAGATACCAACTCCTTTTTGATCCTCAGGCAACAAAACATACCTACAAAAAAATCAGGTTTTAACTTTAGGTACCCAAGATTTCTTGAATCCTCCTTGATTAGTCATAATGGTTCTTTTAGGAATCCACACCATTTTTACATGAGAGCTTCCAAATTTGTTAGAGTAGCATGCAAAAGATTTATGACCTAATTTACCATAGCTGAAACATGAAGTAGTATTTTGAGGAGAGTTCATAAATATATTTTTCAAAAATTTTTGTTTCATTAGTGGGTTATAATCAAAACCAGCTTTGTCATAAACAGTTCTTTGATTTTTTAGAATTATATTTAATTTACTTAAACTTAAGATAAATTTGTCTACTATAGGTTTCAGCTTATTTACTTCAGTTTTTAGGTTCTGATTTTCTTAAATTAGAGTTTTGTTTTCGGCTAAAATTTCTTCTTTTTCTTTGAGTAAACATTGGTTTTGCTTTTTTAGCTTTTTGTTCTTTAATCCTAACTACTTTAGATCATCCAATAAATCATTAAAAGTCTCTTACAATTCATCAATTATAAAGTCATTTGAAGGTTCAGATGTTATCTCATTTTCGTGTGCTATGAGACAAAGGTTGGCTTCTTCATGAGTGTCATCATCGGAGCTTGATTCATCTCGCTCCATGTTGCCACCATAGCCTTCTTTTTGAATTTCTTAGGAGCCTTCTTAAGTTGAGGACAGTCGGATTTGAAGTGTCTTGACTTCTTGCATTCATAACATATAAGGACTGCTCTTTTTCTTTCTCTTTGCTTGGCTCCTCCTTAGCTATTGGCCTTCTTCTTAATCCTTTCCTTCTTTTCTTCATGAATCTCTTAAATTTTTGGATGATGAGAGCAAGCTCCTCATCTTCATCTTTATTATTTGATTGGTCCAAGTCTTCCTTTTCTTGAGCAACGGATTTGAGAGTAATAGTCTTCTTCATTTTGATTTCTTCTTTACTATGTTGCTTCATGGTGAGTTCATGTGTCATAAATGATCCGAGAAGCTCCTCCAATAGTAGGGTATTAAGATCCTTAGCCTCTTAAATCATTGTGACTTTAGCTTCTCAAGTTCTTGGTAGAGATCTAAGTACCTTTCTCACAACATCATTGTTAGTATAGGACCTACCAAGACTTTTAAGCCCACTAATGATATCAGTGAAATGAGTAAATATTTAGGTAATAGACTCATCAGGTTCCATTTTGAAGAGTTCATATCTATAGACAAGCATATTGATTTTAGACTCTTTTACTTGATTTGTATCTTCATGAGTTACCTCTAATCTATCCCATATCTCTTTAGTAGAATTATATGTGGAAATCTTATTGAATTCATTTGCATCTAGAAAATAGTATAAAATATTCATGGCTTTTGCATTAAGTTGTGCCATCTTTTTGTCAACCTCATCCCACTCATTTTCAGATTTGAAAATATCCTTCCCATCAATTTATTTTGTGGGTGAGTGAGGTTCATTCACTATGACACTTCACATGTCATAGTTAAGATCTTGAATAAATATCTTCATCCAAGCTTTCCAATAGGTGTAATTCGACCCATTGAAAAGCGAAGGTTGATTTGTGGATTGCCCCTTAGTAAGTGAAGTACCAACTTGAGTTATCATAGATCTTTAGCTCTTGATGGTAAAATCAAAAAAGGGCTAGAGCACCAGGCTCTGATACCATTTGTTACCTAGCTATGCAACCTAAGAGGGGGGGAGGGGGTAAATTGGATTTCTTTTCAAAATTTAAACTTAAAAATAAAATTGCAATATGTGCTTTTAAAGTTTTAAGTGAAGTAAGGTGTGTTAGGTAAGCAAGATGCAAGAGCCTAATTTAATGGGAAGGAATTAAGCACAATAGAGCAAGTAAAGAGAAAGAAGAGAAAATAACATAAGCAAGATGATTTATAATGGTTTGATGCCAATCTTGCACCTACATCCACTCTCCAAGCTCCTACTTGAAAATTTTAATCCACTAACGTATTCAAACGAATACAACGTCAAATCCTTCGATCCTAGCTATCCTAAGCTAGAAAACTTATTTTTTGGGTATAAGCAATGCAATACAATCCAATTTAAGATTTGAATCAACCTTCTCAAGCTTTGAAAATCCTCAAAAGCTTAAGCCCCCAAATAGTAAAATAGAGTGAAAGAGGATGTACAAGTTTAGCATACTTAGCTCCTTAATGAGCATAATAAAGCTTTAAAAAATCTTTACACAAACTAGAGGAAGCTTTTAAGAACCCTCTCAAAGAGATTGAAGACTTGAATGCACGTTGAAGAAATGGTTGAGCTTGAAATCAATGCTTCTCTTGCCTAGGACTGAGTTTTTTTTTGAGCTGAATATTCACTTGATTTTCTTTTTTTTTTGAATGCTTTTAAATCCTCATTTAATGCTAGAAGATGAATAGTAGACATTGGTAGCCATTGGAGATCATTTGGAAAATATTAAATGCATCGAATGGAGAAAAAAATAGCTATTAAAAAAATTCCATCACAGGGGGCATCCCTTAGGTCGCCCCTTTCGTAACAGACGAAAAAAATAGTATTCTGTATATCTGTGCAATTCCTTTAGGGGGTGCCCCATGGGTCATCTCTTTTGCAATAGGGGAAAAAGTCTTCATTCTGTATCTTAGGCATAGAACCTGCAGGGGGTCGCCCATAGATCGTCCCTTTTCTATGTGGCGCCCCATAGGTTGTCCCTTTTTACATGCCAATTTAGAAATAGCGTGTCGGTCTTGCGTGCCATTTGCCAAAGAAAAAAGTGTCAACCTAGGGGTCGCCCTCTTTTATCCAAAATGCCATATCTTTATTTTTAAGCTTCCAAATAATTTGAGATCATCTCCAAATGAATTGACATCATCTTGAAAGTTCTTGAGGCTTCCTAAAAACTTCAATTTTTATTCCAACTTAAGTAAATTTCAAATTGACCATCTTTAATCAAGTTTTTGCAATACAAAAATTCTTAAAAATTCTAAAATAACTTTTAAAAATATCTTCAAGAATAGAAATCATTAGTATCTCTTTCAATTATTTTGTGCTCATCAAAATCATTCCTAGGGATAATATCGATCCCTCTTTTTTTGGATCGACTCCTGAACTTTCTAAAACTTAAATTTCTTTATTTTTAGCCTATTTCAATTAAGGGATCAGCTCCTAGCCTTTTGGAGTTGACTCTACTAAGTCTAAACCTTGAAATTTCTCTCTAAATTCCTTGACTTAGCTTCTTTTGAGGAAATCTTTGCCATGGATAAATTTTTTAATTTAAATACTTGGAAAGACCTACATTCATCCTTGAAATACATAATTATACTCATAATTACTTAAAGTTTGATAATCATCAAAATCAATCATAGCTTCAACAACCTTCCCCTTTTTTAATGATGACAAAACTTTGAGTATATGCGCAAATAAACATAATGCATTTTAATTAACTTAACAATATGAAACATAAAGTGATTAAATAAATACATGTGAATATAAACTTCATGAATGTTATAATTTATCCTAAATTCAAATTTTAGACATTTGATATCAAATTTCATACATATACATATGCTCATTTCATATGATCATTTCCAGCAAACACATAAGCATTTCTAGTATTTTTAGAGCATTTTAAGCATGTAATCAAACCAAGCATATACTCAACATAATTCTTCATCTTTTTAATAGCATCAAAAAGCTCAAGGAAAAGATTAAAAATGTATAATCAAAATCAAGCAAATTAAATTTGAAAATGTATCAAATTTAGATATTATAACATCTCTTTTTGTTTGAACAAAATATACTCAAAAATATTTCTTCCCTTTCAAAATCAACTTGAATTCAGATTTCATAATTTCTTCTTTCGTTTGGTCAATATATATTAAAAGGAAATATATCGCCCCCTTATATATTAAAAGAATTCAAATTTACTTTATTAAATAGATGTTCAAATTTAATTACAAAATTGCTTTGAGCTTCAAGAAGTCAAGAAGGATAGAGCTCTTTAAAGCAAAGAAGTTTGAGTGTTAAAGCCTAGCATAAGATATATTTCACCTTTTCAAAAGACATCTCTTCCTTTTCTTTAAGAGGTATCAATCCATTAAGTTCAAAAAAGTAAAAAATATATTTTTTGAATTTGTCTCAAATAAGATATATCAAGAAGATGTCAATACAAAAAAGATTTGAGACTAAAATATTATTTCCTTTTTCTAAAGATGAAGCAATATACTACAAGGCAAGAATGAGCTGTTTGATACCAAGTGTGGAAATTTTTTTAAGAAGAAACTTCTTAATACCAGTTTTGAAAACAATCGACTTTATACCAATTGTTTTGAATATCAATTCAAATAATAACTTTCTTAAAAAAATTTCTTGATACTACTTGAAGATGTAAGAAGAATAAGTTTTTAAACCATTTCTCAAAAATGATCAATCAAAACAAAATATGAAAATATATTTCAAATTTGGTTTAATACCAATAAATTATCAAAAATGATGATAGGATCAAACCATGCAAAATATGAATGAACAAGTCAAATGATCAAAAATATGTGATTGCTCAAATCAGACAAGATATAGATGTTTGTTAATAATTTGTCTTATTAAGTTCAAAAATAATTTCTCCCCTTGTTTTTCATAACAACTACTAGAAAACTTAATTTTCTTAATTCTCCCTCTATTTTTAATAGGTAATGCTAGAAAATCTATTTTTTTTTAATTCTTCCCCTTTTTCTTCCAAATCATGTACATTCATTTAATAGTAGGCATTGCAAGAACATATTTCCTCCCTTAATTTTATAGGTAAAGTAGATATTCCAAAAAATATAAACATTAATTATAATGAATTTCAAAATCAATCAAACCAAACATTCACATAATTAAACACTAGATTATTTATGAAAGGATCAACTTTTAACTGATTTCAAAAAGTGATTATAAAATGATATCAAAATATCCAAAATGTATGCCATCTACATCTGCCAAAATGATGGATTGCTAGGAAAACTATAGCTCTATAAAATGAGTCCTAGAATCCTATGAGGGTAGAATAGGGTAGCTCTAGGAAGTGGGTCTAGGCTGAGAAGGTAAGGATGGTTTAGCATCTCCTAACGGCTGGCCTCGAGTATCAGCCCTTGTCGAGGTGGTCACTTGAATCATCCATACTATCCCCTCTCTGAGAAATGAAATGACCTCTAAGGTGAACCACTGAATCTCTGCACTGACTATAGTAATGATCCTTGAGGAGACCCTCTCTACTATAGCATCCTCATCCAGTCTGAAAGATGGTCAATTTGAAGCCTTTGGACAATCAGGAACTACCTCTCCCTATTGAGACTGAGCTGCTGGCTTTCAGATCTGATATCTACAATGGGTACTGCTATTAGAGCCTTATCATCATCTGGATCTACCTCATCTCTTTACAACTATGCCTTTATGAGTCTAATAACCCTCAGTCTTCTAGAAACCCATCCATTGGAGTGAATGATCATTATAAATATTAGTATGCATCAGTGCTCGAGTATTGTCCCCCTTAAGATCTATCCCATGCTCCTAGAAGACCAAAGTCAGAACCATGCCATATGGTACATCAGGGTGACATATCTCTCTGGCACAAAATCAAATCTTTCCATCTTCAGAAAGAAGATCCCACTAATTATATGATGAAGCAATCTTATTTCAATGCTCAGCTGGTTTGCACTTACTTCTTTGACTCCTTCAACATTCTCATATTCTAAAGTAACCTTCAATCCAATCTCGCACTGCATGAGGTCAACTAATCTGCTCCCAATAGTTGGCATATGAAGTGTGCGTCCAAGACTCTCTATATCAGTCTCAACATGTACACCTTTCATTTCTGAAAATAAACTTCTAACCCCTACTTTTATATTATCATAAAATTCTCTTATCAAATTGGAGTAGGTCAACACATCAAGAGAACATAAAAACTCTCAACCTAATTTTTTAATCTTCTGTCCAATTATGAAGCCCTCACAGTCTAGAAACTTAAAATCAACTTTCCTTCCCATGCAAACAATCCTAGATGAAATGGGCATTCTAGATGGGGTTGCTCGAGCGGGTGGAGGAGAAGGGGGAATCTAAGATGGAGTTGAAGTCCTCTGAGATGGCTACATGGGCTTATTCCTCTGCTTGCTTTTTCTTTCTCAGATGGGAGAGTGGCTTGGAGATTTGCTAGGGCTAGAGACTTCCACGTGGGTTCTCTTCTTCTGGGTTAATTAATTGTGGGGCACCATAGGAGAACAATCCCACAGAAAATCAAAGAAAATTAGAGGAAAAGGATTAACTTAGAGACAAGAAGGCTTTGAATGGGGTTTTGGCTTGACAGATTGAACAGAAAGAGTAGAGCCACAGGATGACTCGGGTTATAAAATCCATTCCTGATACAACGATCGACTCGTCTAACTCTTGAGTTGACTCTTGACGAGGTGTCAACTCTAGTGAAATTGGGGGTCGACTCCTCATAGAACCATTTTGATTTTCTATTAAAATCTCAAGTTGACTTCTCTGGTCCAAGAGTCGACTCCTTAACATAGAAAATAGTTCAAGAAATTTTAAATCAAGAAAATTTGCTCAAATGAATAGGGATCAATGGGTAATCAAATCAATGATCAAGAAAGATATTCAAATCAATTTGGAAGATCAAGAATTAATCAATTGGGGGTTTCAATAATCAAATCAAATATGATGAAATCAAAGAAAAATTAGATGAAGGCTCTAAGAGTTATATTCAACCAGGGGATTTTCAAATCCTTAAAGATCAAACTAGGATGCAATCATACAAAACAATAATATCAAGCACACAATCTTTTATGACTAAATGTCTTATCTTGATGTTCTTGGTTCATGCAATTTTTCACTAATTTTGATAATTAGATATCTTATGAAAATATCAAAATTTAATTTGTAATATTTGAACACAAGTAATTCTTATAGAATCAAGCTTGTTTTGATTTATCTTTCTTATATAATTAACGATCAAAACAACATAATATAAATAATTAGAAGAGCATGGAGATTTTAAAATAAAACGTATAGTTGTGGTAAACAATGAATGAAAACATTCAAGACAAAAAGTGTATCATGCCTACATATAAAGTATCAAATTCAAGGAAAATATATTCAGCAAACAATGACGGTATGATGTCAAAAAGATTTAGCTTTTACCGAAACACCACCATCCATCCATTTCAAGTCCTATGCATTCATTCTTTAAAAATTTGATCTCTTCAAGCCATTGAATGCCAGGTATACCTACAAAATCATTTTCTAAGCTTTGGTACCTAAGCCATCTTAGATCCATAAGAGTTAGTGCATATGGTTCCTTTTGGAATCTAAATTTTTTTAATCAAAGTATGACCAATTTTCTTGATATTACATTAAAAAATTTTATGGTCTACTTTATTGCATTTAAAACATGTGATAGAATGATTAACTCTAGTAAATATATTTTTAATAAATTTCTATTTTCTTAAAGGATTACAACCAATTCTGGGCTTATGAAAAATATTTTTTTAATTATTTAATATAAATTGAAGTTTTTGAGAACTAAAAGTAAACTTTTCTACTATAGATTTCAAAACTTTAATTTTTGTTCTTAATTTTTTATCTTCTTTAACTAAGAATTTTTTAAATTTCATAAGATTCTCTTTTTTTTCAGCTAAGATTTTTTTTCCTTCAAATGTTCTTCTTTTTTCATCAAAATCTTATTCTTTTCTTCAACTAAAGATATATTTGAACTTTTAAGTTCCTTATTTTTCAATCCCCTCTTATTGCACTTGTAGAAAGTAACATTTTTTCTTTCTTTTTCTTCTTCATTTTTCTTCATCTTTAAACCTTTCTTCATGAGAAACTTCTTAAAACTTCTAGTGAGTAGTCCCATGTCCTCATCTTCATCCTCACTCTCATCATCTTCATCCTCACTCTCTTCTTCTTCATCCTCCGATTCATCGCTTTCTTCTAATTTTGTAGCTAACTTGAAAATGATGGTCCTCTTCTTCTTTGACTCTTCTTCTACCTCTCTTTAATGAATGTTCAACTCATGAGTCATTAGTAAATAAATCAATTCCTTCATGGACAGCTTGGTGAGATCTCTCGCTTGTTGTATTGCTATCACTTTAGCTTTCCATGTTTTTGACAAATATCTTAAAACTTTGCAAACAAGCTCGAGATTAGTATTTGTTTTGCCAAGATCATTTAAAGCATTAATTATATCAATAAACTTTCAGAATATATTAGAAATAGACTCATATTGCTCCATTTTGAATAATTCATACTTATGAATATGCAAATTAATTTTCAACTCTTTAACTTGGCTTGTTCCTTCATGAGTTATTTCTAATTTATTCTAAATCTCTTTTGCTAATGTACAAATTGATATTCTATTAAATTCATGTACATCTAATGAGCAATAAAATACATTAATGGCTTTTATATTTAATTAAACCATCTTTTTATCATTCACATTCCAATCCTTTTTCAATTTAGGAAGAGACACTCCATTTACTTGAATTGTGGGTGCATGGTCCTTTAGTTATAACTCCCTATATATCATAATCTAAAGCTTGTATAAATATTCTTATTCTAGCATTCCAAAATATATAGTTGGTGCCATTGAATAGTGGTGGTCTCGAAGTTGATTGTCCTTTGGCAAATAAGAAACCAACTAAGGTTGCCATAATCTTTCACTCAAGATCACTAGGTCAACAAAAAATATAAGAGCACGTGCTCTAATACTAATTATTGCCCAGAAAGGTAGTAACCCGAGGGTAGGTGCGAATTAAATTTTTTAAAAATTTTAGCAAATTTAAATTCTAAACAAGTATGTGCTTTAATCTAAAGCTATCTTGAGTGTCTATGAGGTATAAATAATATGCAGTAATAGAATTAAAATAATGATTGTAAAGCAAGAAATCAAAGCACACCACAAACATAAATAAATTTATAGTGGTTTGGTACAACCATGCACCCCATCCACTCAATCACTAAGCTTCTCTTAGGAATTTTACTATAATTAGCCCAATTATAGTGAGATTGTTTTTATCGGGGCTCATAATCAAATTCAATTAATTTTTTGGGATCACCAATAAAATCATAAATGAATTATTTTTTGAAATCACAATCAATCCAATTAATTTTATGAGCTCACCAACCAAAATATTAAAAGTCCAATTTAGAACTTAGATGGGCCTAACTTTTTACCCTAAAGAAACTTGTAAAGAAATTACAAAAATACAAGATGGAAAGTTTCAGTACAAAGTAAAAATAGAAAATCAACTCTTTGAAGCATAGAGAAGTTGCTGATGAATAGCTCAAATGATGCTTGAACTTTTCTTCTTGAAGCTTAAGAGGATGTTGGAGATAATCACTCTTGAAAGTTCTCTGAATTCTATGTACAACTTCCTTTCTTTTCTCCTTTTCCAAATGATTCTCACTTAAATTGATGAATTCTTTCTTTCGATCCACTTAATCTAACTTCACAAAAGTTTCTCTAGTTTTTAATAGTCTTGGAGTTGGCTAGAAGAGTTTTAACCATTGAAAAATTTAGAGTAGCCATTGGAACCAAAACTAGCCATTTGAGATGTGCAAGAAAACTATCGTTATTGCTAATCCTGTGCTAGGGTTCAACTCCAATTCTTTAGGGATCGACTTGAGCTGCTCACAAGTTGACTTGACCACTTCAGAAGTCAACTTGGTCTAAGGATCTAAAAAATCTACATTCCATCTTTTCCTAAGAGAATCAGCACGCCTCCTTCATGAGTCGACTCAACTTGATGGGATTGACTTAATTTCTTTTATGGCCAAGTCAAATTAGAGATCCTAAAAATATAGTTCTCTATCTTCATTGAGAGATAGTCGACTCTTCTTTTTTATGAGTTGACTCGCTAGCATGCCAGTCCTGTTCCAACATGCCAAAATTGACTCCTCTTTTTCTAGGATCGACTCCAAAACTTTTTGAAACTTAAACTTTCTCTATTTTCAGCCTTTTTCAGTCTAGGAGTTGGCTCCTAGCCTTCTAGTTTTGACTCCACTAAGTTTGAACCTTGAAATTTCTCTTTGAATTCCTTAACTTCTTTTGAAAGGATCTTTTTCATGGATAAATTCTTCAATTTAAATATCTAAAAAAAATCTACATTCATCCTTGAAATATATAATTAGTGATGTGCTCTTGTCAAGAGAATGACCAAAGATAATAGAACTCCAATGCAACTATTTAGTAGTATAGCATGCATCGGGTGTCGAATCTATAGGGATCAAAAGGCTAAATTAGTAGCAAAACAATGAAGAACAAAAATTAGGAAAAGCTATAGTTTGGAAAATTTTAATGATTAAAGAATTACTATTAAAAAAAATAAAAGTTTAGCAAGGTATGAGTTAAGAAAAAGTCTTGGGGTTTTGATTTCATCTTAACTACTATTGGTGCGGAAATCTGTGAGGACATCGAAGATAGCTGAAGTGGAGAAGGCGAGGCTGCAGATGAGACCTACAAAATAAAGTTCAAATCGAAGGTGGGTGGCTCCAACAGGATCCTCCGATGCTCAAGTTAATTTTTCGGCCAACTAGAATGGAGTGCACAGGATAAAGAAGCAGAATGACGGGAAGGAGAAGAGAGTCTGGAGGAAACATATCTGAAGGATCCTTTTTATAGACAAAGCGTGTAACAAATTGATGGTGACAATCATAACCGTCTGGTAGTGGAATGCTTAGGCCGTGTAGAATTTGTTACGGAGGATGAGTTGTCATTTATCGTGACTTATAGGTGGTGTAGATCTCCTTGTTGAAGTTCGAATATAGATTGGAGACTTTGGCATCCGTAGTGAACTTAAGATTAGTCGGAGGCTATTAGGAGCAACGTCTAATTGCTTCAGAAAGTTTGGAAGCTTCCTGAGTTGCACACAAGTGGATGCCCCCTAGCCAAGATCTGAGGCTTCCATGCTCCCCCCTTGTGTATGGAAGGAGCGCAACTAGGGGAGTTCATCCGAAAGGAGTGTGACTAGAAGAGTTCGTCCAAAAGGAATGCGACTAGAGGAGTTCATTTGGAAGGAACATGACTGAAGGAGTTCGTTCAAAAGAAATCCGATCGAAGGAGTTTGTCTGGAACGAATGAGATCGGAGGAGTTCATCCAAAAGGAATGCGACTGAAGGAGTTTGTCTGGAAAGAGCACGACTGGAGGAGTTTGAAAGACAAGGTTAGTTCAATAGTAGTTCTTCTTTACCGTTCAAGATCCTATCGTCAGGCTTCCATGTGCTTTAGGGAGGTTCTACAGTATGAACTCTTTGTTGAAGAAATCGACAAACCCCAATAGAAAGGAGGTCAATGGTCAAGGACTTTGGCCAAGAACTTCGGTAGGGATCATTTCACTCCCAACACTTATCCTCCTACTCTCAAATTTGAATTTTGAATGAAGTATAGAGAAATTACCATGGTCGAAGTTCTTTGGTAGCTTCTCGCTCTAGGAGAACAAAACTCTTTATCTTTTTTCAAATTAGCATCAAGAATTTTTTATGTCGAATGATCTGAAGGGGCGATTCTTCCTAAAAACTCATCTGACGTAGTGGTCTAAGTATGGTGCAATTAGTATTTTACTAGGCTGTAGGCATGAATGGAACACCCAATGGGTTGATACTAGCTGAAGGAGTTTTGTAATCATAACTTTTTATGATTCTGATTCTCTATTTAAACCTCTCCTTCTTCTCCTATGGCATCTTACTTTCATCTGCACTCCATCTTCTTCCCCTTTCTCCGCTTTTCCTCGTTCCGAGTGTTCCACCTTCATCGCCCTTTGCTGTAGGCATCCTTCTCGATCATCCTCCATCTTTTTGATCTCTTTTTCAAGTTTTCCAACTTACCTTAGGTCAGTCCCTCATCCCTATCCTTTTGATTTCTAGCATTCTTGTATTCTTCAATTTTTTTCAAATTTTTCTAGATGGGTACAACTATTCCTCATCATCAAGTTTTCACCATCTCTTTTTCTATATTTTTTGAAAATTTTATTTGATTTAATCTGATCTAGATGTCGTCCAAGGTTTTCTGGTCTAGTGGTTTTATGAGTTCGGTTGATCCAAGCTCCCAAAATCTTGAGACCAAGATGGAACCTTGAACCCGTAATTCCTCAACCAAATTTCATACCTGGTGCCATCTCCTATTTCTTGACTATCGAAGATCTGTCATTAATCAGGATTTAGTATGGGGTGCCTACTGAGTACGAGTTGGAGCTTCCTGGATCGAGTGGCCAAACTTACGCCCCTCCTCTAGATTAGTTCTGCTTGTATTTGGAGGCATCTATGCTGGATTATGGCTTCCTCTTCCCACTTTTGTTGTTTTTTTTTATTTTCTAGATATTTCTTTAGCTTCTATAGTGTTGAACTTCTTTAAGTTTATAATAGGATTCCTTGCTCTCTGTATATCCATTGAAGTTTAGCCTACTAATTCATTTTTTCGAACTTACTTTATCCTTAAGCATCACCCTACTACAAAGGACTAATGGTATGTCTCACCCAAGTTCGACAAGAAGGAGTTGCTCAAGGATGCCCCATCCTCAATTCATAACTGAAAAGAAAAGTTCATTTTTGTTTCCTGCCTGAGCTTAAATCTAGGACTTCCATCCTGAGAAAACCTAGGAGATTTCGTCCGCTGAGCCCCGGGGTTAGAAAGAGAGGACCATGAGTCGATTAGCAAAATCAAGGATTTTCAAACTCCTATGTCTGAGCTAATAAAATATCAAACTTTATTCAACCTCGACCTCAGCCCCTTGAATCCAACAGGTATATGGCCAAAGTCATGGATTATTCCTCTTCTTTCTCTTTCTCCTTTCTGACTGTTCTTTTATCTTTCTTACTGTAGAAATGGATTTTCAGATGGTCGAAATGCTTACGAGGGGACTCCCAGTTCGCAAAAGAAAGAAAAGGCACCGAGTGAGAGTAGTTCAAAGAAAGCAAGGATTGATATTTCGATCTCCGTTGCTCCCGTTAGTGTCATGGGTGCCCCTAAAATTGCTCTCGAGGTTGAAATTTCTCCCACTGTCCAATCCAATCCTGCTGCTGATGCGGCTGATCCTCCAATGCCGTCGAGCCCTCTTGCTGAAATCCAAGTTCCAGAGCCTTCCTCAAAAGGAAGAAAATGGTAGGAAAGAAGAGAATTAAAAAGGCTACAAGGAAGTCCCAATGGAAGGTCTGCCACAATGGGCTCAACAACTCCAATGAAGAAATAGAAAAGAATCCCTTCAACAATCATGAAGTTGTCAGGAGCTTGGTTGACTGGTTTACCATACCCAAAGTTGTGGATAGAATCATCAACGTTGATGTCGACCAACATGCCTGGGATTCACTTGGATTCTTTCTCGAGATAGTCACCTAGTCCTTTTTTTCCTGTTTGGCTTTCTTGATATTTACCTGCCCATATAACCTATCTTATCATCATATACATTTGTTTTTGAACAGACAGGCCATCAACTGTTGGCCTACATCAGGTCACTGAACCACTTGACGTTGGAGTTGGCGAAGGCCCAAGAAGATCATCAGGCCAAAGTTGAGCGCCTTATTAGGGAGCGGGATGAGGTTAACCGTTCCTTCAAAGATAGATCTATCGAGGTCGAGATTCTCCAAGAAGTGCTCCATAAAGAAAAAGGAATATCAATGGAGCTGAAAGCCACCTTGGACTTGGAAGAAGAGCAAAGAAAAAGGGCTGAAGCCGAGACCATCGAATTAAAGAAGCAAATTTTTGCACAGATCTCGAAGCCAATAGCCTAGGAGATAGAAAAGTACAAAATCTCCTTCGAGATGAGAAATCTGAATGTCAAATTTGGCCAAAAGGCCTTCAATAAAGGTTACGAGCTTGGTGAAGAACGGGTGGCTAACAAATTTTTGAAGCTTGATCTTGACTTTCTGTATGAAAGAGCTTCTAAGAAGGCGGCGGATCCATCTATCACTGTGACCAACATTCCACACATCGAGCTAGCTTTTGCCATACCTCCAACCTCACCTGCTCCCGCCACCATTGAAGGACCTGCACTGACTGAGGCTGCATTAGACTCTTCTACTATTCCCCCAGAGGTCTGAGGCCTCCTACTTTTGTATTCTCTTTTTCATTTTTTTCTCCTTGCATTAAAAATATTTTGATCGATGAAGTTAATTTTGAAAATGAGTTTTCCTTCTATGAAATCCATGTGGTGATACTTTCATGCTTCGAGTGCAGTCTCTTATCGAAGTCGATCCCCTTCCTCAGAGTGTTCCCTTGAAGGCTCACGTAAAGAGCCTAAGGAGGGAAGCTTATCAGGTTAAGAAGAAATTAGAGAAAATAGAGGACGAGCTTCGAAAGTTGAGGAAACATTATTCCAAGGCTACAACTAAAGTTACTCACCTTTGCCAAGTCCATAGAAAGGATGCTATGGATTATATCAATAAAAAGTGCCATCTAACAGAAGAGCTGGAATAAGTGAAGAAGCTTGGTAGTAATAAGGCATGGGCGCTAACAGCCAAAGCGAGTTTTCTAGAAGTCCAGCTAAGGGCCGTGTAAAAAAAGATTCTGTTACTCGAAGAAAACTTAGCATGGTCAACCAATCAGGAGAAGTACGACTGGGACTGGATGAAGAGTTCTCCAAGCTCCAAAGTCAATTACAAGCAGCGAAGGATTTTCATAACAAATATAGATGCGCCTGGTGTGGCCAAGTCACCAATCTCAATGAGAAGCTTCGAAGGGCAGATGATGATATTGCACGTCTTCAGCGATAATTGTCCAAAGGGGTTTGGGCTAGCTCTAGCAAGAACTCAGCAGAGGTCCTATCCTTATGTAGTTCTCTGAAGGACTTATCCACCTTATTCAGGAATAGCCAAAAGGAGGTTTGCAACTTAAAGATGCAGATGGTCTACCAGCAAGACATCGTGAAGGATACTAAGGCTGAGTCGGCCGTGTTAAGAAAGAAGTTAAGGAAAGTTGAGGATGACTCATGGAGGCATAAGAAGCTGTTGAGTAAAAGCTTGGAAGTTCAGCGAGAGCTTGAAGAAAAGATCAAAGACTTGAAATTATCTTTGATGTTTGTCGGCATGGACAGTCCGAAGTCCGACTTTGAATAGGGCTTCGGTTTCTTTTTTTTTTTGTAATCAATCTTTCGGACCTTCCTATGTATCGAACTCTTGATTTTAATGGAAACATTATTTTGACAACTTCATCTCAATTGGGTGTTTGCATAGCTTTTCACTCTTCCTTCTTCCTTTTAATCGATCGGAGGTCTTCATCCATGTCAGGATGAAGTCCTCCTATTTCTAACATGGTTGGCCTTCTTGTCCTCCTGTCAGGATGAGGTCATCTTTCTATTTCTGATGGGGTTGACCTTTACCTTTGATAGGATGAGATTCTTCTCCTATTCCTATCTTGATTATAGGGATACAAAAAAGCCGTTGAAAGTGCCTCTTTCCTCCTCCTGTCTTAAATAATTGGAGGTCTTCATCCATGTCAGGATGAGATTTTTCTTTTATTTTTGATAGGATTGGCCTTCTTTTGTTAGGGCAAGGTCCTCCTTCTGTCCCTAATAAAGTCATAGGAGCACAAAAGGGCCATTATAAGGGCCTCTCTTCTCCTCCTATCCTAAATAACCTGAGATTTTTGGCTTTATTTATAGGTGAAGTTCGGTTAAGTCCTTTCCTATCATCATATGATTTTGTGCCAAGAAATGAAAATATTGAAGTAAAAAAATTTTATTAAGATGGAATTACTGATAGTACATTCATAGATTTTTTGAATTTTAAGGTTGCGGGTGCATTGATCCTTCGAGTTTTTTTAGATAATATGTTCCTGATCAGACGATTTCCATCATCTCATAAGGATCTTCCCAATTTGGTGTGAGCTTTTCTTGATTCTAAGGCTGCAAAACATCTGCTCGTTGGAGCATAAGATTTTTTATTCTGAACATCTTGTTTTTGACTTTCGAGTTATAGTAATGGGCTACTTTCTGCTTGTAGATTGTCATCCAGATCTGAGCCTTCTCTTACTTCTCCTCTAGTAGATTAAGGTTGGCTCTAAGGTCCTGCAAGTTATTTTATTCGTTGAAGGCCTCTACTCGCACTGAGAAAAGTTCAAGCTCAACGGAGATGATCGCCTCTATCCTAAAAGCTAATGCAAAAGGAGTTTCTCCTGTTGACAGCCTTGGAGTGGTTCTATAAGCCCATAGCACGTGGTAAAGTTCATCCACTCATATTTTTCTTGCTTTTTCAAGCCTGGCCTTTATCCCCCGATCGAAGTAAAGTTCTATTAGTTACTTCTGCCTTATCATTTGCTTGTGGATGAGCTACTAATTTAAAATGGTGAGATATATTCAAATTTTCACAGAACTCAGCGAACTTCACACCTACGATCTGACACCTATTATTAATTATTAGCATCCGAGGTAGACCAAACCTATAAATAATTGACTTTTAGATGAAGTCTTTTACTTTAGCTTTAGTGATCTTTGCCAGAGATTTGTTCTCAATCCATTTAGTGAAATAATCTATCGCCAGCAGCAGAAACATTCGCTGCCCAGATGCCATGAAAAAAGATCCAAGTATATCCATCCCCCATTGCATGAATGGCCTAGGGGCGGTTAGTGGTGTGAGTTGTGAAGTCGGCTATCTCTGAATATTTATATTTCTCTGACATCTGTCATATTTTCACATAATTCACTGCATCTTGGTGCATTGTTGGTCAATAATACCCCTGATGGAGTAATTTATATGATAAGGATCTCGCCCCCAAATGATTTTCGTAAATTTTTTTGTGAACTTCTCTTAAGGCATAGTCAGCTTTTGAAGATCGGAGACACTTGAGGAGTGGTAATGAGTACGACCTCTTATACAACTTATTTTTATATAAGATGTAGCGAAAAACTTGATTTCTTAACTTTTGAGCTTCTTTGTGATCTTTGAAAAGAATTTCTTCCTTGAGATAAGCAGCTAATGGATCGATCTAGCTGGGCTCATGATCAACTTGCATTATTGCCTGGGATTCTTCCAAACTTGGAGGTTGCAGGACTTTGAAAAGGATCTCTTTTGGTAGTTCGTTTGGGGCCAAAGTGGCTAGCTTTGAGAGGAGGTCGACTCTGGTGTACTCCGCCTTGGAGATCTACTAGATGCCAAAATTGTCAAAGGCCGAACTTAAGTTCTTCACTCTTTCGAAGCACTTTTTCATACTTTCCTCTCGGGCTTCAAAGAGGCGATTGACTTGTTCTACCACTAGCTGAGAGTTACTATAAACCTTCAGATGTCGTACTTTCAGCTCTTTGGCTATTCTTAGCCCCGCAAGTAGAGCTTCATACTATGCACCATTGTTGGTGGTGGAAAAGTCAAAGCATAATGCATACGTCGCTACAACCCCTACCAGATTGATGAGGATCAAACTCGCATCTATCCCGAAAGTATTGGATGAACCATCCACATATAGTACCTAAGAGTTTTCAAGGAGATTGACCTTCTCTTTAGAGGAGCCAGGGATAGAAACTTCTTGGTGCTTTGGTTCAATCTTCTTCAGAATGGTACATTTCACTATGAAATCAATCAGTATTTGAGATTTAATAGATGGCCAAGGTTGGAAATGGATGTCGAATTTGGTCAGCTCAATCATCCACTTTGCCATTCTTTCGAAGGTATCAGGTCGATAAAGAATTATCTTGATGGGTTGATCAGTAAGGAGAGTAATTATGTGCTCTTGAAAATAAGATCGGAGCTTCTTGGCTGTAATCAACAAGGCATAGGTTAGTCTTTCTAATTTGGTATACCTTATTTCCGCATCCCTTAAGACTCTACTTATATATAGTAGATCGATTTCTGAACTTTAGCTTCTTTCCTGACTAGTATAGCTCTAATAGTGATAGGAGATACAATGAGATATAAAAATAGTCCTTCTCCAGATTTGGGTTTGGCGAGTAGTGGGGGCAAACTGAGGTAGCTCTTCAATTCTTCAAGAGCCTACTAACCCTCAAGAGACAAGTCAAAGTTCTTGAGCTGCTTGAGTACTTGAAAGAAGGGCATGCAACATTCGACCGACCTTGACACAAAGCAATTCAGAGTAGCCACCTTGCCTGTGAGGCGTTGAACTTTTTTTATTATTTTTGGAAAGGTCATTTTCTAGATGGCTCGGATCTTCTCTGGGTTAGCCTCGATGCCATGACTTGATACCATGAATCCCAAGAACTTTTTCGAAATTATCCCGAAGGTGCATTTGTTAGGATTCAGCTTCATCTTATACTTTTAGAGGGTATTGAAAATCTTCTCAAGCTCGATAATGTGATTTGACGAAGATCAACTTTTAACCAGCATATCATCTACATAGATCTCCATATTGTGGCCGA
Organism: Cocos nucifera; assembly: GCA_006176705.1. NCBI lineage: Eukaryota > Viridiplantae > Streptophyta > Magnoliopsida > Arecales > Arecaceae > Cocos > Cocos nucifera. Next base: position 362,452 of record QRFJ01000704.1, read on the forward strand.
TCTGTCTCTTAAAAATTTTATTCATCAGATGCTGGTATGTTGTACCTACATTTTTAAGTCTAAAGGGTATGACCCTATAACAATAAAGACCATGATCAGTAATAAAAGCAGTCTTCTCCTCATCCTGTGGTGCCATCCAAATTTGATTATATCCGGAGAAAGCATCCATGAAGGTAAGCATCCATGAAGGTGAGGAGTTCATGGCCTAAGATTGCGTCCATCAGTTGGTCAACCCTGGACAAAGGATAGCTATCTTTTGGACAAGCTGTATTTAAATCTGTGAAGTCGATGCACATCCTTCATTTGCCATTTGTCTTTTTAACAAGAACAATATTTGCGATCCAGTCTGGATAAAGCACTTCTTGAATGAATCCCATCTTAAGTAGCTGTCGACCTCATCCATTATAGCCTTCTATCGCTCTGACATAAAATTAAATTTTTTCTACTTTACTGGTCGTCGCTTAAGATCCACACCCAGACAATGTTTCATGACCTCTACATCAATCCCGGGCATGTCTACAGGGGTCCAGGCAAAGACATCAGCATTTCTTTGCAAAAATATGACGAGCTACTTTCTAGCTTCTTCTTTTAGGTTTGAGCCGATCTTTACAGTATGCTCTTCATTTCCATCATTCAAAGAGATCTCTTCAAGATCGTCGATGGATTCTCTTCTTTCTTCAGATAAGTCATCATGGGCATCGAGCCCGTCCACCGAACAAGGATCTACTTATTTTCCTCCCTATAGGGCAATATTATAGCGGTGCCGAGCTAATGTCTGATCTCCTCTAACTTTCCTGACCCCATGCCTTATTGAAAACTTCATTTCAGGTAGTAAGTAGAAACCACAGCTTGAAGTGCATTCAAACCAGATCGTCCAACGATCGATTATAGGTAGAAGGGGCTTTGACTACTAAAAAATTGACTTGTGCCTTGGATTGTTTTGAGTATCAACCAGCTATCATAGACAATGTTATTATTTCTTTCATTGGCACCGTATCACCTATGAATCCTACCAATGGATAATTCATCAGGCCCATCCTATCATCAGATATAAATGTCTCAGAGAAAGCATCATAAAATAAGACATCAGTAAAGCTTTTATTATCGATTAGAATGCGGTGCACATTATAATCAACAATATTTAAAGTAACTACAACTACATCATTATGCAAAAGCTGAACTTCTGGAGCATCTTCTTCAGTGAAAGTGATGGGTTCTTCAGTCTGCTGCCTCTTTGCCAGCTCTACCGATCTACTGACCTTCCCTCGCTGATGTCCCCTAGCGATAGTATTGATGACTCCAAGAGAGGGCTAATCTTCTTGGAGCCCGTCCTGCTGAGATGGTTCAAGCTGTGGCGGGGCTCTAGAATGATCTTCTCTCCTCTTCAGCTGGTGCCTAATGAACTAGTCCAGCTGACCTCTTCTAATCAGCACCTCAATCTCATCTTGAAGCTGGATGCATTTTTCTGTATCATGATCATGATCATGGTAATAGAGGTAGTACTTATTGGGATTGTGCTTGGTCGGATGAGTCTGCATCCTTTTCGATTCTACCAGCTGCTTCCTTATCTCCATTAGCATCCGAATCTTTAAGGCATTCAAGGGAGTGTAGTTGTTGAATCTTCTTGCAAGGAAGTTTCAGTAGGTCCTTCAATCTGGACTTTCTACCAACGAGTCTGAGGAGTTCGAACTCATCTATGCTCAGGAGGAGTTCGCAAGCATGGCCGAGCTTCACTCGACTTTCTTTTAGATGCGGGTTTGCTGGATTTACCCACCTGTCACTCTCTTGCAGCCTCATCATCTTTCAATTTAAAGGCCTCCTTTGTTCGAGCATATCCTTCGGCTCAAGCCAACATATCAGCAAAATCTCTGGGATACTTTCTTTCTAGAAAGGATAGAAGATCATTCTTCTAAAGATTGCCCTTCAGTGCGGTCATAGCTATAGATTGATCCAAGTTCTGAACCTCCAGCACAGCAGCATTAAAGCAGCTGATGTAAGCTTAAATAGATTCTTTCTCTTTCTACTTTATATTGATAAAAAAGTCCAAACCTCATCTTAGACATCGGCTGCTTATGAAATGAGTCATGAACTGATGGCTCATTTGATCAAAAAAGAAGATCATACCCAGCTTAATACTTAAGTACTAGTTTCTCACTGCTCCCTTTAAGGTAGAGGAAAAAGCTCGACATAAGATGGCATCCGACGTGCCATGGAGCAGCATCATTATCCAAAAAGCTTCAAAATGGTCGATCGGATCAGAAGTCCCATTGTGGATTTCATACTAGGAGAGCTTGAAGTTTGACGAAATAGGTTCTTTCATGATTTTGATAGAGAAGGGAGGATCAGTGCAGATATCATCATGATCGATTGGAGCGACATGGTAGAGCTCCTCAATCCATCGATTCATATCCCAAAGCTTTTGATCGAGAGCGTCATCTCGGTCGTGGATCTCAAAGGACCGTCGACTGTAGATGAACAAAGTCTCCTTCGAAGAAGAATCATGATCGAAATAGGGGATCTCTGCTCTCTGATTTTTCTTTCCAGAGGTGACGGGTCTGTTGACCTAGGTTGCCCTACTTAGCATTGGTTCTTGAGGTTTTGGCTAGGGGTTTTCTAATCGAATTATCGTTGAAGGCTGCTGTATGGCCTGCACCATTTTGGTGAAGCCCTAAACTTACAGCATCAGTAGGTTGAACTACTTTGGATCTACCATGATCGTCAGTGAAGGAGGTTGGAGAGTGGATGATGAAGCTGGAACGAGCAAATCCAGCTTAGATCTAGCAGCAAAAGCGGTAGACCATCGAATGGTTGTCTTCCTTAGGGGCATCTCTGGAGCAAGAGGAGATTAAATAAAAGTGGATTTAAGAAATTAAAAGAGAAAAGAAAGTAGATAGAATCAACTAGACACTCCTTTTAGAACAAGAGCTCAGTGGATCCTTCCTCTAGCGTCAATCCTATTGGTACGAAAATTCATAAGGACATCGAAGATAGCTGGAGTAGAGAAGACGAGGTCATAGATGGAACCTGCAAAACAAAGTCCAAATGGGAGGTGAGTGGCTTTGGCAAAACCCTCTGATGCTCAAGTTAATTTTTCAACCAACTAAAATGGAGTGCACAGGATAAAAAAGCAGAGTGATGGAAAGGAGAAGAAAGTCTGGAGGAAACATATTTGGAGGATTTTTTTTATAGACGGAACATATAACAAACTGATGGTAAAAGCCATAACCATCTAGTAGTGGACTGCTCAAGCCATGTAGAGTTTGTTATGGAGGATGAGTTATCATTTATCGCGATTTATAGGTGGTGTAGATCTCCTTGTTGAAGTTTGGGATGTAGATTAGAGACTTTGACATCCATGTGAATTTAGGATCAGTCGGGGGTTGTTAGGGGCAATGTCTAATTGCTTTAGAAAGTTCGGAAGCTTTTTGAGTTACACACAAGTGGATGCCCCCTAAGCCGAGATCTGAGGCTTCCGCGCTCCCCCCTTGTATATGAAAGGAGCGTGACTAGAAGAATTCGTCTGAAAGAAGCACGACTGGAGGAGTTCATCTAGAAGAAACATGAGTGGAGGAGTCCGAAAGAAACACGACTAAAAGAGTTCATCCAAAAAAAATGCAATCAGAGGAGTTCGTCTGAAAAAAATGCGACCAGAGGAGTTCATCCGAAAGGAACGCGATTGAAAAAATTTATTTGGAAGGAATGCGACTGAAGAAGTTCATCTGGAAGGAGCATGACTGGAGGAGTTTGAAAGGCAAGGTTAGTTTAACAGTAGTTCTTCTTTACCGTTCAAAATCGTATCATTGGGCTTCCATGTGCTTTGGTGAGGTTCTGCAATACGAACTCTTTATTGAAAAAATTGACAAATCCTAATAGAAAGAAGATCGACGGTCAAGAACTTCAGCGGGGGTCATTTTACCCTCAACAACTACAATCATGGTATTGTTCTTTTTCATTAAAAAATTAAATCATCTAATTAGGACACCTTATATTCAGATTTGATTATAATCTATCTCATTTGAGTATGGATCATATCTTCCAATCACGATCCATCTCCCTAAAATATAATTTATTCAAACTTAAAACATGAGAAGAATCTTAAATTAAATAGATAAATAAATCTATGAGTTGATCCTTAAGATAGCCCTATTTCACCTGAGCATGAACCATATCTCCTAATCACGATCCATCATAATGATCAAATAAATTATTTAAAGATTAACATATAATTATAAAGCAACATAATCTTGAAAGCAACTCTAAGATTTATTGATTGAAACTCATAGAGGAAAGCTTACAAGTTCATCTAATTACATAAAAGAAAAGTACAATATTGAAATTGAAAGAATCAATCTACTCCCCGAAGACTCGAGCCTCTAGCCATGCATGGAAGGGATGCCGTCTGCCATTGCCATCTTCTTGCTTCTAACTTGCAGGAAGAAAAGAGGAAGAAAGGAGAGGGAGCTGCAAGTGTGGGAGGATGAAAGAGAGAGAAGAGGTGTGGAGGCTTAGGGCTTTAAGAATGGTAGCTAGGGAGTGGATGAGAGAAAGAGGAACAACCTTAGGGTGTTATTTATAGAGTGAGGAGTGGGGTGCTAGGGTTTTGTGCATGAGGAATATGTGGTGTAAGATGAAAAGAAGAAAGAGTGGGATGCTAGGTTTTTTAGTGTTTTATGGAAAGAAGAGGGCATAAGGAAGTTGGATTAAGAAAGGGATTTTAAATTAGGGTGTTAGATGTGAAGGTGCATGAGAAACCCTTTTAGCGCTAGGAGACTTGAATGTGGCATAAAGACTTAAGAAGTGTTTGAGATTTGAGGGGAAGCACATGAAAGAAGGTTTTGTTAAGAACTGGGACCACATGGGATTTTAAGAAGGAGAGACCACATGGAATTTTGAAATAGCATGTGAAAGGGAGTTAGAATTGTGGCTTGGGGAATTGGAGCATGAGGGGTTTGTGCAGCACTTGAAGACTTTGGATCAGGTGCCTCTTTTAATTAGGGCTTAGATGGTTGGTGCCTTGAAGCTTGACCCTTGAATCTTATTGAGTTGCTTCTAAGCCATTGATCATGAGTTATCCTTCAAATGATTGCACTTAGCCCATTAGTTCTTGAGTATTTCTTTGGATTTGAACCAATTTAGATTTTAATGAGTCCAATTTTTAATGTACCTAAAAAAGAGATCAAGAAGCATCAAATTCTCAATAATAATAATAATCAATTAATAACAAATTGAGTGCTTCTACTATTCTTATTCATGTATTTATCACACCCTCCAACTTGAACTTTACTCATCCTCGAGTACAAGAGAAAATTAGAAATATGTATCAATTCATTTAGATGTGCAAGTTTCTTTAGACCATTATAAAGTTAGTTGATATCTAGTCAAAGAATTAAGAGATACGTCATTCCATCCAAAATAGTGGTTAAATGGAGAATATAAAATTTTAGAGCTTTTTTTTGACCGACTCTCTACTTTACTCTTTAAATCTTCTAACTTTAATGTGGGTTGGTGTATTATCTTTTTGCGACTGGATCCTCTTATTTTATAAATAAAATATGTACAGTCAGTGCAATGTCCTAACCCTTTGAGCTTTTTATTTAATCCTTATAGCAAGCTTTGGACCAATGATTCCTAAACCAATTAGTTTTAAGGCACTAGGTGTAGAATATCTCTCAAGCTTACTTACTTAAGTCGAAAAGGCTATGGATTAAGACTAATTATATAACAAGCTTTTTCACATCTTCTACTGTTTGATGCGAATATCAATGCTTGGTTAGGTAAAGAGGCCTAATTAATAGATGAAAATAATACTTAGAGCTATTTTTATTGAACTTTTGTTTATTGAAAAAGTAAATATGGACCTTTTTTTTTAATACATCGATATTTTGCACTCATACCCATACAAAGTAGATTTTTTATTGATATAGGTAGGAAGATGATTCTAGAATCACTCAAAAATTTATATTATTCTAGATCTGATAATATATTAAATTTTTTTAATAATTAGATCCTCAATATTTCAAAAATTCTCTAGACCATTAATCAATCATAGATTAAAATGCTTGATTAACTTCAAATCGAGATGAAATTAGGTACATAATAATTTTTACTATATTCAAGGACTTAATTAATTTATTTTTCCTCCCCTTAAATAAAATGACATTGTCCTCAATGGACGAGAGAAAATAATAGATTAGAGGGATAGATAAAAGAAGGAGTTCACCTAAGCTTGGTTTGTTCTTGGCTTCGCTTGAGCCTTAAAGATAGCAGATGTAGTTCTTCTTCCAACTTGGCTTCGATAGTTCTAAAAACTTAAAAACAAATAAGTAAACTAAAATTTAAAACAAAAAATTCAAATGCAAAAGTTGGATTGCCACCCAAGAAGTGCTAAGTTTAAAATTTTCAACCAGACTTAACTTAAAGGGTCAACTAATATCTTCTCGATTTTCTCTAAGGACAACTAATAATTCTTCCTATTGGTTTGGATCTAGGTCGGGTACAATAATTACAGGCAAAGTTTTGAAAGGACCTAGATATATATACTTAAGATGCATAGAAAATGTTTACAACTCTAATTTCGGTGCATCCTCAATTGACAACTTGAGCAGAGATTCATCCATTATCACAATCGATTTGACTAATGGTTCCCATCCTAGTTGTGTCCTCTAGTAACTAAATGTGAATACTTTATAGATATTTTCAAATTCTTTCTAACCAAAGGTTTAAGTCCGAATCTTCATCCCTTTGATCGATGGGCTCATAAATGTTATCTTGAATCTAGTTCAGGTCGCTCATTTGGTTTGTTTTAGTCAGATTAAAAATGTTCAGATCTATATACATGCTGCCAAAGGAGAGTTTCATTAGTTCTTTTTGATAGTTGATTTATAGCCAGAAATGGTCTATCTAGTATGATCAGATGTGACTTTCTAGGTTTGTTTCAAGTTTAGTTTCTAGAATTATGAAATCTACCGAATAAATAAAATTACTGACCTTAACCAATACTTCCTTTACTATTCTTCTTGGGACTTTTAAGGACCGATATACTAAATATGACAATATGTTGACACTTGCTCCTAAGTCTAATAGAACCTTATCGACGAGGATTTTCCTATATTGCATGAAATGGTGGAAGATCCTGGGTCATTGTGCTTCACCAGCAAATGGTTTGATAGGTACCAACTCACACTAACTATCAGGAAGGCTCTCTTAGGTACATTAATGGTCTTCTTCTTAGTACATAGGTTCTTAAGAAATTTAGCATACGTTGAGACTTGTTGGATCATATCCAATATGGAAATGTTCACCTTAACTTGCTTGAAAATCTCCAACATCTTGTCTAATTTGGCTAAGTTTCGATTGGACCTAAGTCTGTTAGGGAAGGGTGCTACAACCTTAGGAGTTGGTCCAACAAATCCTAGTGAGGGCTCTGATGGCGAGTTGGGTGTTGCATCAGGTTCTGATTCCTTGGATTCTTCAGGCTGGCCTTGGTCAGGCAGTGGTTTAGATAGTGGATCATCTATTTCTCTTGCTGCTTCAAGTGTGCTGACATAGTTATCTATTTACCTTCTAGATCTCAATGTATGAATAGCATTTAATTGGTTGATCCGTGCACTTTATTGTAGTCTTTGATTGTTCTAGGTCCTGAAGTTAACCTCGGGCTGACTTGGTAGTCTACCATTTTTTCTTTCACAAATAGTCATGGCTAACTAACCCAACTGCATCTCTAAATGGACAATAGCCTGAGTGTTGGCAGTCAAAAACTGGCCCATAGTTTGAATGAAGCTATTCAGTGTACTACTTGTGTCAAAGGCTGATTTAACCAAGACTTCTAATCTTTTTACTAACGTGTTCATCCTTTTCTCTTGGCCAAAATCTAGTGGGTTGTTTGGTGCTTGGTGGTCCTTAGGTATGGCTGGTTAGGTATATGACCAGTCAGATTAAAATTTTGTGATCATGAAAAGTTAGGATGGTTCCTCCATCTTGGGTTATAAGTTGGTGCATATGATGTAATCATTCGATTCAAGTCCAATGTGAAAACTTAAATAGAAACTCTTTCTATTATTTCACTCTACCATGGCCATGGACTTCTGGACTTGATTCTCATGATTATCATAGGGCTGCTCCTCTACCACCGAGGTAGATAGATTCCATCTTGATGCCATCCAGTTCCTACAATGAACATGCTATAGCCAACATACACCTCAGGATTCCATATGGCTAGGAGATCGAGTTATGGTGTAGTCAAACTATAACACCCTCAAGGTGAACTATCGATGCACCTCAGGTCAAAAAATCAGACACACCGCTACAGCTTCGAGCCAGTCATCGATGAGAAGATAGACTTCCTCAGGACTGCTCGAGGTGGTCACGCTCAGTGCCCTCGTTCTCTAACGAGTACTTGTACTCTCACTCTGGTGTCTCTACACCATAGACTCAAGACTCATCTATCCAAAAGAAGCGATCATACACCAACCTTCTGAATCAATCACCATCCTCATGATGATCCTATGGTCGGAAGCATTTTATGAGTTAATAATAAAAATTCATGTCTTAAATTTTCAACTCTTGAAAATATGAACTATCATTACCATTAACTTAAGGGATGTATCACAGACACTTTCAAATATATACTATGATAAAAAATAACTCATTTTATTATTTATAATCAAAATTATAATTTTGCCCATAGAAGTGTATTACAAGTGTCAGCCAATCTGACTTCTAGGGCACACATATCTAACAAACTCCCACTTGACCTAAAGTCAATTGGCTACAAATCTAAGTCCCATCTTCTCAAGATGCGCTTTGATCTTCTGCTGGCCCAACAACTTTATAAGTGGGTATGCCGCATTATCTGCGGAGTTGACTCTCTTAACCACAATGTAACCTTTCTCAAGATAATCGTGGATGAGATGGTATCACCGCTCGATGTGCTTAGATTTTTAGTGAGACCTTAGCTCCTTAGCAAGGACTATGGCATCATTATTATTGCAGTACAAAGGAATGACATCCGATGGCATCACTTCGATCTCTGTGGCAAACTTCTTGTATCATAATGCCTCCTTCGTAGCTTCTGACATAGTGATGTACTCTGCTTCCATGGTGGAATCTGCTATCACTGTCTTCTTGGAACTCTTCCAACTGACAGCACCACCATTACACACAAACAGACTCCCAGATGTCAACTTTCGATCATCTATATCGGATATAAAATTTGAGTCTATATATCCCTGGACTTGGAGTTCTCCATTACCAAAGACCAACATCATATCCTTAGTTCTTCTTAAGTACTTAAGGATACATTTCACAGAAGTCCAGTGTTCTTCATCTGAATTCGAGTGATATTTGCTCGTGACACTCACAGCATGGTCTATATCATGTCATGTACATAACATGGCATACATGAGGCTCCCTATTGCTGAAGCATAAGGGATCTTGTTCATGCATTCAATCTCCTTAGATGTGTTGGAACACATTTTCTTAGAGAGAGAATGCCATGTCTGAAGGTTACCAATCCCCTCTTGGAGTTTTCCATGCTAAACCTCTTTAGCACTTCCTCTATGTACATCTTCTGTGAAAAATCTAGCATCCTATTCGGTCTATCTTCATAAACCTTAATTCTTAGAATAAAGGATGCTTCTTCTAGGTCTTTCATGGAGAATTCTTTAGATAACCATATTTTAACTATGGTCAACATGAAAATATCATTTTCAATAAGGAGAATATCATCTATATATAGTACGAGGAAGATAATAGCGCTCCCACTGATCCTTTTGAAAATACATGGTTCCTCCTCGTTCTTGATGAAATCAAATAATTTGATCACATCATTAAAATGAGTATTTCAGCTCTGAGATGCTTGCTTAAGTCCATATATGGACCTTTGCAGCATGCATACTTTATGATCAACATCACTAGATGTGAAACCTAGTGGCTGTTCCATATAGATATCTTCCTCAAGGTATCCATTTAAGAATGCCATTTTCACGTTCATTTGCCATATTTCATAATCAAAATAGGCTGCAATAGCAAGTAATGTGTAGATAAATTTTAGCATGGCTATTGGCAAAAAGGTATCCTAATAGTCAATTCCTTCGCGCTAACTATACCTTTTTGCCACTAATCTAGCTTTAAATATCTCCACATTCCCATCTGCACCAATCTTTCTCTTATAAATCCATTTACATCCAATAGGTATTATTCCTTATGGTGGATCTACCAAGGTCCAAACTTCGTTTGAGTACATCTAGTCAATTTTTGACTTCATTGCCTCTAACCATTTCTCGGAGTCGATATCCGATATCATCTCATCATATGTTTTGGCATCATCACCATGAATCCCATTACCTACGAGAAATATTTTCTTTACTTTCTCTGAAATAGTACCTAAGTACCTCTCAGAGGGATGAAAATTTTTTTTCGATCTATGAGGTGGAGGATGTAGTGATTGTATTGGCTCAACCTGATTTGGTTCCATAAGGTCCTTAGCTCGTTGCTCTTGTGAGATTTTCTTCTCGAGCTTAATCTGCTTTCCAGTGCCACCATCTTGAATAAATTATTTCTCTAGAAAGATGGCATGTCGACTCACAATCACATTATGATCTTTTGGAATGTAGAAATAATATCCTAATGACTCTTTAGGATATCCTATAAATCGAGCTCTAAAGGACCTATAGCCTAACTTATCCGCTTGTTGTCTTTTGACATTAGCCAGACAACCCTAAATTCTGAGATGACTTAGACTTGATTTCTTATCATGCTATATCTCATACGGTGTAGTAGGAACAGTTTTAGAGGAAATCCTATTCAGTAAATATATAGCAGTTAACAGACTATATCCTAAAAAAAAATTAGAAAGATCTGTGAAGCTCATCATGGATCGAACCATATCTAATAGGATCTGGTTCCTCCATTCTGAAACTCCATTGAGTTGAGGTGTTTCAGGTAGAGTCCATTGAGAAACTATGCCATTTTGCTTAAGATAGTCCAAAAATTTTCGACTAAGGTATTCACCTCCTTGATCTAATCGAGGAACCTTAATGGATTTTTCAATTTGCTTTTCAACTTCATGTCTGAATTTCTTAAACTTTTTAAAGACTTCAGACTTGTATCTCATAAGATACACATATCCATATCGAAATAAATCATCGATAAAAATTATGAAGTAGTCAAAGTTGCCTCTAGTCGGCACATCAAATGAGCCGCACACATCAGTATGTACTAGGGCAAGTAGTTCCATGGCCCTTTCCCCATGTCCTACAAAAGGAAGCTTAGTCATTTTGCCATGAAGACATGATTCATAAATTGGATATGACTTGAAAGTCAATGGACTCAATAGCCTAATTTTTTATAATTTGTTAATCCTATCTTCTGCTATATGACCTAGCCTTAAGTGCCATAGATACCTATCGTTTGGATTATCCCTGGGTTGTTTTGATCTTATGGCATTCACATTTTAATCGAGATTAAAGATAGATACATCAATATGTAACTGATAGAGATCGTTAATCAAAAAACCACTTGCAATTTTATTTCTTTCATAAAGAATATTGCTATGGTCCTTAAGAAAACTAATTACACAGCCTTCTTGTGCTAAACATGAAACAAAAATCAAATTCCTACTTGCAACAGGCACATAATAAAAATCCCTAACTACTAAATCTAAGTCAGACGGTAGTCGAAGAGGGTAGATTTTTACGACCACAGCAGCAACCCTTGCTCCATTTTCGATACATAGGATCATCTCACCATCTTTCGGCCTCTTGCTATCCTCAAGATCCTGCATGAAAGTGCACAAATGAGCATTAGAACTAGAGTCAAGCATCCAACTGGACGTAGAAAAAATCATAAGGTTAGATTCAATAACGAGCATACCTCTAGAAGAACCTATCTCCTTCTTATTCTTCATGATGGCCAGGTATGTAGGACAGTTCCACTTTCAGTGGCCATCAGTATTATAATAAAAATATTTTCCTTTGTCAATAGCTTTGTTCTTCAGCTCTGTCTTCTTTTTCTTTCCACCTTCTGCTTTTTCATAGACTTTTTCTTCTTTCCAAAAAACTTTTTCTTGGAAGAAGTCCATTCCATAGCAAGTACTGAGCCTTTAGAACCTTTTATAGAAAGCTCAGCAATAACCAGCATTATAAGCTCGATCAGAGTATTCTGAAGTTAATGCATATGGTAGTTCAAGATGAACTGCCCATACGCATCAGTCAAGGATTGTAGAATTATATCATTCTACAGATCTTGGTCTAACTTCACTTCAAGCTTCTTAAGCTCTTCCAAGTTCTTGATCATCATCGGACAATGATCTTGGACTGACTGCCCATTATGCATTTTAGCCTTAAATAGTCGTTTAGTGATCTGATATTTGGCTGTGCGACTCTGTTCACCAAACAACTCTTGCAGGTTAGCCAACATTTGGCGGACAGTCTTGATATCTTCATGTTGGGGTTGAAGCTCATCAGACATCGAGCCCAATATGTAGTATCTGGTCTTATTATCTTCATCCATCCATTTATCAAGAGACGCTTTCTGTTTAGCGGATGGATGAGCTGATAAGGTGGGAGGATCCTGATCCAATACATGAGTCAACTTCTTGAAATCTAAAATAATTTTAAAATTTCAAAGCCAATCCTTATAATTGGGTCCGATTAGTCTACGGGTGTCCAGGATACGGGCTAGTGGGTTGGACGCAGATATTTTTTTTTTCTATAGAGGGTCAAAATTTTTAGTTAGATTTTGTAATTAAGATTTGATCAATTTGTTTAAGGATTTGATTTTTAAACAAATTAGCTTCAACTATTTTCTCGGATCCCTACACTTCCTCTGTAGAGATGCAAAAATCTCTATGATTAATAATTTTTAGTGGATGGTGTGGTCCCAATAACTGACTCATCACCTTACCTAATAGTTATTGGTGATGGATTAGCCAATGAGTGAACAACTCTTATCCAATAATTTTCTAATCATGGTGCACCCAGACTTGGTCTCTAATTCATGAATCTCACCATGTCCAAAATATTGATCCACTCCTTAGTTAAGTCAGACCCACCATTTGCACAGATTGAATTTCTAATTAGATCTCTCATAGTATTCAAAATATTGAGTCCAATCCATCCTCCAGTCTATAGCATCCAATGCCTAATAGACATGGTTACATCTTTTCGGTGCAACTGAACCACTGTGACCAGTCGAGAATAATCAATCTCGAAAAGAGCCCGCACATCTACAATGGTGGAAGATCTTAGACTTAATCTTTTCTTAGAAAGATTTGATTTAGGTCTCTTTAAACTTGACTTGACATAGCCATAACCATTATGACTAACCTAGTGGCATGGATTAGCTTGGATTGTTAGCCACCTTCGATCAGGACTTGGCCGACAAACATGGCCAGATAAGTGAGACCGGTGGAAGGGATATGCCATTAACTTGATAAGAACACATTTGAGTCCAATAGCTCTCAATTAAAAATTAGTCGATCATATCTGCCAAACTTATCTTAGACACCAAATTGTTGAGCCAGAACCAATCGGGTTAGCCTATAATCCAGACCCTAACCACTAAGCCTAATTAGGTCTTAACTTGATCGATCACTCATGTGACTCGACCTTGACCCAGACTTAATCCTATTAGGCTGATCAATTTAAGTACTCTAAATCTCACCTAACCAACTCTTGATTTGATTTGATCAACCACCAGACCTAATTGAGATACCCAAGTCCGAACCTAATTTTATGAATATGTCTTAGATCTAAAAATTCTTAATTTTAGATCTAATATATTTTATAATCTTAATTCTCAATTAAGTTTAGGGTTCATAAATAAAACATGTATATAAAATTCTAGGATTTTGCAGATAATAAGTTTTAATTTTTGATTAAGATCGAACGTGCAGTACCCCTACACACTATAAGAACACCCCATCGAATGGGAGAAGAGGATCTTTAAATCCTACTTCGTTCTTATGATTGAACGGCCAAGGAGAATGTCTTAATCAGAAATATGATAAATATACAAAACTAGTTAGATCTATATCATATATCACATATATAAATTAATCTAACTAAAAATATGTTTTGCATACATCTCATGTATCATATCATGCATATTTTTAGATCTAAATTATCTCATAAATATCTAAAAAATAAGATTTAAATTTGATCATATCAAATTAAAATTTATTCTAGATAATTTTGTAGAACTATTCTACAACTAGTCTAAATATGCATCTATCATATCTCATATAAAAAAATTAAATAAATTTATTTTTTTTTTATTTTTTAAATCTAATTATAATATTTATAATATTAAAAAATAGTAAATAAATAGATCTAAAAATTATAATTAATTAAATTAAAATTATGATTATGCTAGACTATATATAGAATAATTCTATTCCTAGTCTAGTCATGCATCTCATATATCTTAGATCTAGATTATTTAATTTTTAATCTTCTCATTTTAGATCTAATCACATCTAATGTATCATCTAAAATCATCTAATTATTAGATCAAAAATAAATTAAAATCAGATCTAATGAATTATGAAACCTAGCTCTGATATCAGTTGAAGAAAAAAAATATATTTTTTGGATTAGGTTCGTTCAGATCTGATTGGATCAGAAGAAATATTTTAAAAAAAAAATTTCTAAGATCCTAATCAGATCTGAGACTCCTTAGATCTAATATTATTGATTTGATAGTAAAATAAAAATAAAGATAAAAATTAAATCTAATTTAATTATATCTTTATTTTAGATAATCCAATTATTCTATGATGATCCTGATGTTTACCTGAGATTCTGGATGTAGCCATGCAAGTGCCTGACCTCTACTAGTATTCACTTAGGTAGGATCTGAAGATCTTCTCCTTCTCAATCAATCATCCAAAAATTAGATCTAGATCTGATCTTGAAGGTCTTCAAAATGGCTTTTGAAGAACAGTCATTGTCTTTTGTAGCAGTGTTGCCTTCATTCTTTTCTGGCATCTTTCACTTGCTTGGATCGCACCTTCTGAAGAAAAATCCTGATTTCCCGGACCAGGTTCATTCAGATTTGATCAGATTAAGAGATATATTTTAAATTTTTTTTTTTTTAATCCTAATTAGATATGAGATATTTTAGATTTGATTATTATTATTTTAAAAATAAAATAAAATCTAGATAAATTAAATTAAATTTAATTTACCCTGATATGGGTAATCCTATTATCCATTGATGATCCTGTATGCAGTGGAAGATTCTGGATTTAGCCATGCAAGTGCCTGGCCTCTATCGGTATCCACTCAAGTTGGATCTGGAGATCTTCTTCTTCTCTATCACATCTCCAAAAATTAGATCTGGATCTGATCTGGAGGATCTTCAAAACTTTTTTTGAAGATCAGCAGTCATCCTATGCAGTAGTGCAGCCTTCTAGCTTTCAGTCGTCTTTCTTTGATCTGGATCGCACCAACCAAGAACCAAAACTCTTTTGGACATGGAGAGGAGAGGGAGAAGATGCTTTGTCATGGAGGAGGAGAGGAGAAAAGGCCTTGGGCGTGAAGAATTGTGATTTCTTTCAATCACTTCCTGTTCCTCCTTGAGTTGGGCACAGGGTCTTATTTATAGACTAACTGTGATCCAACTCCTCTTCTTCCCAACCAATCACAACTCTTTGTGAAATCAGATCTAAATCTGATTGGTGGGAATAGAGTCCCCTGGATTCCTCCTTAGAGGGTGCCTAAGACCAGTCAAAGTTGGTTCTTAGGAGAACTCTAATTGGAATCCAAAAAGGAGATGGAGTCCTTGTCCAACAAGGACTCCTAGGCGCCTCCAACTTGGGCACACGCCAAGGGTGGCGTGTGCCCTCTTCCTTGCTAGGTTCTGGCAGGAGGACAGGCCCCCACCAGCTCTCCAATAGGTGCATGACATGTGGTCAAAAGTCAAAGTGTCAATGGTCAACATTTGACCAGTCAAAGGTAGACTTTTGACCAAAGTCAAAGAACAAGAAATGGCAGGTGACCAAAAATGGCAGGTAATGTCTTACAAAATAAGACAACCTTTTCTGACTTGGACAACCTCCAGTCAGACCATATGAAGGCCTCTGATTGAGCACAAACTCCTTTGGCTCAGTCAGGACAACTTATTTATGATAGTCAAAAGAAGAACGTTAGGTTCAATCGAGTGCTAGCACGATTTCCTTTGAACCTAATTGAATCTCATTCAGATCAATTGAACTAGATTAGTTCAATTGATGATCACCAGATTCAAACCCTTATTTGTGTGACCCAGTTAGGTTCAGTTCTGTATGGTAATGGGATATGTCATGATCTCTATCATCGACATCATCGAAACTCCTTTCGATGGATCAGAACTCTTCTGATTCGAACAGCTAGAATGATCGATCATCTAAATCATTCTAATTGCTCCCAAAATCCACCAGTGACACCTAGCAGTATATGGTGGCAACCCATCAGAGCTGAATGCGAACCTCTTGGTGCAGCTACCTGTGTGATTAAGTTCTTCTATCTTGAGCCCCGATCAGATTAGGGTTAAGGTAAACTCGTCAAACCCTAGTCTATCATATGATGTAATCATTCGATTCGAGTCCAATGTGAAAATCTAAATAGAAACTCTTTCTATTATTTCACTCTGCCATGGCCATGGACTTTCTGGACTTGATTCTCATGATTATCATCATAGGGCTGCTCCTCTACCACCGAGGTAGATAGATTCCATCTTGATGCCATCCAGTTCCTACAATGAACATGCTATAGCCAACATACACCTCAGGGTTCCATATGGCTAGGAGATCCGAGTAATGGTGTAGTCAAACTATAACACCCTCAAGGTGAACTGCCGATGCACCTCAGGTCAAAGAAACCAGACACACTACTGCAGCATCGAGTCAGTCATTGACGAGAAGGTAGACTCCCTAATGACTACTCGAGGTGGTCACGCTCAGTGCCCTCATTCTCTAACGAGTACCTGTACTCTCGCTCCGGTGTCTCCACACCGTAGACTCAAGACTCATCTACTAAAGAGAAGCGATTGTACACCAACCTTCCGGATCAATCACCATCCTCGTGATGATCCTATGGTCAGGAGCATTTTATGAGTTAATAATGATTATTCATGTCTTAAATTTTCAACTCTTGAAAATATGAATTATCATTACCATTAACTCAAAGGATGTATCACAGACACTAAATACACATGTGATAGAAAATAACCCATTTTAATTATAGTCAAAATTATAATTTTGCCCCTAGAAGTGTATTACAAGTGTCAGCCAATTCTGGCTTCTAGGGCACATATATCTAACAATCTCCCACTTGTCCTAAAGCCAATTGGCTACAAGTCTAAGTCCCATCTTCTCAAGGTGGGCTTCGATCTTCTGCTGGCCCAACGGCTTTGTAAGTGGGTCTGCCACATTATCTGTGGAGTTGACTCTCTTGACCTCGACGTAACCTTTCTCGAGGTAATCCGGATGAGATGGTATCGCCGCTCAATGTGCTTGAATTTGGTGAGACCTCGGCTCCTTAGCAAGGGCTATGGCCCATTGTTGTCGCAGTATAAGAGGAATGGCATCTGATGGCATTACTCCAATTTCTGCAGCAAACTTCTTGTACCAGAATGCTTCCTTCGCAGCTCTGATGCAGCGATATATTCTGCTTCCATGGTGGAATCTGCTATCACCGTTTGCTTGGAACTCTTTCCAGCTGACAGCACCACCATTGCACACAAACAGACTCCAGATGTCGACTTTCGATCATCTATATCGGACATGAAATCCGAGTCTGTGTATCCCTGGACTTGGAGTTCTCCATTACCAAAGACCAACATCATATCCTTAGTTCTTCTCAAGTACTTAAGGATACATTTCACAGAAGTCCAGTGTTCTTCACCTGGATTTGACTGATATCTGCTTGTGACACTCACAGCATGGGCTATATCAGGTCGTGTACATAGCATGGCATACATGAGGCTCCCTATTGCAGAAGCATAAGGGATCTTGCTCATGCATTCTATTTCCTCAGGTGTGCTAGGGCACATCTTCTTGGAAAGATGAATACCATGTCTGAAGGGTATTTAATCCCCTCTTAGAGTTTTCCATACTAAACCTCTTTAGTACTTTCCTCTATGTACATCTTCTGTGAAAGTCCTAGCATCCTATTCGGTCTATCCCTATAGACCTTAATTCCTAGAATAAAGGATGCTTCACCTAGGTCTTTCATGGAGAATTTCTTGGACAACCACATTTGACTGTTGTCATCATGGGAATATCATTCCCAATAAGGAGGATGTCATCCACGTACAATACGAGGAAGACAACAGCGCTCCCACTGACCTTTTTGAAAACACATGGTTCCTCTTCATTTTTGATGAAACCAAACTTTTTGATCACATCATTGAAATGAGTGTTCCAGCTCCGAGATGCTTGCTTAAGTCCATATATGGACCTTTGCAGCTTGCAAACCTTGTGATCAGTATCACTGGATGTGAAATCCTAGCGGCTGTTCCATATAGATATCTTCCTCAAGATATCCATTTAAGAATGCCGTTTTCACGTCCATTTGCCATATTTTCATAATCGAAAATAGGCTGCAAACGGCAAGCAAATGTGCGGATGGATTTTAGCATAGCTACTGGGAAAAGGTATCCTGATAGTCAATGCCTTCGCGTTGACTATAACCTTTTGCCACCTAGTCTAGCCTTGAATGTCTCCACATTTTCCATCTGCACCAATCTTTCTCTTGAAGATCCATTTACACCCAATAGGTACTATACCTTCTGGTGGATCTACCAAGGTCCAGACTTGGTTTTGAGTGCATCGAGTCAATTTCTGACTGCATTGCCTCTAGCCATTTTCTCAGGAGTCGATATCTGATATCGCCTCGTTGTAGGTTTTGGGATCATCACCATGAGCACCATTACCTACGAGAAACATTCTACTTCCTCTGAAATAATACCTAAGTATCTTTCAAGGGGGACGGAAAACTCTTTTCGATCTACGAGGTGGAGGAGGTAGTGTTCTTATTGGCTCAACCTGATTTGGTTCCAATTGGTCCTTAGCTCGTTGCTTGTGAGACTTTCTCATCAAGCTTATCTGCCTTTCCAACCTTCACTCTGCTTCTCTATTTTCTGAGCACTCCATTCTAGTTGACCGAAAACTAACTTGAGCATTGAATGGTCCTGCTGGAGCCACCCACCTTCAGTTTGAACTTTATCTTATAGGTCTCATCAGTGGCCTCACCTTTCCAACTCTAGCTACCTCCTGTATCCTTACAAATTTTCACACAATAGGATTGGCACTAGAGGAAGGGCCATCTGAGCCCTAGTTCTACAAGGAGTGTCCAATCGATCCTATCTATCTTTTTCTCTCCTAATCTCTTGAAGCACTTTCATTTAGTCTCTTTTTGCTCCAAAAATATCTCCGAAGAAGACAACCATCCGACGATCCACCATCTCCACCATTAGATCTGAGCCAGACCCATCTGCTCCAACACCATCATCGATATCTCAACCTCCTTCAACTACGGTCATGGTGGATCTGGAGCAGTTCAACCTATTAATATAATAAGTTTGAAGCCTCACCAAAATGATGCAGGCCATGCAACAACTCCGACGGTAGTCCAGCCAGAAAACCCCAACCAGAGCTTCAAGAACTAGCACCAACTTAGGTTAGCAGACCAGTAACCCCTGGGAAGGGAAAGCAGAGAGTAGGGAGCTCCTACTCTGATCATGATTCTTCTTCGAAGAAGACTTTTTCTATCTAGAGTCGATGGCCCTCAAGATCCATGGTCGAGATGACACTCTTGATCAAAAACTCGAGGACATGAACTAACGGATTAAGTAGCTCTGTCATGCCTTCCTAGTCCACCATGATGACATTTGCACCGATCCCCCCTTCTCCGCTAAGATCATACAGGACCTCATCCGTCGAATTTCAAACTTTCTTAGTTTGAGAGTTATGATGGGACTTCTGATCCAATCAACCATCTTGAAGCCTTTCGAATGATGATACTACTCCATGGTGCACCGAATGCCTCCTATGCCGAGCTTTTTCATCTATCCTAAAGGAAGCATCAAGAAATTGATACTCAAACCTTAAGCCGGATATGATATTTTCTTTTAACCAAATAAGCTATCAGTTTGTGGCTCATTTCATAAGCAGCCGATGCCCAAAATGAGATTCAGACTCTCTCATCAATATAAAAGCAGAAAGAAGAACAGTCCATCCAAGCTTATGTCAACCATTTCAATACTGTTGTGCTAGAGGTCTGAAACTTAAATCAATCTATAGCCATGGCTGCACTGAAAGGCGTTCTTTAGAAGAATGATCTTGTTCCTCCCTAGAAAGAAAGTATCTTAAGAATTTTGTTGATATGTTGGTCCGGATTGAAGGTTAAGCTCGGATGGAAGAGGCCTTCAAATTAAAGGATGATGAGGACGTAAGAGAGAGGCAAGCGGGTGAATCCAACAAGGCCACATCTAAAAGCAAGTTGAGTGAAGCTCGACTGCATTTTTGAACTCCTTCCGAGTGTAGATGAGTCTGAACTCCTCCTCGAGCTCGTCGATAGAGAAATTCAGATCGAAAGACCCGACGAAATTGAAGAAAAATCCTAATTTCTCAGATCAGGTTTGTTCAAATCTGAAGGATCAAGAGATATATTTCAAAAAATTTTCTTTTGATCCAAATTGGATCTGAGATATTTTAGATCTAATTTTATTATTTTAATAATTAAAATAAATATAGATAAATTAAATTAGATTTAATATCTTGATGTAAGGTAATCCTATTATCCATTGATGATCCTGTAAGCAGCGGAAGGTTCTGGATCTAGCCATGTAAGGCCTAGCCTCTACCGATATCCACTCGGACTGGATCTAGAGATCCTCTTCTTTTCTATCATATCTCCAAAAATTAGACTGAATCTAATTTGGAGGATCTTCAAAATGCTTTCGAAGATCAGCAGTTGTCCTTTCGCAGCAGCGCAGCCTTCTAGCTTTCTATTGCCTTTCTCCACCTAGATTGCACCAACTTGGATCCCAAACTTCTTTGGGCGTGGAGAGGAGAAGGAGAAGATGGACTTGGCATGGAGGAGGAGGAGAGAGGCAGCCTTGGGGTGTGGGAATTGTATTCTATCTTTGAGTTGGGTGCAGGGTCTTATTTATAGACTATGCGTGATCTAACTCCTCTTCTTCCCACCAATCACAACCCTTTGTGAAATCAGATCTAAATCTGATTGATGGAAATAGAGTCTCTTGGATTCATCCTTAGATGGCACCTAAGATTAGTCAAAGTTGGTTCTTAGGAGGAGTCTAATCAAAATCCAAAAAGGAGATGGAGTCCCTATCCAATAGGGACTCCTGGGCGCCTCAAACTTGGGCGCACGCCACCCTTGGCATGGCATGCGCCCTCCTCCTTGCTAGTTTTTGGCAGGGGGACAAGCCCCCACCAGCTCTTCAATAGGTGCGTGACACGTGGACATAAGTCAAAATGTCAATGGTCAATATTTGACCAGTCAAATGTCAACTTTTGACCAAAGTCAAAAGACGAGAAATAGCAGGTGACCAAAAATGGCAGCTATTATCTTACAAAATAAGACAATCCTTTTTTGACCTAAACAAGCTTCAGTCAAACCAAGTGAAGGCCTCTGATCGAGCACAAACTCCTTTGGCTCAGTCAGGACAACTATTTATGATAGTAAAAAAAGAATGTTAGGTTCAATTGAGTGCTAGCACGATTTTCTTGAACCTAATTGAATCTCATTCAGATCAATTGAACTGGATCAGTTCAATTGATGATCACCAGATTCAACCCTTGTTTGTGTGATCCAATTAGGTTTAGTTCTGTATGGTAATGGGATATGTCATGATCTCTATCATCGATATCATCGAAACTCCTTTTGATGGATCAGAACTCTTCTGATTCGAATAGCTAGAATGATTAATCATCTAAATCATTCTAATTGCTTCCAAATCCACCAGTGACATCTAGCAGTATATGGTGGCAACCATCAGAGCTGAATGCGAACCTCTTGGTGCAGCTATCTGTGTGATTAAGTTCTTCTATCTTGAGCTTCGATCGGGTTAGGGTTAAGGTGAACTCATTAAACCCTAGTTTCTGTCATATGATGTAATCATTCGATTCAAATTCGATGTGAAAATCTAAATAGAAACTCTTTCTATTATTTCACCTGACCTATACTAGGTCAAATGTAGGGTTCTCTACTTTGGCACCTGGTCCATCCAGCATGATCGGAATTAGGAGGGGAGGAGCATCAACATCTAGGGCTAGTACCTTTATTACCATTGATTTACCATCAGATGAGGGTTATGGATGTGTGCTTGTGGATGCTTCTTTAGGTACTTTATTCTCTAGATAGTCTTGCTTATGTATCTTGGTGTACTATCTCCATCATCTTTTTATAAACAATACATTCATTTTGTATGATACATACTTATAAAGACATATTTATAGAATGAAAAGGTCATCCTTTAGCTTCATTACTCAATGTTATATTCATTACTTTTTGCAGGGAGAGTAAGATCATATAAATTAAGCTGATTGAGTATAAATAAAATAAATTAGTTGAATATAATCCCATCAAGAAAGAACTCAAGAAAGGAAAACTTTACTCTGATACATATTTGTGTTGCTCTGATACTTAACTTCTAGATTAATAGTACTTAAGTATCAAAACAAATTAAACCCACAACCTCACTTTAATACTTTATGATACATTCCTAGAATAACTAGAAATTCTCATTCTTTTTGCATTGCTCTGATATATTAGCAAAATATATAACCTAAAATCCTTCTAAACATCATGATCTGATACTCTACTATGCTCATATTATTTGCATTAAGATTATCTCTTGCTTGTACTCAAAGTTTTATCATCATCAAAAAAAGAGAGATTGTTGATCCAAGAAATGATTTTGATGAATACAAAAAAATTGAGTATATAATGAAACTAATAGTTGTTGAAATGTATATTGAGAAGTTTCAAAAAGTTAAAAATAGTTCAAGAATGTCCATGCGATTGCCAAAGTTGGAGACCAAACTTGGGAAGTCACATTGTAAGATAAGTAATCGTTGAAGCCAAGGATCAACCCTAAATTTTGAAGAGACGACTTTGACACGTAAGATCTCAAATAGCATAAATTCTGAGTCAACCCGTCGTTCTGTGAGTCAACTCTCTCAAGACAAAATAGAAAGCTATACTTTTAGCCTAATTCTCGAGCCTCTCAATCTATGAATTGACCTCTAGTTAACTTTGAGTCGACCCCTAATCAGCCAAGTTGACTCACTCAGATAAGATAGAGAAGTGCTAAAATGGATTTGAATCGGAGTCGACCCCAAGGTAGCCTGAGTCGACCCCTAGCCAACTTCGAGTCGACTCTAAGTTGATACAAGTCGACTCTACTATGTTTGACATGTGAAACCCGGCCCAGGATCAATGCCACATGGAGATCCGCATGTCGCGGACCCATGGCCGAATGCGCGATGATCGCATGCAACCAACGCAGTAGGTGGAAAAGAAAAAAAAACAAAAGAACAAGGGACCTCCCCTATTCTAGCCTTCAAACCCTCTTCTCCCCAGCCCCTCTCCATCTCCCGCTCTCTCTCTCTCTCCTGCTCTCTCCCGCATCCATTCTCTCCATCTCTCCCTCTTTCTATCAGGTTCTTCCCTCCCTAGCCCTTCTTTCTTTTTCCCTCTCCCATCTCTCTTTCTCTCTCCTTCTCCCTCTCTCTTGCGCTCTTCCCTCTTCCTGTATTCCCCTATGTGTGAGTGTCTGTGTGTGAGAGTGTTTGTGCATGAGAATCTCCCACATTCTCCCTCTTTCCCCCATTTTCTTCTATGTGTGTGTGTGTTTGTGTTGTGTGGGTAGGAAATAGAGAAAGAAAAAAAGAGTGAGGCCTCTACCTCTTACCCCTCTTCCCATCCCTGTGTGTGTGTATGTGTATTGTTGCGGGTAAAACAACCCTCGCCAAAGTTTTTAGCAGCCGACCCTCATTCTGAAGAAATTTGCCGATCCTCCCAACTGCAAGTTCATACCGTAGAACTTGTTGAAGGCATAATGAAACCCAGTCGGGCTGTCTTGAACGATAAAAGAGAATTATTATTTAACTAACCATGCTTCTTAACTTGGAATGAATGACAGAACTAAAGTTTCATCCCCTCGACCTTGATTGGTAACGAGTTTTGAACATAGTTGAAGTCCCGTATCATAAAAAATGCACTCTTTCTTATCAAACTTCTCCTAAATACACTCCTTCCAGATAGACTCCTTCAGTTACACTCCCTTCGGATGGACTTCTTCAGTCGTGCTCCTTTCGGATGGACTCCTCCGACCTCACTCCTTTCGGACGGACTCCTTCCGCACCTACTTGCATGTGGCTCAAGAAGCTCCCAAACTTCTTAAAGCCACCAGACATTACCCCCAACAAACCTCAGCCAGTCATAAGTCCACTGCATATTCTAAAGTCTTTGACCTACATCTAAACTCCAACAAAGAGATTTCCACCACCTACAAGTCGCGATAAGCAACAACTTATCTCTGTAACAAACTCCATGTGGTCTGAATGGCCCACTACTAGACGGTTATGGCTATCACCATCAGTTTGTTATATGCTTCATCTATGAAAAGGATCCTCCAAATATGTTTTTCTCTAAGCTCTCTTTTTCTTTTCCTCACTCTGCTTCTCTATTTTCTGAGCACTCCATTCTAGTTGACCGAAAAACTAACTTGAGCATTGAATGGTCCTGCTGGAGCCACCCACCTTCAGTTTGAACTTTATCTTATAGGTCTCATCAGTGGCCTCACCTTTCCAACTCTAGCTACCTCCTGTATCCTTACAAATTTTCACACCAATAGGATTGGCACTAGAGGAAGGGCCATCTGAGCCCTAGTTCTACAAGGAGTGTCCAATCGATCCTATCTATCTTTTTCTCTCCTAATCTCTTGAAGCCACTTTCATTTAGTCTCTTTTTGCTCCAAAAATATCTCCGAAGAAGACAACCATCCGACGATCCACCATCTCCACCATTAGATCTGAGCCAGACCCATCTGCTCCAACACCATCATCGATATCTCAACCTCCTTCAACTACGGTCATGGTGGATCTGGAGCAGTTCAACCTATTAATATAATAAGTTTGAAGCCTCACCAAAATGATGCAGGCCATGCAACAACCTCCGACGGTAGTCCAGCCAGAAAACCCCCAACCAGAGCTTCAAGAACTAGCACCAACTTAGGTTAGCAGACCAGTAACCCCTGGGAAGGGAAAGCAGAGAGTAGGGAGCTCCTACTCTGATCATGATTCTTCTTCGAAGAAGACTTTTTCTATCTAGAGTCGATGGCCCTCCAAGATCCATGGTCGAGATGACACTCTTGATCAAAAACTCGAGGACATGAACTAACGGATTAAGTAGCTCTGTCATGCCTTCCTAGTCCACCATGATGACATTTGCACCGATCCCCCCTTCTCCGCTAAGATCATACAGGACCTCATCCCGTCGAATTTCAAACTTTCTTAGTTTGAGAGTTATGATGGGACTTCTGATCCAATCAACCATCTTGAAGCCTTTCGAATGATGATACTACTCCATGGTGCACCGAATGCCATCCTATGCCGAGCTTTTTCATCTATCCTAAAGGAAGCATCAAGAAATTGATACTCAAACCTTAAGCCGGATATGATATTTTCTTTTAACCAAATAAGCTATCAGTTTGTGGCTCATTTCATAAGCAGCCGATGCCCAAAATGAGATTCAGACTCTCTCATCAATATAAAGCAGAAAGAAGAACAGTCCATCCAAGCTTATGTCAACCATTTCAATACTGTTGTGCTAGAGGTCTGAAACTTAAATCAATCTATAGCCATGGCTGCACTGAAAGGCGTTCTTTAGAAGAATGATCTTGTTCCTCCCTAGAAAGAAAGTATCTTAAGAATTTTGTTGATATGTTGGTCCGGATTGAAGGTTAAGCTCGGATGGAAGAGGCCTTCAAATTAAAGGATGATGAGGACGTAAGAGAGAGGCAAGCGGGTGAATCCAACAAGGCCACATCTAAAAGCAAGTTGAGTGAAGCTCGACTGCATTTTTGAACTCCTTCCGAGTGTAGATGAGTCTGAACTCCTCCTCGAGCTCGTCGATAGAGAAATTCAGATCGAAAGACCCGACGAAATTGAAGAAAAATCCTAATTTCTCAGATCAGGTTTGTTCAAATCTGATAGGATCAAGAGATATATTTCAAAAAATTTTCTCTTTGATCCAAATTGGATCTGAGATATTTTAGATCTAATTTTTATTATTTTAATAATTAAAATAAAATATAGATAAATTAAATTAGATTTAATTTATCTTGATGTAAGGTAATCCTATTATCCATTGATGATCCTGTAAGCAGCGGAAGGTTCTGGATCTAGCCATGTAAGTGCCTAGCCTCTACCGATATCCACTCGGACTGGATCTAGAGATCCTCTTCTTTTCTATCATATCTCCAAAAATTAGATCTGAATCTAATTTGGAGGATCTTCAAAATAGCTTTCGAAGATCAGCAGTTGTCCTTTGCAGCAGCGCAGCCTTCTAGCTTTCTATTGCCTTTCTCCCACCTAGATTGCACCAACTTGGATCCCAAACTTCTTTGGGCGTGGAGAGGAGAAGGAGAAGATGGACTTGGCATGGAGGAGGAGGAGAGAGGCAGCCTTGGGGTGTGGGAATTGTATTCTATCTTTGAGTTGGGTGCAGGGTCTTATTTATAGACTATGCGTGATCTAACTCCTCTTCTTCCCAACCAATCACAACCCTTTGTGAAATCAGATCTAAATCTGATTGGTGGAAATAGAGTCCCTTGGATTCATCCTTAGATGGCGCCTAAGATCAGTCAAAGTTGGTTCTTAGGAGAACTCTAATCGGAATCCAAAAAGGAGATGGAGTCCCTATCCAATAGGGACTCCTGGGCGCCTCCAACTTGGGCACACGCCTTGGCATGGCATGCGCCCTCCTCCTTGCCAGGTTCTGGCAGGGGGACAGGCCCCCACCAGCTCTCCAATAGGTGCGTGACACGTGGACAATAAGTCAAAGTGTCAATGGTCAACATTTGACCAGTCAAAGGTCAACTTTTGACCAAAGTCAAAGGACGAGAAATGGCAGGTGACCAAAAATGGCAGTATATTGTCTTACAAAATAAGACAACCTTTTCTGACCTGGACAAGCTCCAGTCAGACCAAGTGAAGGCCTCTGATCGAGCACAAACTCCTTTGGCTCAGTCAGGACAACTTATTTATGATAGTAAAAGAAGAACGTTAGGTTCAATCGAGTGCTAGCACGATTTTCTTGAACCTAATTGAATCTCATTCAGATCAATTGAACTGGATCAGTTCAATTGATGATCACCAGATTCAAACCCTTGTTTGTGTGATCCAGTTAGGTTTAGTTCTGTATGGTAATGGGATATGTCATGATCTCTATCATCGACATCATCGAAACTCCTTTCGATGGATCAGAACTCTTCTGATTCGAACAGCTAGAATGATCGATCATCTAAATCATTCTAATTGCTTCCAAAATCCACCAGTGACACCTAGCAGTATATGGTGGCAACCCATCAGAGCTGAATGCGAACCTCTTGGTGCAGCTACCTGTGTGATTAAGTTCTTCTATCTTGAGCCCCGATCAGATTAGGGTTAAGGTGAACTCGTCAAACCCTAGTTTCTGTCATATGATGTAATCATTCGATTCAAGTCCGATGTGAAAATCTAAATAGAAACTCTTTCTATTATTTCACTCTGCCATGGCCATGGGCTTCTGGAACTTGATTCTCATGATCATCATAGGGACTGCTCCTCTACCACCGAGGTAGATAGATTCCATCTTGATGCAATCCAGTTCCTACAATGAACATGCTATAGCCAACATACACCTCAGGGTTCTGATATGGCTAGGAGATCGAGTTATGGTGTAGTCAAACTATAACACCCTCAAGGTGAACTGTCGATGCACCTCAGGTCAAAGAACCAGACACACTACTGCAGCATCGAGTCAGTCATTGACGAGAAGGTAGACTTCCTAATGACTACTCGAGATGGTCACGCTCAGTGCCCTCGTTCTCTAACGAGTACCTATACTCTCGCTCTGGTGTCTCCACACCATAGACTCAAGACTCATCTACTAAAGAGAAGCGATTGTACACCAATCTTTCGAATCAATCACCATCCTCATGATGATCCTATGGTCGGAAGCATTTTATGAGTTAATAATGATTATTCATGTCTTAAATTTTCAACTCTTGAAAATATGAATTATCATTACCATTAACTCAAAGGATGTATCATAGACACTAAATACACATATGTGATAGAAAATAATCTATTTTATTGATTATAGTCAAAATTATAATTTTGCCCTTAGAAGTGTATTACAAGTGTCAGCCAATTCTGACTTCTAGGGCACATATATCTAATAATCTTTCACTTATCCTAAAGCCAATTGGCTACAAATCTAAGTCCCATCTTCTCAAGGTGAGCTTCGATCTTTTGTTGTTGCAACAGCTTTGTAAGTAGGTCTGCCGCATTGTCTGCAGAGTCGACTCTCTTGACCTCGACGTAACCCTTCTCGAGGTAATCATGGATGAGGTGGTATCACCGCTCAATGTGCTTGAATTTTTGGTGAGACATCGGCTCCTTAGCAAGGGCTATGGCATCATTGTTGTCACAGTATAGAGGAATGGCATCTGATGGCATTACTCCGATTTCTGCAGCAAATTTCTTGTACGAGAATGCTTTCTTCGCATCATCTGATGCAGCGATATATTCTGCTTTCATGGTGGAATCTGCTATCACGATTTACTTGAAACTCTTCCAGCTGACAGCACCACCATTGCACACAAATAGACTCCCAGATGTCGACTTTCGATCATCTATATCGGACATGAAATTCGAGTCTGTGTATCCCTGGACTTGGAGTTCTCTGTTACCAAAGACCAACATCATATCCTTAGTTCTTCTTAAGTACTTAAGGATATATTTCACAGAAGTTCAGTGTTCTTCATCTGGATTTGACTAATATCTACTTGTAACACTCACAGCATGGGCTATATCAGGTCGTGTACATAGCATGGCATACATGAGGCTCCCTATTGCAAAAGCATAAGGGATCTTGCTCATGTGTTCTATTTTCTCAGTGTGCTAGGGCACATCTTCTTGGAAAGATGAATACCATATCTGAAGGGTATTAATCCCTCTTAGAGTTTTCCATACTAAACCTCTTTAGTACTTTCTCTATGTACATCTTCTATGAAAGTTCTTGCATCCTATTCGATCTATCTTTATAGACCTTAATTTCTAGAATAAAGGATGCTTCACCTAGATCTTTCATGGAGAATTTCTTGGACAACCATATTTTGACTGTCGTCAACATGGGAATATCATTCCCAATAAGAAGGATGTCATCCACGTACAATACGAGGAAGACAACAGCGCTCCCACTGACCTTTTTGAAGACACACGATTTCTCTTCATTTTTGATGAAACCAAACATTTTGATCACATCATTGAAATGAGTGTTCCAGCTCTGAGATGCTTGCTTAAGTCCATATATGGACCTTTGCAGCTTGCAAACCTTGTGATCAGTATCACTGGATGTGAAACCTAACGGCTGTTCCATATAGATATCTTCCTCAAAATATCCATTTAAGAATGCCATTTTCACGTCCATTTGCCATATTTCATAATCGAAATAGGCTGCAATGGCAAGCAATGTGCGGATGAATTTTAGCATAGCCATTGGAGAAAAGATATCCTGTCGCATTGACTATAACCTTTTGCCACTAGTCTAGCTTTGAATGTCTCCATATTTCCATCTGCACCAATCTTTCTCTTGAAGATCCATTTACACCTAATAGGTACTATACCTTTTGGTGGATCTACCAAGGTCCAAACTTGGTTTGAGTGCATCGAGTCAATTTCTGACTACATTGCCTCTAGCCATTTCTCGGAGTCGATATCTGATATCGTCTCGTTGTAGGTTTTGGGATCATCACCATGAGCACCATTACCTACGAGGAACATTTTCTCTATTTTCTCTGAAATAATACCTAAGTATCTTTCAGGAGAACGAAAAACTCTTTTCGATCTACGAGGTGGAGGAGGTAGTATTCTTATTGGCTCAACTTGATTTGATTCCAATTGGTCCTTAGCTCGTTGTATTTGTGAGACTTTCTCATCAAGCTTCATCTGCTTTCCAATACCGTTATCTTGAATAAACTATTTTTCAAGAAAGATGGCATGTTGACTCACAATCACATTGTAGTCCTCTAGAATGTAGAAATAGTATCCTAATGACTCTTTAGGGTATTCTATGAATCGAGCTCTAAAGGACCCAAACTCTAACTTGTCCGTTTGTTATCTTTTGACATGAGTTGGACAACCCCAAATTCTGAGATGACTCAGACTTGATTTCTTACCATGCCATATCTCATACGGTGTGGTAGGAACGATTTTAGAGAAAACCCTATTCAGTAGATAAATTGAAGTTAACAATGAGTGTCCCCAAAAAAAATCAGGAAGGTCTATGAAGCTCATCATGAATCGGACCATATCCAATAGAGTCCAATTTCTCCATTCTGAAACTCCGTTGAGTTGAGGTGTTCCTAGTGGAGTCCATTGAGAGACTATGTCATTTTCCTTGAGATAGTCTAAGAATTCTCGACTAAGATATTCACCTCCTCGATCTGATTGAAGAACCTTAATGGATTTTTCAGTTTATTTTTCTACTTCATGTCTGAATTCTTTGAACTTTTTAAAAGCTTCAGACTTGTGTCTCATAAGATACACATACCCATACCTAGACAGATCATCAGTAAAGGTAATAAAGTAGACAAAATTGTCTTTAGTCAACACATCAAATGGGTCGCACACATCAGTATGTACTAGGGCAAGAAGATCTGTGGCCCTTTCCCCATGTCCTACAAAAGGAAGTTTAGTCATTTTGCCTTGATGACAAGATTCATAAGTTGGATATGACTCGAAAGTCAACGAACTCAATAGCCCATTTTTCTTCAATTTGTTGATCCTATCTTCTGCTATATAACCTAATCTCAGGTGCCATAGATACCTATCATTTGGACTATCCCTAGGTCGTTTGGCATTCACGTTTTGCTCGATAGCTAGAACAGATACATCAATATGTAGCTGATAAAGACCGTTAATAAGAAAACCATTTGCAATTTTATTTCTTTCATAAAGAATATTATAATGATCCTTAAATAAGGTAATCACATAGCCTTCTAGTGCTAAGCATGAAACAGAAATCAAATTCCCGCTAGCTGCAGGCACATAATAATAGTCTTTCAAAACTAAGTCTAAACCATATGGTAATCGAAGAGGATATGTTTCTACCGCCACTACAGCAACTCTTGCTCCATTTTTAATGCATAGGATCATATCTCCATCCCTCAGCCTTCTGCTATCCTCAAGATCCTGCATGAAAAGTGCACAGATGAGCACTAGAACTAGAGTCAAGCACCCAACTGAATGCAAAAGAAATCATAAGGTTAGACTCAATAATGACCATACCTCCAGAAGGACCTTCCTTCTTGTTCTTTAGGGTGGCCAGGTAAATAGGGTAGTTCCACTTCCAGTAGTCGTCGCTGTTGCAATGGAAATATTTTTCTTTGACAGTGGCCTTCTTCTTCATCTCTGCCTTCTTCTTTTCTCCTTCCATCTTCTACTTTTTCATAGATTTTTTTTTTCTAGAAGACTTTTTTTTGGAAGAAGTCCGTTCCATAGCAAGAACTGAGCCTTTAGAATCTTTCATAGAAAGCTCAGTGGTGATCAGCATATTCATTAATTCGGCCAAAAAATTTTGAAGTTTATACATATGGTAATTCATGATGAATTGCCCATATGCATCAGTCAAAGATTGCAGAATAACATCATTCTATAGATCCAAGTCTAACTTCACACCGAGCTTTTCAAGCTCTTCTAAGTCCTTGATCATCATCAAATAGTGATCTTGGACTGACTGTCCATCATGCATCTTAGCCCTAAAAAGTCATTTCGTGACTTGATACTTGGCTGTGCAACTCTATTCACCAAACATCTCTTGCAGGTGAGCCAACATTTGGCGAACAGTTCCAATATCTTCATGTTGGTGCTGGAGCTTATCGGACATCGAGCCCAACATGTAATATCTAGCCTTATTATCTTCATCTATCCATTTTTTTAGAGATGCTCTCTGTTCAACGGATGGATGGGCTGGTAAGGTGGAAGGGTCCTAGTCCAATACATGGGTTAACTTCTCAAAATCCAAAATAATTTATAGTTCCTGAGTCAATCTTTATAATTGGATTCTATCAGTCTATGTGTGTCCAGGATACATGCTAATGAATTGGATGTAGATATTTTTTTGTAGAAAGTCAAAGATTCTAGTTAGATACTTTAATTATGACTTGACCAATTTATTTAAAAATTTTATTTTTAAACAAATTAGCTCCCACTATTTTCTCGGATCCCTACACTTTTTCTGTAGAGATGCAAAAATCTTCATGATTAATGATTTCTAGTTGGTGGTGCGGTCTTACCAACTGACTCATCACCTCACTTAACAGTTATTGGTGATGGATTAGCCAATGAGTGAACAACTCTTGTTCAATGATTCTCTAATCATGGTGCACCCAAACTTGGTCTCTAATTCATGAATCTCACCGTATCCAAAATATTGATCCACTCCTTAGTTAAGTCAGATCCACCATTTGCATAGACTGAATTTCTAATTGAGTCTCTCACAGTATCCAAAATATTGAGCCCAACTCAACCTCCAATCCATAGCATCCAATGCCTAATAGACATGGTTGCATCTTCTCGGTGCAATTGAGCCACTGTATTCAGTCGAGAACAATCAACCCTAGAAGGGCCCGCACATCTACAATGGTGGAAGACCTCAGACTTAATCTTTTCTTAGGAAGAATTGATTCAGATCTCATTAAACTAGACTTATCATAGTCATAACAATTATGACTAATCTAGTGGCATGGGTTAGCTCGGATTATTGACCACCTCAAATTAGAACTGAGTCAACAAATATGGCCAGGTAAGTGAGACTGGTGGAAGGGATATGCCATTAACTCGTACAAGAATGCATTCAGGTCGAGTAGCTTCCAATTAAAAATCAGTCGATCGTATATGCCAAACTTACCGTAGACACCAAATTATTGAGCTAGAATCAATTGGGTTAGCCTACAATCCAGACTCTAACCTCTGAGCCAAATTAGGTCTTGCTTGATCATGACTCGATCTTGACCCAGGCTTAATCCTATTAGGCTGATCAATTTAAGTATTATTGATCCCATCTAACCAACTCTTGATTCAGTTTGATCAACTGCTTAGACCTAATTGAGCTACCCAAGCCCGAACCCAGTGTTATGAATATGTCTTAGATCTAAAATTCTCAATTTTAGATCTAATTAATATTCCATGTCTTAATTCTTAATTAAGTAGGGTTCATAAACAAAATATGCACAATAAATCCTAGGATTTCAGGATCTAAGATTTTGCAGAAAGTAAGTTTTGAGTTTCTGATTAAGGACGAACGTGCAGCACCCCTACACGTCATAAGAACACCCCATCAGATGGAAGGAGAGGACCTTTAAACCCTTCTTCATTCTATGATCGGATGGCTAAGAGGAACGCCTTAATCAGGAACATGAAATACTACAAAATAATTTTAGATCTATATCATATATCTCATATACAAATTATATCTAATC
The DNA here is from genome assembly GCA_006176705.1 of Cocos nucifera. NCBI lineage: Eukaryota > Viridiplantae > Streptophyta > Magnoliopsida > Arecales > Arecaceae > Cocos > Cocos nucifera. Next base: position 396,211 of record QRFJ01000704.1, read on the forward strand.
ATGACATATTTTGCATACATCTCATGTATTGAATCATGCATATTTTTAGATCTAAATTATCTCATAATAATTTAAAAAATTAGATTTAAATTGATCTTATCAAAATAAACTCTAATCTAGACAACTATGTAGAACTATTCTACAACTAGTCTAGACATGCATCAATTATATCTCATATGATGTTAAAATTAAATAATTTTTATATGCTATTTTTTAGATATTATTATAATAATTATAATATCAAAAAATAATAAATAAATAGATCTAAAATATAATTTAATTAAATTAAATTATAAACATGTAAGACTATTCTATAGAACTATTCTATTTTAGAACTAGTCATGCATATTTTCTAATCTTAGATCCAAATTATTTAATTTTAATTTTTCTAATTTCAAATTGATCATATCTCATGTGACATCTAAAATTACTTATTTTTTAATTTAAATACTTTAGAACCTTGGCTCTGATACTAGCTGAAGAAAAATTTTGATTTTTCAGACTAGGTTTGTTCAGATCTGATAGGATCAAGAGATATATTTTTTAAAAAAAAAAAATTAATTCAAATTAGATATAAAATATTTTAAATCTAATTTTTATTATTTTAATAATTAAAATAAAATATAGATAAATTAAATTAGATTTAATTTATCTTGATGTAGGATAATCCTATTATCCATTGATGATCCTATAAGCAGCAGAAGGTTTTGGATCTAGCCATGCAAGTATCTGACCTCTATCGATATCTACTCAAGTTAGATCTGGAGATCCTCTTCTTCTCTATCATGTCTCCAAAAATTAGATCTGAATCTGATTTAGAGAATCTTCAAAATAGCTTTCGAAGATCAGCAGTTGTCCTTTGCAACAGCACAGCCTTCTAGCTTTCTGTCGCCTTTCTCTCACCTAGATTGCACCAACTTGGATCCCAAACTTCTTTGGGCATGGAGAGGAGAAGGAGAAGATGGACTTGACATGGAGGAGGAGGAGAGAGGCAGCCTTGGGGCGTGCGAATTGTGTTCTATCTTTGAGTTGGGCGCAGGGTCTTATTTATAGACTATGCGTGATCCAACTCCTCTTCTTCCCAACCAATCACAATCCTTTGTGAAATCAGATCTAAATTTGATTGGTGGGAATAGAGTCCCTTGGATTCATCCTTAGATGGCACCTAAGACCAGTCAAAGTTGATTCTTAGAAGGAGTCTAATTGGAATCCACAAAGAAGATGGAGTATCTGTCCAACAGGGACTTCTGGGCGCCTTAAACTTGGGCGCATGCCACCCTTGGCATGGCGTGCGCCCTCCTCCTTGCTAGTTTGGCATGCGTCCTCCTCCTTGCTAGTTTTTGGTAAGGGGACAAGCCCCCACCAGCTCTTCAATAGGTGCGTGATACGTGGACAGAAGTCAAGGTATCAATAGTCAACATTTGACCAAGAAAAGGTCAACTTTTGACCAAAGTCAAAGGATGAGAAATGGTAGGTGACCAAAAATGGCAGGTATTATCTTATAAAATAAGATAATCATTTTTTGACCTGGACAGGCTCCAGTCAGACCAAGTGAAGATCTCTGATCGAGCACAAACTCCTTTGGCTCAGTCAGGATAACTATTTATGATAGTAAAAGAAGAATGTTAGGTTCAATCGAGTGCTAGCACGATTTTCTTGAACCTAATTGAATCTCATTCAGATCAATTGAACTGGATCAGTTCAATTGATGATCACCAGATTCAAACTCTTATTTGTGTAACCCAGTTAGATTCAGTTCTATATGATAATGGGATATGTCATAATCTCTATCATCGACATCATCGAAACTCCTTTCAATGGATCAGAACTCTTTTGATTCGAATAGCTAGAATGATCGATCATCTAAATCATTCTAATTGCTCCCAAAATCCACCAATGATATCTAGCAGCATATGGTGGCAACCCATCAGAGCTGAATGCGAACCTCTTGGTGCAGCTACCTGTGTGATTAAGTTCTTCTATCTTGAGCCCCGATCGAATTAGGGTTAAGGTGAACTCGTCAAACCCTAGTTTCTATCATATGATGTAATCATTCGATTCAAGTCTGATGTGAAAACCTAAATAGAAACTCTTTCTATTATTTTACTCTGCCATGGCCATGGGCTTCTGAACTTGATTCTCATGATCATCATAGGGCTGCTCCTCTACCACCGAGGTAGATAGATTCCATCTTGATGCAATCCAATTTCTACAATGAACATGCTATAGCCAACATACACCTCAGGATTTCGAATGGCTAGGAGAGTTATGATGTAGTCAAACTATAACACCCTCAAGGTAAACTATCGATGCACCTCAGATCAAAAAATTAGACATAGTACTGCAGCATCGAGTCAGTCATCAACGAGAAAATAGACTTCCTAATGACTACTCGAGGTGGTCCCGCTCAGTGCCCTCGTTCTCTAACGAGTATCTATACTCTCGCTTTGGTGTCTCCACACTATAGACTCAAGACTCATCTACTAAAGAAAAGCAATTGTACACCAATCTTTTGGATCAATCACCATCCTCATGATGATCCTATGGTCGGAAGCATTTTATGAGTTAATAATGATTATTCATGTCTTAAATTTTCAACTCTTGAAAATATGAATTATCATTACCATTAACTCAAAGGATGTATCACAAATACTAAATACACATATGTGATAGAAAATAACCCATTTTATTGATAATAGTTAAAATTATAATTTTGCCCCTAGAAGTGTATTACAAGTATCAGCCAATTCTGGCTTCTAGGGCACATATATCTAATAGAAACTCCTCTCCTAGAAGATTCAGCAACTATGCTCTCTTGATTATCTCAAAGATCTAGGTGCTGATGGAGATAAGGGAGCAACTATCAGGACTGGAGAGAATTTAGACTCATCCAGCCAAGCACAATCCTAACAAATACTATCTCTACCATCAAAACCATGGTCACGACACTGAAGAGTGCATCCAACTTCAGAATGAGATCGAAGCACTAATTAAAAGTGGTTGGCTGGATCAATTTATCAGACCCTGATCGGAGAGAAGAGAAGATCATTCAAAAGCCCTGCCATAGCCTGAACCATCTCGATGGGATGAGCCACAAGGAGATCAGCCTCCCCTTGGAATCATCAACACTATTGCTGGAAGACATCAGCGAGGGAAGGCCAGTGCGTCAGTAGAGCCAACAAAGAAGTAGTGGATCAAAGAACCTATGATTTTCACTGAAGAATATGCCTGGGGAGTTCAGCTTCCACATAATGACATGGTTGTAGTTATTTTAAATATTGTTGATTATGATGTACGTTGTATTTTAATTGATAATGGAAGCTCTGCTGATATTTTATTTTATGATATTTTTTCTAAAATATTCATATCTGATAGTAGGATGGGCTCGATGAATTCTTCACTAATAACATTCCTAGGTGATGCAGTATCGGTGGAAGGAATAATAACATTGCCTATAGTAGCAAACCTGTATCAAAAGTAATCTAGAGCTCAAGTCGATTTTTTAGTAGTCAATATCCCTTTTACCTACAATGTAATCCTTGGCCGACTTGGTTTGAATGCACTCCAGACTATGGTTTTGACTTACTACCTAAAAATGAAGTTTCCAATAAGGCATAGAGTCGGAGAGATCAGAGGATATCAGGTACTAGCTCACACTGCTACAATATTGTCTTACAAGAAGAAAGACAAGCAGATCCTTATCCAATGGACAGACTGGATGCCCGTGATGATCTATTTGAAGAAAGAGGAGAACCCATCGATGATCTTGTAGAGATCCCCTTAAACAATGGGAATAAAGAACATATCGTGAAGATTAGCTCCAATCTGAAAGGAGAAGTCAGAAAGAAGCTTGCTGCATTCTTGCAAAGGAATGCTAATGTTTTCACTTGGGTGCCCATAGATACGCCCGGGATCGATGCAGAGGTCATGGAACACCTCCTGGGGTGGATCTAAAATACCGACCAGTGAAGCAGTAAAATGCAATTTTACACCAAAGAGGCAGAAGGCTATAATGGATGAGGTCGACAAGCTCCTTAAGATAGGATTCATTCGAAAAGTATTTTATCCAGACTGGATTGTAAATATTATTCTTGTTAAAAAGGCAAATGGCAAGTGGAGGATGTGCATAGACTTCAAAGACTTAAACACAGCTTGTACAAAAGACAGCTACCCTTTGCCTAGGACTGACAGCTAGTAGATGCAACTTTAGGCCATGAACTCCTCACCTTCATGGTTGCCTTCTCCGAATATAACCAAATTCGAATGGCACCAGAGGATGAGAAGAAGATTGCTTTTATCACTGATCATGGTCTTTATTATTACAGGATCATGTCCTTCGGACTTAAAATTGTAGGTAGGACTTATCAATGCTTGGTGAATAAAATCTTTAAGAAGCAGATCGGCCATAATATGGAGGTCTACATAAACAACATGCTGGTCAAAAGTCCATCCTCTCTAAATCATATTACTGATCTTGAGGAGACCTTCAGCACCCTTCGAAAGTACAAGTTCAAGCTAAACCCTATAAAATGTGCTTTTGAAGTGACCTCGGAGAAGTTTCTAAGATTTATGGTGTTGAGCCACAGCATTGAAGCCAACCCAAAAAAGATCAAAGCCATCCAAGAGATGACCATCCCAAAAATAATAAAAGAAGTTTAATGCATCACAGGCAAAATAGCAGCCTTGAATCGCTTCGTTTCAAGGTTGGCAGAGTGCTGCATGCCCTTCTTCCAAGTACTAAAATAGCCTAAGAACTTTAACTGGACTCTTAAGTGCCAATAGGCCCTTGAAGAATTGAAGAACTATCTAAGTTTGCCTCGGCTTCTAGCCAAATTAGAACCTGGAGAAGAGCTGTTCCTGTACCTCACTATGTCCTCCATAGCTATCGGAGCTATACTGATCAGGGAAGAAGCTAAAGTTCCAAAGTCAATCTACTATATAAGCGGAGTCCTAAGGGATGAAGAAACAAGGTACACGAAATTAGAAAAACTAACTTATGTTTTCTTGATTATTGCTAAGAAGCTCTGATCTTATTTCTAGGAACATACCATTACTCTCCTCACTGATCAACCAATCAAGATAGTTCTTCATCGATCTAATACCTCCAGAAGAGTAGCAAAATGGGCAATTGAGTTGACTGAATTTGATATTCATTTTCAACCTTGGCCAGCCATCAAAGCTTAAATGCTGGCTAATTTTGTAGTAGAGTGCACCATTCTGGATGCATCTGAACCAGAGCACCAAGAAGTTCTTATCCATGGCTTCCCTGAAGAGAAGACTGATCTTCCTAAAAACTTCTGAGCTTTATATGTCGATCATTTATCTAATGCTTCTGGAGTAGGTACGGGCTTAATTTTCATCAATCCAAAAGGAGTTGTATCGGAGTATGCATTATGCTTCAACTTTTTTGTCACTAATAATGGAGCAGAGTATGAAACCCTGCTTGTAGGACTAAGAATATCCAAAGAGCTGGAAGTAAAATATCCGAAGGTTTACAGTGACTCTCAGCTAGTTGTAGGATAAGTCAGTGATAATTATGAAGCTCGAGAAGAAAACATGAAGAAGTACTAGAAAAGATAAAAAGCTTGATCTCAGTCTTTAATAATTTTGATATCTAATGAATCTCCAGGATGGAGAACACTAGAGCCGACTTGTTCTCCAAGCTAGCCATCTTAGCTCCAAACGAACTACTAAAAGAAGTCCTTTTCAAAGTCCTACAGCACCCAAGTTCGGAAGAGCCCTAGGCAATAATGCAAGTTGATCATGAGCCCAGCTGGATCGATCCATTGATTGCTTATCTCAAAGATGGAATTCTTCCTAGAGACCACAAAGAAGCTCGAAAGTTAAAAAATCAAGCTTCCCACTATATTTTATATGAAAATAAACTATACAAGAGATTGTACTCCCTACCACTCCTTAAGTATCTCCGACCTTCGAAAGCCAACTATGCTTTGAAGAAAGTTCATGAAGAAATTTACGAAAATCATCTGGGGATGAGATCCTTATCATATAAGTTAATCTGTCAGGGATACTATTGGCCAATAATACACCAAGATGTAGTAGATTATGTGAGAAAATATAATAGGTGTCAAAGAAACGCAAACATTTAGAGATAACCGGCCTCATAGCTCACACCATTAGATGCCACTTGGCCATTTGAACAATGGAAGATGGATATGCTTGGATCTTTTTCCATAGCACCTGGATAGCGAAAATTCATGCTAGTGGCAGTAGACTATTTTACTAAGTGGATTGAGGTCGAACCTCTGGCGAAGATCACTAAAGTTAAAGTACAAGACTTCATCTAAAAGTCAATTATTTACAGATGTGGTCTACCTCAAACACTAATCACTGATAATGGGTGTCAGTTCATAGGTGCAAAGTTCACTGAGTTCTGCCAAGATCTAAACATATCTCACAACTTCACATCAGTAGCTCATCCGCAAGTGAATAGTGAGGCAGAAGTAACAAATAGAACTTTGCTTCAAGAGATAAAGACAAGACTTGAAAGGATAAAGGGCACATAGATAGATGAACTCTATCTATGCTCTGGACATACCGAACTATCCAAAGATTGCCTATTAGAGAAACCCCCTTTATGTTAGCCTTTGGGATAGAGGCAGTTATTCCAGTCGAACTCCAGTTTCCTTCAGCACAAGTTTAGACCTTTAACGAAGAAAGTAACTTACAAGATCTCAGAGCAAATCTCGATCTGTTAGAAGAAAAGTGAAGGAAAGCTCAAATCTGAATGGCAACTTACAAGCAAAGAATAGCCCGCTATTATAACTCCAGGATCAGAAGCAAGACATTTAGAATAGGAGATCTAATGCTCTAGCGAGCGGATGTTTTGCAACCTCAAAACCAAGAAAAGCTCATCCTGAATTGAGAAGGCCCCTATGAAATTATGAAAATAGTCCGATCGGGGACATACTATTTGAAGGAGCTCGGAGGACCAGCTCTTCCGAGACCTTAAAACTCAGAGAACTTGAGAATATATTATCAATAATCTTGCCTCAATAAAATTTTCTTATTTTCAATATCCTTGTTCTTTGTTGCAAAGTTATATAATGGCAGGAAATGACTTAACCGAATTTCATCCTTAAATAAAGTAGAAGACCTCCAATTATTTAAGATAGGAGGAGGGGAGAGACTCTTTCAATGGCCCTTTTGTGCCCTAATGACTTTGTGAGGGATAGAAGGAGGATCTTATCCTAACAAAGATAAAGGTCAATTCCATCAGAAATAGGAGGAGGACCTCATCCTGACAGGAGAGCAAGAAAAAAGCCAATCATATCAAGAATAGGAGGAGAACCTCATCCTAACATGGATGAAGACTTCTGATTATTTAAGATAGGAGGGAAGAGATCCTTTCAACGACCCATTTATACCCCAATAATTTTGTTAGGGACAGAAGTAGGATCTCATCTTAACAAAGATAAAGACCAATCCCATCAGAAATAGGACGAGGATCTCATCTTGACAGGGGGACAAGAAAAAGCCCAATCATATCAAAAATAGGAGAACCTCATCCTGACATGGATAAAAACCTTCGATTATTTAAGATAGGAGGAGGAGAGAGGCCCTTTCAATGATTCTTTTATATCCCAATGATTTTATTAGGAACAAAAGAAGGACCTCATTCTAACTAAGATAAAGGCCAACTCCGTTAGGAATAGGAGGACCTCATCCTGATAGGAAGATAAGATAAAGATCAATCATATCAAAAACAGAAGGAGAATCTTGTGCTGATATGGATGAAGATCTCTGATTATTTAAGATAGAAGGAGAGAAGAGGCCCTTTCAACAGTCTTTATGTGTCCCAATGATTTTGTTAGGGATAGGAGGAAGACCTCATCCTAACAAAGATAAAGACCAACCCCATTAGAAATGGAAGAAGGATCTTGTCTTGATGGGGAGATAAGGATAAAACCAACCATGTCAAAAATAGGAGGAGAATCTCATCCTGATATGGATGAAGATCTTCAGTTATTTAAGACAGAAGGAGGAGAGAGGCTCTTTCAACGACCCTTTTATGCTCCTATGACTTTGTTAGAGATAGGAGGAGAATCTCATCCTAACAAAGATAAAAGTCAATCTTGTCAGAAATAGAAAAAGGATCTCATCCTAATAGGACAGAAAAAATATTAATCGCATCAAAAATAGGAGGAGAACCTCATCCTGACATGGATGAAGACCTTCGATCATTTAAGATACAAAGAGGGGAGAGGCCCTTTCAATGGCCTTTTTGTGTCTTAATGATTTTGTTAGGAACAAGAGGAGGACCTCGTCCTAACAAAGGTAAAGACAAACTCCATCAGGAGTAGAAGGAGGACCTCGTCCTGACAGAAAGATAAGAAAAAGGCCAACCATGTCAGGAGCAAGAGGAGAACCTCGTCCTAACACTGATGAAGACATCCACTTATTTAAGATAGGAGGAGGGGAGAGCCCCTTTCAATGGTCCTTTTATGCTTCAATGATTTTATTAAAGATAGGAGAAGGACCTCGTCCTAACAAAGATAAAGGCCAATCCTGTCAGAAATAGGAGGAGAATCTCGTTCTGACAAGATAATAAGGAAAAGGCCAACTGTATCAGAAACAGAAGAAAAATCTCATCCTAATATGGATGAAGACCTCCAATTATTTAAGATAGGAGGAGGGAAGAGGTCCTTTCAACTATCCTTTTATGTCCCAATGACTTTGTTAGGAATAGAAAGAGAATCTTATCCTAACAAAGATAAAGGTCAACCCCGTCAGGAATAGAAAGAGGATCTCATTCTGATAGAAAAGATAAAGAAAAGATCAACCATGTCAAAAATAGGAGAAGAACCTCATCTTAATATGGATGAAGATCTCTGATTATTTAAGATAGGAGGAGGAAAGAGGCCCTTTCAATGATCCTTTTGTGCCCCAATGACTTTGTTAGAGATAGGAGTAGGACATCGCCCTAATAAAGATAAAGACCAACCCCGTCAGGAATAAGAGGAGGATCTCATCCTGATAGAAGGATAAGAAAAAAGCTAACCATATCAGAAATAGGAGGAGAACCTCATCCTGACATAGAAGAAAATCTCAAGTTATTCAAGATAGAAGGAGGAAAGAGGCTCTTTCAATGGCTCTTTTGTATCCTAATGACTTTGTTAAGGATAGAAAGAGGACCTCATCCTAACAAAGATAAAAGCCAACCCATCAGAAATAGGAGGAGGACCTCATCTTGATAAGAAAAAATAGCAACCATGCCAGGAATAAGAGGAGAACCTCGTCCTAACGTGGATAAAGATCTACTGTTAGCTAAGATAGGAAGAAAGCATTTTTCGATGGATATTTTGTTAAAAGATGAGGTGAAAAAAATGAAGAAATCAATAGACATCAAATTCATTCAAGCCAAAAAGATAATTGAAGAAAACATCATTCTATTAAAATCAAAGTTCATTACAAAATAAAGGTTTGCAAGACCATGTACAAAAAAGATAAATTGGACAAAATCCTAAGAGGGACCCGATTCTTCGAACTTCGGATTGCTAACCCCTACCATCACCAAAGATTGCTTTAAGCTAGTAATCTCTTCTTCAAGTTCCTTCCCTTTCAATAGGCTCTCTACAAATAACTTATCGGCCCATCAGTAATTATCTTTAGACTCCCACAACTATCTTCTTAGAATCTCTAACTTGGCCTCTATGTCCTTAATAGCTTATCGCTCATAAGTCAGTTGGATCTTTAGTTATTGAAGCTAGGCTGATTCTTTTGCGAATATCACTAACAGGGTCTCTAAAGAATTTCTTAAGGAAAGAACTATCCTTTAAGATGGGCTATCTTCTCATTCACTTTTCAAAGTTGCTACTGGAGACCGGCAATTTTATTACTCCAACCAAGTTTGTAACTCTTGAATGAAGCTTCAATGGCGTAAAGTCGATGTTGAAGTTCTGCGAACCTCTTGGACCAATCCTAGCTGGACTCCTCTCAACTGGTAGACCACGCCGAGCTTTCCTCCAATAATCAGATTTTTTTTTTGCCGCATTGAGTTTAACTTCAAGGGAGCAAGCATTAGCTGTTAAAGTCTAGGACTTCTCACTTGCACGTTTCTTGACCTCCTCGAGCTCTTCATTGAAGTAAAATTTTTTGGTATTATATTCTTTGAATAGTTGTTTAGATGATTGATGCAAGCGATCAGTGGCGGCATCGGCATAGTTCATTTTTTATTTCTTGAGATCCTCTTCAATCTTCTCCAACTTCTTCATAAGATGATGAACATCCCTCCGTAGGCTCTTTATGTGGGCCTTCAGGAGAACACCCTGAGAAAGGGGGTAGGCTTCGATAGGAGATTGCACTTAGAGCATAAAAACATCACAGCATAGATTTCGCAGAAGAAAGAAATTTATTCTCAAAATGAACTTATCTTCATTGATCAAATTATTTTTTAAGTATAGAAAAGGGAACAAGTAAAAAGAAAAATATAAATTGAGAGGTCTCAGACCTCTGGAGGAGCAGTCAAAGAGTTCAACATCGCACCGATTGGCCCCGACTCTTCGGTGGTAGGTCAATGGGGGGAAGATCGATTGCGGCGGCAAATGATCCCACTTCTTCTCTAGGGGCCCCTTCAATAAGGAAGTCATGGTCAAGCTCGACAAACTTGCTAGCTATCCTACCCTTACAAAGCTCGAACCTCTTGATGAAGGCCTCCTGGCTGAACTTGACATTCAGCTCCCTCATCTTGGAGGAGACTTTGAACTCCTCAATTGCCTGGGCTTTCACCTCTGAGACCTGTCTCGAGACTTGTCCCTTCAAATCGATGATCTTGGCTTTAACTTTCCTCCTCATCACTTCTTCCAAGGCTAGGGTGGTCTTCAGTTCTGCTGATGTTTGCTCTTCCTTTTTGAGCACCTCTTAAAGAGATTCGATCTCGATGGCCTTCTCCCTCATAAGATGATCGACCTCGGTGGCTCTCTTTTTCTGGAGATAGCTGACTTTGGCTTAATGATCCTGTTGGACCTTTAATGCTTCCAACCTCAAGCAATTCACCATCTTGATATGAGCAAACAACTGGTGACCTAACTACAAGAAGTAACCTGAGTTAGGTGTGCACATGCACGTAAAGAAGGAGAAGAAAGAAGGGACAAAGTAGCTACCTCGAGGAAGGTCCTGAGGGAATTCCAAGTGCGCAGTTCATAATCGAAGTCAATGATCTTGTTCATTACCTCAGATAGGGCGAACTTGTCAACCAGATTCTTGATGATGTTCCGGTTGTAGAAAGAATTTTCTTCCAAGTCCTCATCACCATTGTCGGACTTACTAGGATGAGCTTTACGCCAAACATTTATTATAACCATCTTTTATTTCTCCTTCCTTTTCTCTTTCTTCTCTCCTCCTGTAGGAAGCTTTGGAACTTCAACGTCGGTGGGAGGGCCTGAGGATGTGGGGGGCACTGCAGCTCCATCTATAGTGCCCACCTCGACAATCGGAACAACCTCGGTGTCTCTAGGAACCTTGGAAGTGGCAATGACATTGATGGGAGCTGTAGAGCTCGGGGTGTCAACTCTCGTCCTCTTTGAAGCCTCACAGGGAGCCTTCCATTTTCTGTGCTTGTAGCCCCTAAGCAAGCATCTCAACTGCTTGAGCATCCATTTCTACAATAAAAAGAAGAGAGAATGATCAAAAAAAAAAAAAAAATTTGAAGTACGGTGATATACTAGCGGGGTTAAGAGGGCTTAGGCCCATATTAAACAAGGTCTAATCCTTCAGAAGTTCAGATAAGGAAGGAGCCTCGTAGTTTTTGAGTTTATTGGCAGAATTGAAATCGTCCCTCTCTAAATTAGGAGCTCGACGAATTGATTCTCTAAGCAAACCATAGGGAGGAAGTCCTAATTCTAAAGTCGGATAGGATACAAAGAAAAACCTCTCCTTCCAATTATGGATAGAAGAAGGAGCGTCTTTCAATAATTCTTTCATGCCGAACTGGAGCAAGAAGTACCATCAGTTCTTCGTAAAAGGATGACGCTTAAAAGTATAATAGTTTCAAAGTAAAAAAATGGTTGGATGAACTTTGACAGAAAGACAAAGAAAGATGAATCCGATAATAAACCTAAAGTAGTTCAGTACTACAGAAGCAAGAGAGATGTTCAAAAAATGAAAAAGAGCTACCACGAAAGAAGGAAGAAAAAGTCTCAGTCCGGCATGAAAAGCTTCTAAGGTCAAAAATAAAATGTACCGAAGAAGGGGAACAAGCCCGATCACTTAGTTCGGAGAGTTTCAGTTCGTACTCAGGAGAAATTTCATATCAGATTTGGATCAGAAAAAGATCATCCAGGGACAAGGAATATGGAATAGTTTTGGGTATGAAATTTGGTCGGGGTACATTCCTAAGTTTGGTCCTTTCTTGAAAATTAGGATTTTGAAAAGATGGGCTAGACGGACTCCTAGAATCAGATGACCGTGAAGTTTCAAAAGATATTCGAATCAAAAGAAGTTTGAAAATCTTCGAGAAAGCAATGAGAAAAAGATAGTAAAACCTTGAAAAAAGAATGATGGAGCACATGTAGAAGACTAAAAGGCTGAAAAATAAAAGAAAAGAAGAGAGAGGGCAACTGAGGACTAACCTAGATTGCTAAGAAGATGACTCGAGGGATGAGATGCAACTGAAAGAGACTCCGACAGCCGAAAGAGTTGCGAATGAAGGGAAACAAGGCGAGATGGTCAAGAAAGCATAAATCAGTCGGTGATGGCCAAAGATTCGATAGGAAAGTCGAAGCACTGTGTCGAGGAAGAATGAAAGAAAAAGAAGGAGAAAGCACAGATGGAGATGGGGCGTCAGAAGGAAGAAGAAGGGCTTAAATAGAGGGGCAAAACTAGGAAAAGCTATGATTACAGGATCTCCTCAGCAGAACCCAACCCGCCATGTGTCCCACTCATCCCTGGCACCTAACAAAACAATAATTATGCCATACACGGAGCTCCATGCTAGTCAAGTTTTCGAGAAAACCTGCCCTTTCAGGTCATTCAGCATTCAGTCTCATCACTAATTCAAAAAAGGCAAAAAATTTCACTCTTCAAGAGTGGGAAACTGACAAAAAACTTTGGCTGCAATAATTTTTCTGTACTTTCTTCATTCAAAATTCAAACTCGAGAGTAGGAAAATAAGTTATAGGAGTAAAACAACCCCTGCCGAAGTTCTTAGCTGCCGACCCTCATTCTGAAGGAATTTGCTGATCCTCCCAACTGCAAATCCATAATGCAAAACTTATCGAAGGCATAATGAAACCCGACCGGGCTACCTTGAACAATAAAAAGAAATTATTATTTAACTAATCTTGCTTCTTAACTTGGAATGAATGACAGAACCAAAGTTCCACCCCCTCGACCTTGATTGGTGATGAGTTTTGAAAATAGTTGAAGTTCTGTATCATGAAAAATGTACTTTTTCTTGTTGAACTTCTCCTAAATACACTTCTTCTAGATGGACTTCTTTATTCGCACTTTCTTCGGATGGACTCCTTCAGTCATGCTCCTTCTAGATGGACTCCTCCAGCTACACTCCTTCCGGACAGACTCCTTCTGCACCTAATTGTGCATGGCCCAGGAAGCTTCCAAACTTCTTAAAGCCATCAGATATTGCCTCCAATAAACCTCGATCAGTTATAAGTCCACTACATACACCAAAGTCTCCGATCTACATCCGAACTCCAACAAAGAGATTTTCACTGCCTACAAATCGTGATAAGCAACAACTCATCCCCGTAACAAACTTTACATGGCCTGAACGATCTATTACTAGACGATTATGACTATCATCATCTGTTTGTTATACCCTCCATCTATAAAAAAGATTCTCTAAATACGTTTTTCTCTAAGCTCTCTTCTCCTTCTCGTCACTTTGCTTCTCTATTTTTGGAGCACTCCATTTCCGTTGGTCAGAGAACTAACTTGAGCATTGAAGGATCCTGCCAGAGTCAACCACCTTCGATTTGGATTTTATTTTGCAGATCCCATCAGTGGCCTCACCTTTCCAACTTTTGCTACCTCTAGCATCCTCATAGATTTTCACACCAACAGGTATCTATGTGTTGTCTGGGTGGAAACCAAAAAGAAAAGGTGGAAGAAAAGAGAGTAAAGGACTTCAACTCTCACCCCTCCCTCTTTCCATTCCCATGTGTGCACGTTAGTATGGGTGAGTGGGTTGAAAAACAGAAAGCAAGAAAAATAGGATCATTTCTTCTCCTCTCTTTCTCTCTCCTTCCCTCTTCTTCTTCTCCTTCCCTTCTCTTCTTCTTCATTGCCGGTGCCATGGGTGAGCTCCTGAGCAGGTAAGGTAAAGTATTTTCTTGTGTTATTTGATTAATAAGTTGGTATTACAATTCCTAGTATGTAGTTGATTTTTATTAAAAATTAAGTATTAGATGATAGGACTCTTATATTTAGTGAATTTCTGCTATAAGTTAGTTAGTGGATAATGGAATGAATAATGAAAATCAAAATAAGAATTTTAAAGCATTATAGCAGAGAAATTGGAAGGATGAATGCTTTATGTTGGGGGGGTAGATTGACTCTATCCAGGATTAATTTAGGAATATTAATCTTCTAAAGGCTTGATGGTTTAAGCCAAAATTTTAATCGAATGTTGTTGACTTATGAGTCAACTTGAGGACAGAATTTGAAAATTTTTGGAGAGGTGTAACTGGGATAAATAATTAGTGGAAGAGGGCTATTGCAACAAGAAAAGATGAAGGGGATGTTATTGTATCCTCTCCTTTTTCTTTCTTTTTTCCAAAGTTAAGAGATTTTGAGAAGTAAGAGACTTAAAATCTTATTATAACAGTTTAACTTAGGTATGGTTGTGGTTTGCTAGGTTCCAAGAAATTTTGATCGAGTGATTAATTATTTGACTATCAATGCTTGGAGGTAAGTAACATTTGCATTTATAATTAATCTAAATTAAATAGATTTTTATATCATCTTTTGATACAATATAAATTAATCACTGATATCTTATCATGATCAATCGGGATCAAATAAGAATCATCCTATTCAATTAAATAGTACAAGTTATTATAAATATATTTGGGATCTGATTATTTATGAAATTGCTGTGTGTTATCTATTTGACTTAATGCAAATAATTTTTATTACTTCTTGATCTAATCATGCATAGTATTTATATAATACAATACTTAGTGTCTTGAGACTTATAAGTTAAATTGAATGATATTACATGTTATGATCGAATCAGGCTGATTAATTATGATTATTACCTGTTGAAGTGTTGACATCATAAATGTATCGGTATTGTATCTTGTTGTATCAAGCTGTATCAAAGTAATATGAAAGATGTACCAAAAAGAAAAGATGTATATGAATTATTTGTATTGATATATGTATCACTTGATTTTTAGCTCTATTATGTTGATGTTCAGACTTGAGGTCTCCACCACGGGAGGTAATTCTGGACTTAAGATCCCCATCATGAGGGATAATCGTAGACTTCATGTCCCCACCATAGGTGATAATTGTGGACTTAAGATCCCTGACCACATGGGATAATTGTGGTATAGCAATAGGGACTGTAAAGCTAAAAGAAATGGGTACCCATATTTAAGTATAGTATTATAAAATCAAGTATATACTGAACTCTTTTATTATCTATTAATTTTCAATTACAGACGAGTTGATATAAGATTGCATCTTGGACATCTTTAATTATATAATTTTGATATTAATCATATTGACATCATATTTTATATTATGTAGTTAAATTTCATATCTTATGATTTACATTTATTTTATAAATGTATCTGTTACTTACTGAGCCATGAAGCTCATAAACCTTCACATGTTTTCAGATCTTTGGGATTTAATTTTGGGGTCAGACTTAGATTTTGGAATTGTATATAGAAGGAAGACCAGTCTAAAAAATATGGATAGTTCTTGAGGAAAGAAACTATTTAATGATATTGTATCAACTAAAATAAATATTTATAAAGTTTAAAGTTTAGTAATATTATATGCAATAGCTAGTTATTTTATTTATACCACTGCCTATGACAAGAATATTATCTTATATATTAAATTAAAGTTTTGGATAGGTTGAATGCCTTGTATATCTATAGGAATGGTTTTCTATAGACATGTGGTGGCTGTTCACATTTTTTAATTTTATTTTAATTTAAATTTGAGTTCAGGGCATGATAATTAAAGTAGCATCAGAGCAAAGGTTTATAATTAGTGGGATGGACCTAGGTTAAAGCAAAGGATTATGATCATTAGTGATTGAGGTTTAAATAGTATGAGAACTTGGGTTATAATTACTAAACATTGAGGTGTAAGTTGGTATGAATTGTTATCAGAAATTGAGATGCAATCTCTTGTGATGCTATGAATTATTAGTAACTCTATATCTTGATTATTTGGATATTTGATTAATAAACATAAGTTAAGCAAATATATTTATATTATTGATAGTTCTTATGATAAGTGAAATATATACATTTTTATGTTCCTTGCTTATGCTGAAGGTTGTTTACCAATTAGAAAAAATAAGGATAATGTTCTAATGTTAATGGTGGTTGGTATGATTTATGTTGGTAAATAGAGAACTAGATGGCAGTTGTTTAGGATTGTAATGTATTGAAAGCTTCAGAATTTGTAAGCTTATAATCTAAAGTTTCAAACTAAAAGAAGATAAGATAAACTCAAACATTTAAGATATAGTGTTAGTATGTACAATGTGAATAATTGAAAATAAGAATGACTTTCATGAATACTTAATATTTAGTAAGATGAATGGATCAGAATAGTGCAGTGGAAGCATGATGGAATTATAATCTGCAAATAAAATTTTTTTAATAAAATGATATGAGAAGTAAACCTGGAATGGAATAGTAAATTGTGTGATCATTATTTAATGAATTTTTATATTGCTAAAAATGATTTTATAGCAATGACTAATTTGGGATGTTAACTATAGATTATGAAAGTAATTGATGTAGCTCTAAAAATTATTCTAGTGGAGATTGCAAGAAAGTTAGGACTTTCAAATCCAGTTTATGGAGCAAAGGTAAGTGAAGGAAGGTATGTAAGATCTTATGTGGAGATAACCATCAATAGAGCAGCCATATGAAACTTTTAGATCAATAAGTCCTCCGGGTGTAAAGCAATTGAAATCGGAAGAGCAAGCAACAATTTATGCCTAGAATAATTTGAAGCATCATTTTTATTTTGAAATGTGGGATGTTAATTTTGAGGATATGGAGGAGTATAAGCAATCCTTTCGAAGAGTAAGATCAAAATATAATACTATAAGTATCAAACTTCAATAGCTAAGATGGGATTATGAAAGAATGAGTGATATAAATAGAAGGCATTTTGATCAATGTTCTACCTTCAAACATTAGGTGAGAAGGTTGAGAGAGGGACTTCCTTCGAATACAGAATCTTCTTCTGGAGAAAGTTGATGTTGGGAGGAAAAGGGAAGTCAAAAAAGGTATGATTTATTATTATTCAGAATAAGTTTATGTATGCTTGATTTCTAAATAATTACTTTGTTGAGTTTATCTAAATATTAGTTTATGTTAGAAGATTTGCTAGCAATTAGCTTTGAACTACATTATTGAAAACTTTCATAATTAATTAAATATCTTGGTATGTTTTGAAAGACTTAAGGTAATATTCATGTATTTAAGAAATTGATATTCATCAAATATTCTTAATAAAACTTGAAATGAATTAGAAATGACATACTAAACTTTAATTAAATTTTACTGGTTGCATAATTCTTTGTATAAGACATAGTATAAGTATGCCAATAGTTATGAAAGATTGAAATCATTCTAATAAGAATTCCTCCAAAAGGCTTGTAAATTGAATAATAAGTATTTAGAACTTTGTTTGGCTACTAGTGATACATGTAATAATGGAGCTAAAGGTCTTCTGAACATTAATATATTTGGTGTTAAAGCTTAATAGTTGATTAGGTCTAACTTTATTACTTGCTTAGAAATTTAAAAACTATGAATTATTAGATCATAAAGGAAGTGTGTAGTGGGTAAGAACCAAGTTATTATTTGAAAGAATCTATATACATGATGATTACAGTAATATTATGAAAAGAAAAGAAAGGATTCTAGTAAAAGTTGCAAGCATGTCAGGTAAAGGAATATGCTAGAATCAAGAGGAATAATGTTGGTGTAGGTTGTTAAAGAAAGAAAGAAAAGAATTAGTATATACTAGAAAATTTGATAACATAAGGAATGTTAAAAAAGGAATAATGATAGTTAAAAGAGTAACACTATAGTGACATAAATGCTAAGATAATCAAGATGATTTAGGTTAGTACATTGAAGTGATAGCTTTTGATACCCCAACAACAAGGAATTCTAATTCTTGATACTAAGTTTTGGATGTTTAATGATTTTGTTCATTAGAAATTAATATGATGTTTTAAAGCCAACTATCGATAAATGTATTTAAAAATTTGTAAGAATTATAATAAGCTTGAAAATTAAAGATCTTCAAAGTATCAATCACCATTAAGGTTTTAGCTTTAGACTAGTATATAAGTAGTGATGATAGAAATTGTTGGTAGAACCTATGATTAATAGTTTGGAGGTAGCAATAATAATTTGAATCTATAATACTTCTAAGTAGAAGATGCAAATTTTGAGAAAGAAATTCATTTAAGGAGAGAAGAATTATGAAGCCCAGCCCGGCCTGGCCCAAGGTCAATGCCACGTGGAGATCCGCATGTCACGAACCCGTGACCGATCACGGGATGGCTAGGTGCAACTAGTATGACAGGAGGAAAAGAAAAAGAAGAAGAAGAAGAGAATAGGGAATCTCCCCTATTCTAGCCTCTGAACCCCCTTCTCCCCAGCCCCTCTCCATCTTGCGCTCTCTCTCTCCCATGTCTACTCTCTCCATCTCTCCCTCTTTCTATCAGGTTCTTTCCTCCCCAGCCCTTCTTTCTTTTTCCGTCTTCCATTTCTCTTTCTCTCTCCTTCTCCCTCTCTCTTCCTCTCTTCTCTCTTCCCATATTCTCCTATGTGTGAGTGTTTATGTGTGGGAATGTTTGTGTGCGAGAATCTCCCACATTCTCCCTCTTTCCCCCTTTCTCTTGTGTGTGTGTGTGTGTTTGTGTTGTATGGGTATAAAGAAAGAAAAAGAGAGTGAGGCCTCTACCTTTTACCCCTCTTCCCATCCCTATATGTATGTATGTGTGGTTAGAAACCATAAAGAAACCGTGGAGGAAAAGGGATTAAAGGTCTTCACCTCTCACCCCTCCCTCTTTCCATTCCCATGTGTGTGTTAGTATGGGTGCTGGTGCCATGGATGAGCTCCTGAGCAGGTAAGGTTAAGTATGTTCTTGTGATATTTGATTAATAAGTTGGTATTAGAATTCCTAGTATGTAGTTAAGTTTTATTAGAAATTAAATATTAGATGATAGAACTCTTATATTTAGTGGATTTCTACTATAAGTTAGTTAGTGTATAATGGAATAAATAATGGAAATCAAAATAAAAATTTTAAATCATTATAGTAAAGAAATTGGAAGGATGAATGCTTTATGTTGGGGGTGCAGATTGACTCTGCCCAGGATTAATCTAGGAATATTAACCTTCTAAAGGCTTGATTGTTTAAGCCAAAATTTTAATTGGATGTTGTTGACTTATGAGTCAACTTGAGGATAGAATTTGAAAATTTTTAGAGGGGTATAGTTGGGATAAATAATTAGTAGAAGAGAGCTATTGCAAAAAAAAAAAATGAAGGAGATGTTATTGTATTCTCTCTTCTCTTTCTTTTTTTTTCTCGAAGTTGAGAGATTTTGAGAAGTAAGAGACTAAAAATCTTATTATAATAGTTTAACTTAGGTATGGTTGTGGTTTGCTACGTTCCAAAAAATCCTAATCGAATGATTAATTATTTGGCTGTCGGTGTTTAGAGGTAAGTAATATTTATATTTATAATTAATCTAAACTAAATAGATTTTTATATCATTTTTTGATATGATATAAATTAATCACTGATATCTTATCATATCAATCAGGATCAAATGAGAATCATCCTATTCAATTAAATAGTATAAATTATTATAGGTATATTTGAGATCTGATTATTTATGAAATTATTGGATGTTATCTATTTGACATGATGCAAATAGTTTTAGTTGCTTTCCAATTTAATCATGCATGGTATTTATATAATACAATAATTAATTAGTACATTGAGACTTATAAGTTGAATTGAATGATATTACATGTTATGATCAGATCATACTGATTAATTATGATTATTGCCTGTTGAAGTGTAGGCATCATAAATATTTCAATATTATATCTTATTATATCAAGCTATATCAAAATAATATAAAAGATATATCAAAAAGAAAAGATGTGTATGAATTATGTATATTGATATATGTATCACTTGACTCTCAACTCTACTATATTGATGTCCGGACTTGAGGTCCCTTCTACGAGGGATAATCATGGACTTAAGGTTTTCGCCATAGGAGGTAATCATGGACTTGAGGTCTTCACCATGGGAGGTAATCGTAGACTTGAGATCCCTGACCACATGGAATAATTATGATATAGTAGTAGAGGCTATAAAGCTAAAAGAAATAGATATCCATGCTTAAGTATAGTATTATAAAATCAAGTAGATACTGGACTCTTTTATTATCTATTGATTTTCAATTATAGAAAAGTTGATATCAGATTGCATCTTGTACATCTTTAATTGTATAATTTTGATATTGATCAAATTGACATCACATTTTATATTATGCATTTAAATTGTATATCTTATGATTTAGATCTATTTTATAAATATATCTATTACTTACGGAGCCGTGAATCTCATAAACCTTTACATGTTATTTTCATATCTTCAGAATCTAATTTTGGGGTCAAACCTGGATTTTAGAATTGTATATAGAAGAGAGGCCGGTCTGAAAAAGATGAATAGTTCATGAGGAAAGAAACTATTTAATGATACTATATAAACTAAAATAAATATTTATAAAATTTAAAATTTAGTAATATTATGTTCAGTAGCTAGTTGTTCTATTTATACCACTACCTATGATAAGAATATTATCTTATATATTAGATTGAAGTTTTAGATAGGTTAAATGCCTTGCATATCTATAAGGACGATTCTCTATAGACATGTGGCAGCTGTTCACATTCCTGAATTTTATTTTAATTTAAATTTAGGTTCGGGGCATGACATGACAACTCTAATGGCTAGTTTTGTAGAAGTTACAAAAATATGCAGAAAGCTCCCAACAACTAGTTCCAAGCTTCTAGCGAGTAGAAATCTATTTTTGGACCTTCTAAAAGCCTTAAATGCAAACTAAATACATTGAAGAAGATAGAAAAGAAGGAAAACAAAGAGAAAACCCAAGATCATTAAGTGTTCACTCAAGAGAGAGTATTTACTTCCCAATCACCAGACTCTTGAGAGGGTTTCAAAGAAAAGAAAAAGAGCATATCCAGCCTCCTCATCAATATTCTCTCAAGCTTCAACAATGTTCCTTTTTGCTCTTTAGGAGCTTTTCTTTGTACTTTTGAATATATTCTCAACTTTTGTTGTAAGATGAAAACTCAGTCTATCCAAGCTTTGAATTAGATTGTATTAGTTGTTCAAGCCTAGAGGTAACTTATGGAAGTGATTTTGTTTTATTTTCATTAGCAAAATTAATTAGATTTGATTGTGAGTCTGAGAAAACAATGGTGCTATAATCTCAGAGAGATTATAATGCATGATATTTCCAAGAGGGTACTTGGGGAATGAACATTAGTGCTGAGTTTCGTATTGAAGTACCATAAAACTTTATATTTGTGCATGCTCCTGCTTGCTTCTATTTTGATCTCATCTACACTTGTATTCTTATAGTTTTAATTTACTACTTCCACTGCACCTTCACTTCCACATCTTAATTTATGCACATATTTATTTTAAATTTTGAAAAATCTAATTCATCTCTCCCGCCCGTCCCCACAAGTTATCTATTTGGGCAAGATCAACTCCTGAATCTCCTTCTTGGTCTTAAGCTTCAAGACTAGAAGTCTATATTTCTCCTTTTATCTCATGCTTCAGATTTGCCAGCTTCTGAATCTTCTCATCCGAATCTTTTTTGCAGCCATATCAGGTTTCTTCAGATTCCCTGACATGCCAACAGGTTGCCATCAACATGCTTGAAGACAATTTGGAAGTCTCCTGTGTCTTATGTGAAGATTTTTTGTTTTCTAAGCCATTGTGAACCACAGCACAATCTGATCTTTGAATGTTGTCCTTTCTTCCTGTTCTTTCCACTCTTATCAGCCATGTAGCTCTTTGACTTCATTCTGCCATTCATTTTGCTAGATCATCACGTGTATATTCTTTCGTTTCTATCCTATACTTAATAAAACTTCTGGGTGGCCCTTCAGCCTCCCTTTAACTAAAAAAGATTAAAAAAAAAAGGAGGATTTACAAAAGAAAGGAACTTGCTTTTCATGAAGAGTCAGGATTCCACCTTTTCGATCAAAGGCATCCTATCAGCTTTAGTAATTAAGCTTACCTACCTTCAAAGACTATCCAAGATAAGGAAGGGGCGGAAGTTTGCAATTTACCCATGACTCACAATTCCTCATACTTGGGACATATCTCTGACAGAGGCGATCAAACTTTGTGCAAAAGAGCCCAAAGATGAATTCAAAAGCACATAGAATGATCTTAAGAATAGAGATATTTTCTTTCTTAGCATGGCAAAAACAAGGGCGTCATTGGCATATTGTAGAATTCTAGTACCACCACATACTCAAAGGTTTCCCAACGCCTTCAAAAATCCACGAGAGAGCAGCCCATTTGAGCATTCTCCATAAGGTTTCATCTGCAAGGATGTTGAGGAAAAGGGACAAAGAATCCTCTTGACATTTTCTACATTGTTGGAAGAAAGAATGCTTTGCATCCATCCAATCCTTTTTTCTGGAAACCCTCTATGGACTAGGAGCTTCATCAGGTACTATGATAAGTTTAGCTTTGTCGAAACCTTTGTGCTTACATATATCTCTCTTCTTCCGGAGGAGCAAAGGAATCTTCGTAGATACAGATTGCCAGAACACATTGCATTATGCACCACCGTCCTATCACAATTAATGCCATCAAGTATGATCTAAAACAAAATAAACATCTAAGTCAACCTCCTTGTCTGGGAAGTTCATTGCTGGGTGGCCCAATCCACTGTTTGGGATCATGGAATTATGCATGTTGCAGTTCTAATAAGGATACTATTGGAGATAAACCCGTTCCAACTAAAGTTTGGCTGGATAACCGGTCTCCGACGAGCTTCTATGTTTCATTATGAGCGGCGGACCCCCTGCAGCTGGACTTCCTCAATAGTCGAACTCCGTCCAGACTCCTCCAGCAGCCGAACTTCTTCTGAACTTCTTCAACAGTTGGACTCCTGCCAAACTTTTTTTCGGTCGAACTTCTCCAGCAGCCAAACTCCTGCTAAACTTCTTCCTTAGCCAGACCTCTCCAACAGCCAAACTTCTTCCAGACTTCTCCAGCAGTCGGACTCCTGCCAGACTTCTCCAACAGTCAAATTCCAATCAGACTTCTCCAACGATTGAACCTCGTCCGGACTTCTCCTTCTGATGGACTTCACCATTCTCTCGATGGAACTCCTTCTGAATTCCTCCCAACAGCCTGAAAGGACTTCGGTGCACGCCCTCAATATAGCAAACAACAGTTCATGCATTATCAATCCCGAGTGTCTCCAAACTTCTCTAAAACGACAGTAATTGGGGACTCTTCATTGCCTATAGCTATCCCATCTGGACTTTAGTCGTCCGATTTCAGCAAGCTGGCATATCACGACAACAGACACCATCCTCCGTAACAAACTCTATGTAGCCCCAAATGGCCCACTACCAGATGGTTATAGTTGTCGCTATCAGTTTGTTACAGGCTCTGCCTATATAAGAGACCCTCCAGATATGCTTCGGTTAAAGACTCTAAGATCTCCTTTCCTTCTTAAAACTATGCTAAAATCTTTCTGAGCACTCCATTTCTGTTGGCCGAAAGAGCTAACTTGATCGTTAGAGGATCTTACCGGAGCCACCACCTCCAACTCTGGACGAGACTTATTTTGCAGGTCATCGATGGCGACCTCATCTTCTTCGACTTCAGTCTCGATTTCGGTGACAACCAAATTTCACACCAAAAAGATTGGCACTAGAGAAAGGGCCTTCTTTCTCTTGAGGTTCTCTTATTATTAAAGAAGTGCTCAGCAGAGATCTCTCTTCTTCTTTCTTAGAGTTCTTCTCCCCCAATCGATCTCACGAGGATGCCTCCTAGAAAGGCTTCCACCCGACAGTCGACCGCCTTCGTGGTCAGATCTCATCCAGATCTGCCCGCCCCTATCTCATCCCTGGCATCTCAAGTTTCATCGGTGGCAATAGTGGATGTAGAGCAATTTAACCTGCTGGTTCAGCAAGTTAAGGGCCTCACTGAAGCAGTGCAGGCCATGCAATAGTAGTGACCTCCGGTGCTGGTTCGGTCGGAGCAGGCTTCTCCGAAACCCCAGGACCCAATCTAGGGATGACCAACTTGGGCGAGTCAATCAGTCACCTCTGAGAAAGGAAAGCAGAGGGTAGGGAGTCCCTGCTCTGACCATAACTCTACCCTTAGAGGGACTCTACCCCCGTTCAGCCAGAAAACTTTGGAGATCCACGACTGCAAAGATCTTCTGAACCGAAAGCTGCAAGAAATGAACCAACAGATCAAAAAACTCCGCCATGCTTTCTTCTCTCACGATAATGATATCTGCACCGATCCTCCTTTCTCTCATCAAATCATGCAGGAATCGATCTCACCGAACTTCAAACTTGCTCAATTTGAGAACTACGATGGGACCACTGATCCGATCGACCACTTGAAGGCCTTCCAAACTATAATGCTACTCCATGGCACACCAAACGTCATTTTATGCTGAGCTTTTTCATCTACTCTGAAGGAAGCAGTAAGAAACTGATACTTAGCACTTAAGCTGGGTACGATCTTCTCTTTCGATCAGATGAGCCATCAGTTTGTGGCTCATTTCGTTAGCAGTCGGCTTTCCAAGCGAGGTTCAAACTTCCTCATCAACATCAAACAAAAAGAGAAAGAATTCATCCGAACTTATGTCGATCGCTTCAATGCTGCTGCACTTAGGTTCGGAATCTAGACCAGTCTGTCGCCATGGCCGTACTGAAGGGTGGCCTTCAAAAGAATGATCTGTTGTTCTCTCTGAAGAAGAAGTATCCTAAAAATTTTATTGATCTGCTAGCTCGAGCTAAAGGATATGCCCGAGCTGAAGAAGCCTTCAAGTTGAAGGACGAGGAAGCCGTAGAAGAGCGGCAGATAGGTGAATCTAGCAAGTCCGTAGCTGAAGAAAAGTCGAACAAAGTTCGATCATACTCCTAGATGCCTTTCGAGCGCAAGCGAGGCTGAACTCCTCCTCGAGCTCATCGTCAAAGAAGTCCTGATAGAAGAGCATGAAGAGGTTCTCCTCCTAGAAGATTTCACAACTATGCCCTCCTCAATATACCGAAAACACAAGTACTGATGGAGATCAAGGAGCAACTGCCAAGGCCAGAAAGGATGCATACTCATCCTGACAAATGCAATCCTAACAAATACTATCTCTACCATCGTGACCACGGTCATGATACTGAAGAATGTATTCAGCTCCAAGACGAGATCGAGGAGCTCATCAGATGAGACTAGCTTGGCCGATTTATGCGACATCGATCCAAAGAAAAAGAGGATCGGCCAAGGATACTACCACAATCGAAACCACTAAGAAGGAAGGAACAGCAAGAAGATCGACCGCCTCTCGACATCATTAACACCATCTCTAGGAGACTTCAGTAAGAGAAGGTCGACAGATCTGGGGGATCAGCAAAGAGACGAAGAACTGAGGAGACCCTAACTTTCGCTGAGGTAGATGCTCAGAAAGTTCAGTTCCCACATAACGACGTGGTTGTAATTGCTTTAAATATTACAAACTATGATGTACGCCGTGTCTTTGTTGATAATGAAAGTTTGGTCGATGTCTTATTTTATGATGCCTTCTCCAAAATATCTATACCTCATCGTCGGCTTAGACCAATGAACTCTCCATTGGTAGGCTTCACTGGTGATGCAGTACCAGTTGAAGGTATAAAAATTTTTGTTGTGGCTGCAGGGCAATATCTAAGACAGTCCAAGGCACAGGTGGACTTTCTGATAGTAAAAGCTCCATCAACTTATAATACAATCCTCGGTCGACCTAATCTAAATGCACTTCGGACAGTAGTATCGATATACTATTTGAAAATAAAGTTTTCGACAAGCTATAGGATCGAAGAAGTCAGAGGAGATCAAGTCCTGATGAGAAATTACTATTCAATTGCCTTGCATAGGGGTGAGCGACCAAATCCTTATCCGATTGATGGGTTGGATGTCCACGATGATCTAATGGAAGAGTAAGAAGAGCCTATGGAAGATCTTATTTCCATCCCACTAAATGACGAAAATACGAAGCACACGGTATAGATCGGCTCCAACTTAGCAAAAGAAATACAAGAGTAACTTGTCAAATTTCTACGAAGGAACGTAGATATTTTTGCTTGGGTCCCCGATGACATGCCTGGGATAGAATTTTTGTGGAGAACCTCGTCGACCAGTCCCACTCAAATCACGCCTTGTTGGAGGACCACGGCGAGCTCCCCTCCAGAAGTTGAATCTTCTCCTTCACCATCTTAAGTTGAGTCTCGAGGGAGCCGATCTTCATCTTCAGCATCTACGATTTGTCACTCGCATTCATCCAAAGTTTGGCCAACTCCCTCTCAAAGCTCTCCTTTCGAATGCTAAAACTCATGGAGTCCTTCATGTGCAAGTTTTAGAGGCGAGTGACCTCTTTGGTCATCTTCGAAGCATTCTTTCACGAAGCTTAAGGTCATCCTTCGTCTTCTCCAACTTCTTCAAATGATGGACTTTCTTTCTCAAGCTTTTTATTAAAGATTTCAAGGGAACCCCCTGAGGCAGTGGATTAGCGTTGACGGAAGACTGCATTCGAAGTATGAAAAATGCTCAAAGGTATAGACAAAAAAGAAATTTACTTTCATTTAATCAAAAATTTTGAGTACAAAGTAAAAAAAAAAGAAAAAAAGTATAACTATTAGAGGATTTCAACCTCAGAAGAGACGGTGGCAGATGAAGTCGGAGCGCCCTCGACTGCCTCAGGTTCCTAAATTGGCTCAGATGCCTCCACAGCGATTTGGATGGACCAGAAGTAGGCTCGACAGAGGAAGGATCGACTGCAGCATTGGACGGTCCCGCTTCTGCATCGTCCTCCTCCAGAAATCCGAGGTTGAGCTTGGAGAACCTTCGGGCCACCCTGCCTTCTCAGAGCTCGAAGCCCTTGATGAATGCCTGCTGGCCAAAGGCAATGTTCAGATCTTTCATTTTAGAGGAGGTCTTGAACTCCTCCACGACTTGGGCCGCTGCCTTCGAGATCGACTTTGACATTTGGATCTCCAGACCAACGACCCTCTCCTTGGCTTCTTTTCTCCTCTCCTCCTCCAGAGCCAGCACCACCTTGAGTTCGATCGAGATGAACTCCTCCTTTCAAAGTGCACTATGTAGGCTCTCACTTTCCACCATCTTCTTTCCTACGAGGTGCTCAGCCTCGAAAGCCATTGCCTAAAGGTAATTAATCACTGCCTGAAGGCCTTTTCGGACATTCAGCATCTCCACCTTCAGGAGATTTGCCCTCTTCAGGTGGGCAAGCATATGGTGACCCGACTGTCATGAACAGATCATTATAAGATGAAGAAAAAAAGGATGAAAAAATTAAAAAAAAATATGGCAAGATGATTACCCTAAGGATAGTCCCAAGAGACTCCCAAACGAACTATCTTTGGTCAAGGTTGGCCAGGCAGTCCACTTCCTCTAGTAGGGTGAACTTTTCTGTCAGATTTTGGATGATATCTAGGTTATCGAAGGGGTCCATCCCCTAGTCATCGCCGCTGCTCCGGCTGGGCTCGTCCTGACGCACCTTACGGGCCTTTTTCGCAATGGCTGTTTTCTCTTCGTCAGCGGAGGGATCGGGCACACAATCCTTGATGGGGAGATTCATGGGCTCGGGGGGAAGAGATTCCCCTTCTACGATGTCGGCATTTGTGGTCAGGACGACCTCATCTCTGGGGCAGACCTCGGGAGCGACGTTGGCGGCAACAGGAGCTGTAGGGTCAGAGGCACCGACCTTCACCCGCTTCGAGCCTTCGCCTGGAGCCTTCCCCTTTCTCTTCTTCTGAGCATACAGGCCCTTGGCAAGTCTCTCTATGGCATCAGTATCCATTTCTATGATAAAGAAAAATGTATAGTCAAACGAGGTACATACAAAACTTCATAAGAATTCATATGCATGTACGTATGCACGACTAATACCGGTAGGATCAAGAGGACTCAAATTGAAGGTGAACAAAGTTTATTTTCTCAAAAGGTCTAGAAGAGGAGGAGCTCGGTACGTCTTGAGCTGATTAGAAGATTCAAGATCGAGTCCATCTAAACTAAGGGCTCGACGGATAGATTTCCTAAGAAAGCCCCAAGGAGGAAGGTCAAGCAACAAGGTGGGACATCAAACGAAGAAGTACTTCTTCTTCCAGTTATGAACGAAAGAAGGAGCGCCTTTCAGCAACCCCTTCTTACCAAACTGGAAAAAAAAATACCATCAGTCTTTTGTGGAAGGGTGGCACTTAAAGGTGTAGAAATTTTAGAATAATGAGACAGTCGATCGAACTTCGACCAGATGGTAGAGAAAAAAAAATCTATGATGAACCGAAAGAAGTTCGGTATGATAGAGGTGAAGAAGATGTTTAAAAACTAAAAGAGGGCAACTACAAAGGAGGGTAGTAGAAGCCAAAGCCCGACACGTAAAGTCTCTAAGTACAAACAAAATCGATCGATCGAAGGAGAACTGGCTCGATCAACTAAACTAGAGAGTTCGAGGTCATATTTCAGAGGAATCCCATATTAAATTCGGATCAGAGAAAGATCATACAGAATAAGAATGGACTGGATGATGTCTGAAACAAAAGATGAGTGAGACATGTTCTTAGGTTCGACCTCGGTCAGGGGTGTAGGATCTAGGAAGATCGGTCCAAGCGAGCCCTAAGAACCGATAGAGTGAAAGATTTCAGAAGACATTCAAATTGAAATGAGATCCCAAGGAAACCTCCAAAAATAAGAAAAAATATAGGACAAGTACTGCTACAGAGAAATCAAAAGAGCAAGAAGCTAAAAAAGCATGAATATCCAAAGAGAAGGATTGGAAAACTGACCTAAGCTATTTGAAAAGGATGAAAAGATGGTGGGTACGATGAGAACCAGTCGAAAGGGCATCCAAAATATGAGAAGATGAGCGAGGAAGCTAAAATCCTTGGGTAGAAGAAGAACAGGGATCGGAGGAAGAAGAAGACTCGGGCAAGAATGTCTTCCGGATGGGAGGAGAAGATCTTAAATAGCCAAAGACAATCCAAGATAGTTATGATTGTGGATCGACTTCGATCGACCAGCATGCACCGCGTGTTCCATTTATCATGACAAAGAAGTAGCGACAGACGAAATCTTTATGGCACCGTACTTGGGGTAGAGTTTCAAAGAAAAATATGAAGAACTGTCATTTAAAAATCACTTGGTATTTAAAATGTTTCGACGCCAGTACGGTAGACACCAAAAACGTCTCATCCAATGGGCATAGGAAGACAAAAGAAACTTTGGCGATCACTTTTGTACTCTCTTTCTTCAAAATTTTGAACTCGAGAGTAGGAAGACTATTGTTGGGGATAAACGCGTTCCCACCGAAGTTTGACCGGATAACCGATCTTAAACAAGCTCCTATGTTTCATTATAAGTGGCAGACCTCCTGCAGCCAGACTTCTTCAATAGTCGAATTCCGTCCGGACTTCTTCAGCAGCCGAACTCCTTCCGAACTTCTCCAATAGTCAGACTCCTGCCAGACTTCTCCTTCAGTCGGACTTCTCCAGCAGCCAAACTCCTGCTAGACTTCTTCCTCAACCGAACTTCTTCAGCAGTCGAACTTCTTTCGGACTTCTCCAGCAGTCGAACTCCTACTAAACTTCTTCCTCAGTCGAATTTTTTCAACAATCGAATTCTAGTCGAACTTCTCCAACGGTCGAACCCCGTCCGGACTTCTTCAATAGTCGACTTTCAATCATACTTCTCCAACGATTGAACCCCGTCTGGACTTCTCCTTCAGATGGACTTCACCATTCTGTCGACGGAACTCCTTCCGAACTCCTCCCAGCAGCCTGAAAGGACTTCGGCACACGCCCTCAATATAGCAAACAATAGTTCATGCATTATCGATCCCGAGTATCTTCGAACTCCTCTGAAATGATAGTAATCGGGGACTCTTTGTTGCCTACAGCTATCCCATTTGGACTTTAGCCATCCAGTTCCAGCAAGCAGGCATGTCACGACAATGGACACTATCCTCCGTAACAAACTTCACGTGGCTCCGAATGGCTCACTACCAGGCGGTTACGGCTGTCGCTATCAGTTTGTTACAGGCTCAACCTATATAAAAGACTCTCCAGATATGCTTTCGACTAAAGGCTCTAAGCTCTTCTTTTCTTCTCAAAAATCTGCTAAAATCTCTCTGAGCACTCCATTTCTGTTGGTCGAAAGAGCTGACTTGATCGTCGGAGGGTCTTGCCGAAGTCACCACCTCCGACTTCGGACGAGACTTATTTTGCAGGTCACCGATGATGATTTCATCTTTTCTGACTCCAGTCTCGATTCCGGCGACAACCAAATTTTACACCAATAGATACCATTAATCCCATATTGGTTATTAGTCAAGAAGAAGTCATGTTTATATGGAAGGAATAGACTTTCTGATATAAGATGATTTTTAAAGGATAAAATCATGAGGCCCATGAACTAGAGCGGATAATACCTCACGTACGATCCATGGGTTGAGAGCTGAGCCATTGTCCACAATAAATGGTGCACCAGGTAGGAAAGGGGTCTACCCCTACGGGCTCTAGATCCCCTGGATCAAAGGCTGAGGCGTTCATATTATGGCATTATGACATAGCTTGTTCAGCTTTTTCTCTTTTCTTATCATAAAAGAAGTTTGGGGAGTTGCCAAAAGAGAAAGCGAGTACCGGCAACACATGGAGAAGTTCAGAACTATCTTCCTAGAGGATAAGTTTCATCACTATTGCGCATCAGTTTGATAGACACAAAAGAGCGCACGCATCTAGGAAATAGTGCGTTCCATTCAAACCAAACATTTTGAAATTTCTCCATTATCGCAAAAGAATGGTGTCAAGTGCATCCGACTGTTTGTGCTTTGAGAAGTGCCCAGGGCACATAAATCAAGGAAACTTATGTAGTATGTAGTTGTTGTTTAATCCATTTCCTTGGTTACAATAATGAGTGGAATCTATCGCATAAATTTCGTATGGAAATGCTTAAATTGTCGCCAGGTGATGGATGCTACCGGAGGAGATAATGATAACCAATTAACTGTATAGAAAACAAGCGAGCCAGCGACGCTAGATGTTCCCAAGCAAGAACCAGAACCTCTAATTTTTTTATTTCTGGACTCCAATTATGTACAGTGGCATATGATTAGCGATGCGAATGCGAGGGAGAAACCTCCAAACTTACTGTGACCCCGTGAAGCCTAGAGTACCTCACCGTGTCCCCTTTATCTGGGCAAAAGCACCCTTCACATGCTCTTGTTTCGTTAAAGTTCCATCGACTCTTACCTACAAAAAACAAGAAGATAGACCCTCAAAGAGCACTGCTGCTCAAACCCTGTTGAGAGTCTTCTCTAAAGCTATCATGAGTCCGAGATTTCTCATTGTCCTTGTAGCTCTTGGTACCAACTTGTTCTATGTTGAAGCTCTTCCAAAACCCATCTCTAATATCACGGTGATAGGTGCAGTCTTCTGTGATGCGTGCTCGAACAACACCTTCTCCAAGCACAGCTACTTCATCAGAGGTAATTGAAACAGAAGACTAAACCATTAATTTTTCAAACTCCTTGTCGGATACTAGTCCTGTTTTGGTTTAACCTCCTCCAGTTCCAGGTGCTAAAGTGCTGATACAGTGCAAGTTCAAAGCAAATTCCATGTCGACAGAAGAGATATCGATCATGGCCGAGAGAAGTACAGATAGATTTGGAGTTTATAAGCTCGACATTCCCCCTGTTGATGGATTAGAATGCAGAGAAGGCCGAGAGGTGAAGTCCTTATGCCGAGCCAGCCTG
The DNA here is from genome assembly GCA_006176705.1 of Cocos nucifera. Lineage (NCBI taxonomy): Eukaryota > Viridiplantae > Streptophyta > Magnoliopsida > Arecales > Arecaceae > Cocos > Cocos nucifera. The sequence goes on from QRFJ01000704.1 coordinate 428,514, forward strand.
ATCAAGAGTTCATCCTCTCTCTGCAGTGTTCCTGGCTTGAGGAGATCAACCGAGCATGTGGCAATCAAATCCAGAGATGCAGATATCTGTTTCTTTAACCTGAATGCTCTGAACTTTAGGCCAGCAAAGATGGACGCTTCAATGTGTAGGACTGACGAGGAACAAATGTCTCGTGCTCTCAACTCCTCGTTATTCTTTTGGCCGATTTGGCCACTATTTGGACTCCCTTGGCCAAATTTGCCACCTCTTCCTTTTCCCTTCCCGCCCATAACATTCCCAAGCCCCTCATCCTTCCCTTTCTCACTACCTTCCTGGCTTCTTCCATTCTTGAAGCCACCATACTTTCCTCTCCCCTTCTCCTCGTCACCGGATGCACCAACCTTTCGTTTTCCATTTCCACCCATCCCCTTTTGGACACCAACACCATCTCCACCTCCATCTCTTCCTTCCCCCTTGCCACCTCTGCCTCGTACCACAGCCCAGGTCATGTCATCACAACCTTAACCTCTCCTTTTTCTCAGGAGGCCAAGATCATCTCCTCCCCACCATTCCTAGTTATCATCACCAGAGCATCAGTCGGCTATTGTAGCTTCTGTACTTATTTCCTCTGACCTTATCATTTCTAGTGCAGGTGATCAGTGGTCGGAATAAGAAAATTGCACGAGATCACATTATCTATCGCTACTTTGAATATTGTCCTTCGTGTAAAAAGGAAATTTATTGTTGCTATTATCTATGGAAATTCATGGAAACAACTAACGGCATGCAAGTTCTTCTAAAAAATCAACTGTCAATGAAAGGATGGTTATTAAAGAAAAGGAAACATGATCGCTTGCCTTGCAATTCTCAAAAAACTTCAAAAACGGTTGAGAAGCGTACCTGTAATTTTAACTGAAAAATCAGCAGTGTGCTATTCTGGCGGACGGTCACCGGAATTTTTTTTTTTTTTTTTTTTTTTGAGGAAACGATAAGTTTAAAAATGCCCTGCTCGGAAATTATTATAATATCCGATTTGCCATCGATTATATGGTATCTTATGAATTTATCTGACCTCTCACTCGATGCCACATTAACAATAAATATACAACTACACCACCACCGAGGTGGTAGCCTAACTGGAACGAGCTTAGCCCCGTGCCTCACGTATCCGAGATTCAAGGCTCGCTTGCGGCCAAGAAAAGGATAAAATTTAATGATTCCGTGGATGAAAATGATCCTTTGTGCGTGGGGGTTGCTGCACCCGGTCTCCTCCCCCCCCTACATTTTTTTTTTTATTATTATCATAATTATTATTTTTTAGATGAATGATGTATAGGGAGCTTCGTTTGTTTCCTCATAACAGAGGAGTTCGGATATAGGCTTTAGTTGAATCTGGTTGCTTATTTACTTCTAGTAATTGATTTCCTGTAAGGCATCTTTAAAGATTCAGAGTCCTCATGTTGCTTTGCGGTTATGGGGTACCTAGCAGAGCAAAGTTTTCGTCCTGTGAAATAGATCTACCCTCGGACCCACCCAAGGCCATGCTGTATTGGTGTGTAGGAAACATTTTTTATGTAAAGTTAAATTTAGAAAAAAATATATAAATAATATTAACTTGGACGTGAACTCCAAAAGTAACTACTCGCAAGTAATTATTGACACACCACTGACCTTTAAATCTAATATTTAGTTTAATCTAATATCTTCGACAAAATAAAGGCATCTGTAACATGGTTCACCACCATGCACGAGAACTCATATATGCCAGGAAAACAAAACAAAAAAAAAAAAAAAAGGGACGGGCAGAAATTTCCACTGGAATTCATTGTTAAGTTTTTAACATCTGAAAGCAAAACTGGAACCATCTAATTAGCTAACGTACAAAATATTATTGTGCAAACTATATATGATCAAAACTAGTCTCAAATTCATATAATAATGGGAGCAAGTACTCAACAATATGGAGCCTCAGACAATCATGAATTATAATAAGCATGTTAGAAGACCCATCATTGCTGCACTCATTGATGGATGCTTTAACTGATCCATTTAGTGATCATTGGGAAATTGAGAGCATGGCTGATGATGCTATCCATTATTGAGTCATGAATAAATAATGGTTGTCATAAAAGAATGTAATCTTCAGCTTCACTTGCATCTTGATGTTCTATTTCGGCATCATTCTTGTTAAGTCCCAGCTACTCTGACAAACACTACAGAAAAATATGAAATAGCCAACACCATTTTTGATCTTTAACGATGCATACTCGAGTGTCATGTGCACACCGGCTATAAAGACAGAAATTCGATCATCTATGATAATACTTATCAGCATTATAAAATTAGAATATTAACAATGATAAAGAACATTAACCACATAAGGACGATGGTGATGTCGCTATCCATGCGGACGTGGAGGTCGCAAACGGTGGAGCAAGATGGGTTGCAAATGTGGAGGTCGTGGACAGCGGAGGCAGAGGAGGATGGGTTGTAGCTCACGCTTGATCGCCTCCACATCCTTATCCAAATTGGCACTGATGGCAGTAGGGAAGGATGGGTTGCAGCTTATCTGGACATCATCCCACCATCAGCATCTCGCCTCCACAATCCCAAGAAGAGGCTATTCTTAAAATACTCTGATCTCCAATGTGAGACAATTAAATGGGAAGAAGAAGAGTCCAATGATGCTTATAAGCATCGTTAAGAGCTAGTGGATTGAAAATGAAGTCTGACAATGCTTAATTATAAGCATTGTTAAAAGCTATATTTATTTTTATTTGCAGTCCGATGATGTTTATATGCATTGTTAAAATCCATATTTATTTGGAATCCAATGATGCTTATAAGCATCATTAAAATCTATATTTATTTTTATTTGGAGTCCAACAATGCTTATAAGCATCGATAAAAGCCATAGAGAGTATTGTTAAAAGCCTGAAGTCTGACAATGCTTATAGGCATCGTTAAAAGCCATTAGAGAGTGTCGTTAAAAGCCACTAAATTTATTTAGAGTCCATCAATATTTATAAACATCATTAAAAGCCATGGAGTCTGACGACACTTATAAGTATTGTTAAAAGTTATTATTTATTTAATTTATATCTGATAATGCTTGTAAGCACTGTTAAGAATTATTTATTTTGTTGAATTTTCGATCAATGGAGGACGACCATTCGATACTTGCCAATGCTTTAAACTAGTGTTGGCAAATAAAAGTCAGCTATTTTCCTTTCTTTTTGTTATAAAATACTATATGGTGGTAGTAGCAACATATAAAGAAAGACAAGTACCTGATCAAAATCTGTAATTATGAGAATTTATCACATCTAATGCAAAATATGCTAGAGATTAAGAAAGGTGCAAGGAAGACCTTTAATCTTACCTCAAGTTTTCCTCATCTAGGTCTCACCGATTTCTTTCTTCTTGAAATATATTAATAAAAGCATCTTGTTCTCTGTTTGCTTCTTCTAGCTTCTTTTGTACTGCTTCCAGCTGGTTATTTAGAAACCAACATCATTAGGAAATATTAAGCCATAGAATCATTATATAACTCTGTCCCTATTCTAACTGTACCTATTGATTCAGTATTTAATTAGCAGAAAATAAAGAGGAAATGGGTGAGAATCTGAAAGGGAATGAAGTATGGGAGGATTCCACCTCTCTGGATAGACCTTAGATAAGATCAAATCCGAAAAACTTTGTAAAAACTCTAAAAAAGCTCCAGATAATTTTAGACTCTATAAATAACTTTTTCACTAATCTTAAAATGCATGCAATGGACCTTATATAGACTCTTAGAAGTTTTTGGATAGTTACAAAACCCTTAGACTAGACTTTTGACTAACAAATGGCCTTGGAACTACACTCTTAACTAGTAAATGCAGCCTAATCTTGTATAGGCTCTTAGAAATTTTTAGATAGTTACAGACTCTGGGACTAGACTTTGACTAATAAATGACCTTGGAACTAAACTTTTAACTAGTAAATGCAGCCTAATAAAAATATAATTCAAAAAAACTAAATGGCTCTTAGAATAACCTAAAAAATTGACTAAGCAATTCTTGAATAATCTAAAAAAATATCTGCTGAAAATATCTAATTGAATTTGAGAAACATCTAGCTTATTTTCCATCAACCTCCCCCTATTAGAAAGAACTCATCTTCGACGAGTGAAAAGCTTGATATCGATCAAAAAGTTCTTGGTCGCAGCACTGAAAATCAAAAATAATAATTCAAGTACTCTTAAAAATTGGTTTTTCTTTTCATTTGATAAGAAATTTCTTACATCTCCCATTTCTAGTGGAGACAATCTGTTCATCGAGAACATCTTCAATAACATCCATGTTCTTTGGCGCTTTTGGAGTACTAGAGTTGATATGACTGATGGAGCTTCCTCATTATTGCCATAATAAGTAAGGACTAAGATCCTCAACCTTAAAAATTGGGCTGATACTAAGCTCCTCGGGCAGTTCAAGTAAATAAGCATTTACTCCAGATCGCTTTAGTACTTTGAAAAGGCTTGCTCTTCTTGAATGAAGCTTTTGAAATGTCCCCTTTGAAAAGCATTCTGGCCTCAAGCGAATGAACACTTTATCTCCTACTTGAAACTCTATAAATCTCCAGTAGTACTTGTCTATATCAGACTTGTATTGCTTGTTACTAGCAATAATTTTCTTCCTCACTTCTTCATGAATCTCATTTATATGCTTACCAAAATCCTCGTCTTCTTGACTAGTCCGGCCTTCAATAGGTAATGGAATAAGGTTGATAGGTTGCGAGGCTTAAAACCTATGACAATCTCGAAAGGAAATCATCCCTACTTTTGTTTATGCTATTATTGTAAGAAAATTCTATTGTTGGCAAGATTAGATCCCATGATTTTACGTTTTCGCCCATAAGGCAATGCAAAAGATTGCCCAAACTGCAATTGATGACCTCCATTTGACAATCAATTTGTGGATGATAGGTACTAAAAAACTTCAGTTGTGTACCCATAAGTTTTCATAGGATCTTCCAAAAGTAACTTACAAATTTAACATCTCTATCAAAAACTATGGTCTTAGAAAGACCATGTAGCCTAATTACTTCGCAAAAGAATATTTGGGCAATTTTTAATGCATCTAATGTCTTCCAACGAGGAATAAAATAGGCCATTTTTAAAAATCTATCAACCACAACAAAGATTGCCCCAAAACAAAATCCATAGATAAATCTTCCCATGGTACTTAAGGTACTAAAAGAGGTGTATACAATCCTAAATTCTGCTTGTAACCCTTTGAAACTTGACAAACACGACATTGCCGAATAATCTTTTCAACATCACGCCTTAGCCATAGCCAATAGAATCTATCCTCCACCAAGGATATTGTCTTATCACTCCAAAGTGTCCAACTAGTCCTCCTAAATGTAACTCTCAAATGACAAAATCATAAATTGAAGTATTAGGCAAACATAATCGGTTACCATAGAAAAGGCAACTATTCCTCAAACTGAAATGAGGATGAGTGGCAGCTATATTTTCCTACAAATCTATATAAATTATTCCAAAATAGGGATCACTTGTATCACACCCTTAACCAGGGATCATGAGCTAGGAATCATAGCAACCACCGTATACTTATAAGGAACTCTCTCCACAAGCATGCAAAGTATTTCATCATATTATTATAAAGCAATAACGGAATAATTAGTCAATAATTTAAATCTAAATTTAATAATATAAATTTCAACTTTAATGTCCTAATAAATTAAATAATATTCAAAAGATCTTACATCAAGTTCATATAGTATTTTCAATCTAAATTAAAAGTATCAAGGTTTTGCTTCCAATCATTCTTCCGTACATATTTTCATGTTATCTTAATTCTCAAGATCTATAAAAATAATAAAAATATGAGGTAATGAACTAAATAGTTCATTAAGCAATGATTACTTCAACAAGATTAAATCAAACAATAAAATAAATAATCATTGAAAGAAAGTAAACATATAAAGTTCATTAGATCAAAATCAATTCCTATTATGTAGCATTATCAAAATATTATTCATGTAAAATCCAATTTCTTTTCAAAACTCAAGTTTCATTCAAGAATTTAATTTCTTTTAAATTATCAAATTTTCATCAGCCATGAACTATGATCACATTATCCCTATGGAAGTGTCATCATACCATGTATCATCTTATGGTGGACCGTATATTATCTTGCAGCAAGCTTCATGTCATCTTACAGCGTGCTATATCTCATCTTGTATTAAAGTCATAACACCTTGTATCATCTTGCGGTAATCTATGTATCATCTTACAATGTGCTGCGTATCATCTTATACTAAAGTCATAATGTTGCATATCCTCTGTGATAAGTCACGTGTCATTTTGCAGCATGTTGCATATCTTTTGGCAGCAAAATTCTTAAAACTCATAAATCTGCTAGCATTTGTCATTGGTCAGCTGGCAATATGTCGTGCAACTACTTGCGACATAGATTCTCAGAACTAATCAATTACCAACATATTAACCTCTATTGGCGGGATCATCTACATAATTAGGCTGAGAGTTTTCATCATTTTGAATCAATTTTTTTTCACAAATCATGTTTTTTATTCTAATTCGATATGAATACATATAATCATATAGTATCAAAATCAATCATGTGTAATGCATAACATGATCAATACTTTCAATCATACTTCATTATAACATTTCAAAATAAGATATTTTCAATAATAAAATATCATTCATCAATTTTATATATCATTTCATAAATCGTGTCAAAAAAATATTTTATAATTTGCCAATAAATCTAGAAAAAGCAAACCATTCCTTTTCTTATACGCATTCTAATAAATTCTCATAATTTTTAAAAAAAATTCTAAAATATTTGGTTCATAGATTATATAGTAGTATCCCATTACTGGACATCCATAATTCTTTACAAGATCAAGTCCAAAAATTAGACATGTATGAGTAATTAAGAAGACAGGACTGATGGATAACCACATCCAATAGTCCAGATTGATCAGATCATCTAATTCCATCTAATCAAGATCCAATTAGAATATAGATGATTTAATAGAGATCGAGGATAATCAAATCAGCAGTATCCAACAAGAGTCAAGATGATAGTTAGTACATCGTCCAATAATCAGAGGTCAATTCGATCCAATATTTTTATTTAATCAAGATGATTAAAGATACAAGAATTCAATAGAGATATAAAAAAAAAAAAAAAAAGATCGAATTTTTTGATGTTCACTGAAAATTTGAATGGTACGAATATGTTGTTTGATCAATAAAATGGTTCAATCTATCTATCTAGGTCAAGTCAGATTCAAAATGAAAGGACCAAAAATTTTTGATTGAATTCATAATTTCATCAAATCATGATTGAACTAGTATACATATGATTCAATGAAAATTATAGAAAAACAAATCTAATAGAACCTAGTCTGGCCAAAGTCAATGTTGGCATGTTGGTCAATGATCACAATCACAATCTTTTCATTAGGATCATTCAAATGCATCATCAATCTTCTCAAGATCTAGAAAAATGTAAAAAAAAAGAAATATTCTAGAGATAGAAAATTATAGAGAGCAAAACTAGAGAGAAAGTAGAGAGACAAAATGAGAGGAAAAGAATGAGGAGAGAAAGTGCTTTCTTCTCATTCTTTTTTTTTCTTTTTCTTTCTTTTTTCTTCTCATTTTTTGCCTTTTCTTTCCTTTCTTATTTTCTCTCTCTTCTTCTTCTTCCTTCATTTGGGTGGAATAGGGGATTCTTGAATCCCCTTCTTCTTTCCCAACTCCAAGGAAGTCTTGCTCGAAAAACATGATCGGAGGTGTGGCCCACAATAGTGCTGCCATGACTAGCCGATCTATTGCTCGATGGTGATGGACGGCATCAATAATCCACAAAAATCATCGAAGAAAATAGGGGAGTCACATGTCAAATCTTCAAAAATTTGATAGTGATAGCCGGCATGGAAGATGAGGAGAAGGATTAAAGAGATTCTTATCCTTTTTTTGATGTGCTATATATGGCATTAATTCCAACGAGCATGATGATGATTGATCAAGAACAAGAAAGAGAAATAGAGAGAGAGAGAGAGAGATGGTGAAAGATAGAGAAATCTTGATTGTGGATGGCTGTGGAAGGGAGGGGCATCCACTCATATAGGGCGGAGCCCTATACTTGGCTCCAATTCAAAATCCTTCGGAGAAGAAGACTTCCATTGAGAGTCTTCTTCCTCCCATTCTTTTTTTTTTTCTTTATTTCTTTTTTTGGTGCTTTAAAAATCATGCATAGCCTTAGGCTCTATCCTTGGTGGTTGGGCTGGAGTATCACAACTTGCATACTCATTTTTTTAACTCTTTAAAACTAGCTACTTTGATAGACATCACAGTCAGCAAGGTTGCTGATGGAAGCGATGCCTGTCATTAAGACCCACACCAAAAATGAAAGATTATTTTAATTAATAACTCTAGTTCAACTACTATTATGTAAAATAGTGTTAGATAAGGTGTCGATTCCTTAGGGACCTTTAGGCTGAGTTGTGTTCAAAGATTAAAAAAAAGTAAAAAAAAATAACAAGGATGGTAAAGATGTAGTAATACTTGCTTGAAATAAGAAAACTAGATTAATAGTAGCAAAATTATAGAAGTAATGATTAAGAGAAAATGCTTTAGGGTTTTGAATCCATCTTTAGTCATAAGAGTTATTTTTCAAAGAAAATAATCAAGACCACTAAAAAACTACAAGCCTTTAGTGGTGTTCAAGAAAGATAAATCTACAATCTATTTCATAACATATATACCCTATCTCGTTGAGCATGCCTGTATCCTTGGATCATGGCCCATCTCTATATAGTTACAGAGTATTCAAAAATATAAATCATAGAATAATTAAAACTACTATTTAAGTGTGTAAGTAGAATCATAGAAACTACTTAATTATGCCCGCTAAATACTCAATAATAAAAAAAAAAGACAACTATGGATTACTTAAATAGTTGATTGCATATAAAAAAATAATATTCAATAACATTCAAAAAGAAAATATAACTCATATAAAAAAGATTTCATCTACTCCTCCTAAAGCAAAGAGATTAGCTACTCATGGAAAGGATGCCACTTGCTGTCACTATCTTCATCTTCTAACTTCTTAGAAGAAGAAAGGAAGAAGATCCTGACTTTGCTATGCTTTTCTCTTAGATCTGATCATCCCAATCTGGATCTGAGCACCCTCCTTCAGATGAAAAGGTGTAGGAAGAAGAGAAAAGGGGTTTTGGCTTATGGAAGAAAGAAAGAAGAGAAGGAAGAAAGGAGAAGAGGAAGCATGGAGAAGAGATGAGGAGAAAGGATTGCATTGAGAAAGGAGGCATTCAGATTTGTGGAGGCGTGAGGGCTTTATTTGTAAAGAGAGTGGATGGCACAAGAGGGAATAGCACTAGGGTTTTGGATGTGGCATGAGGCTTGAGGGTTTGGAGAAGAGGTTGCATGAGAAAGGGAGATGCGTGAGAAAGTGCGTGGACTTTGTGGAGAGAGGAGGCATGTGAAAGGACTTATTTACATGAAGAGTTAGGGTGCATGAAAGGATGGGAGCATGAAGAAGCGCATGGAGAAGAGGTTTGGGACTCCTTGTTGCATGAGGACTTGGGGGCATGGAATATGTGAGCGCGTGAGAGAGGTGCATGAAAGGGGGTGCAAGGATTTAGAGCGGTGCTTAGAAGTTGGGGGTGCACTCTTTCTCTCCCTCTTTCTTCACGTGAGAAAATTTCATGCTAAATAAGCTTTTTGGGCACTCTGGGTCTCGCATCCCGCCTCATAGATCTTGCACATCCTTACCTTGGGTCTCGCATCCTACATTTTAGAGTTTTAGTTGCATTGGATGTGGTGCCTCCTTGATCGCCATTGGATCTTGATACATTGCTTTCTAACCCTTGATTATGACTAACTCTTCAAGTGGTTGCACTTAGCCTTTTTAATGCTTGAGTTCTACTTTGGTCTGAGCCAAGTAGGATCTTGACTAGTACAATCTCTCAACTACCTATAAAAGAGGATAAAAAGTATTAAATTCTATATAATATGGATCAATTGCTAAATATTGGTGCAGAATCTGGTTGACGTCGGATCGAGCTAGAGCTGAGGATGAAGAGGTTGCCCATCGGCGACCTACAAAATAAAATTTCATTCGGAGTCGATGGTGGTGGCTCCAGCAAGATCCTCCGATGATCAAGTTAGTTCTTCTATCTAATAAAAATAGAGTACTCAATAAAGAGTTCGACAGAGTTTTGGAAAGAAGAAGAGAACTTAAAGAAAATATATTTGGAGGATCCCTTTTTATAGATGGAGCTTATAGTGGATTGATAGTGACAGCTGTAGTCATCTGGTAGCAGGCTGCTCGAGATCTGGTGGAGTCTGTCATGGAGAGAGGGCACCGCCTATAGCACCATCTGTAGCAGACTGATGGTGATAGCCATCGCCATCCGATAGCGGATCATTGTTGCCTGTAGACTGATGGTGATGGCCGTAGCCATCCGATACTGAGCCGCTTGGGGCCACATAAAGGGATGAAGAGCTTTGACGTATGTCAATTTCAGAGAAGTTCGAACTCTCAAAGGGAATACGACTAGAGGAGATCATCCGAAAGGATGGCTAGCTGAAGGAGTTCGGCTTCCGTAGAGATTCGACTGAAGGAGAGATATGAAAGAAGTTTAGCTCCTGTAAAAGTCCGATTGAAGGAGAGATTAAAAAGAAGTTTGGCTCCTATAGAAGTCTGACTAAAGGAGAAGTTCGAAAGAAGTTCGGCTTCTGTAGAAGTCCGACTGAAGAAGAGATCCGGAAGGAATTCAGCTCTATAGAAGTCTGACTGAAGGAAAAGTTCGAAAGAAGTTCGGCTCCTATAGGAGTCCAACTGAAGAAGAGATCCGGAAGGAGTTTGATTTTCATAGAAGTCCAACTGAAGGAGAGATCCAAAAAGAGTTCGACTCCTATAGGAGTCTGTAGAAGTCCGACTGAAGGAGGGATCCGAAAGAAGTTCGACTCTGATAGAAGTCCGACTGAAGAAGAGATTCAGAAAAAGTTCGGCTTTCATACAAGTCCGACTGAAAGAGAGATCTAGAAGGAGTTTGGCTCCTATAGAAGTCCAACTAAAGAAGAGGTCTGAAAGAAGTTTGGCTCCCATAGGAGTCTATAGAAGTCTGACTAAAGAAAGGATCCGAAAGGAGTTCAACTCCTATAGGAGTTCGACTGAAGGAGAGATCCAGAAGGAGTTCGGCTCCCGTAGGAGTCTATAAAAGTCCGACTGAAGGAGGAATTTCGAAGAAGTTCGACTTCTGTAGGAGTCTAATTGAAGGAGAGATCCGAAAGAAGTTCGACTTTCGTAAGTCTGTAGAAGTCCGACTGAAGAAGAAGTTTAGAAGAAGTTCAGCTAAGGTTTGACTGCTGGAGGAGAATTTTCGATCGAAATTCTTTCATGATTGTCAGTTGCCTTAGGCTAAGCATCAGATTAGACTTCGACGGGAGCAAAATTTATCCCCAACAATAGTCTCCCCCACTCCCGAGTTCAAAATTTGAAGAAAGTATAAAAAAGTCGACTATCAAAGTCCTTTTTTGGGCTCTACACCCATTGAGGGTAAGGCTCGGAGGAGATCTTATCTCCAGCCAAGGTTGATATTGAAGTACAAGCTCAGAAGAGATCTTATCTCCAGCCGAGGTTGAAGATCTTATCTCCTGTTGACATTGCGATTGAAGCTCGGGAGAGATCTTATCTCCAGTCGAGGTTGATGTTGCGATTGAAGCTCAGAGGAGATCTTATCTCCAACTGAGGTTGAGAAAGATCTTATCTCCAATCGAGGTTGAGGAAGACTTTGAAGCTCGGAAGAGATCTTATCTTCAGTCGAGGTTAAAGGAGATCTTATCTTCTGTTAACGTAAACTTTGAAGCTCGAAGAAAATCTTATCTCCAGTCAAGATTGAAGGAGATCTTATCTCTTTTCGACGTAGACTGTGAAGCTTGGAGAAGATCTTATCTTCAATCGAGGTTGAAGGAGATCTTATATCTCGTTGATGTAGACTTTGAATCTCGAGGGAGATCTTATCTCCAGTTGAGGTTGAAGAAGATCTTATCTCCTATTGATGTAGAAGCTCGGAAGAGATCTTATCTCCAATCGAGGTTGAAGGAGATCTTATCTCCTATTGACGTAGACTTTGAAGCTCGGAAAAGATCTTATCTCCAATCGAGATTGAAGATCTTATCTTCTATTAACATAGACTTTGAAGTCTGGGGGAGGTCTTATCTCCAGCTAAGGTTAAAGGACATCTTATTTTTTGTTGACATAGAAGCTTAGGGGAAGGAGATCTTATCTCCTATTGACTAAAAGCTCGGGAGAGATCTTATCTCCAATCAAGATTGAAGAAGATCTTATCTTCTATTGATGTAGACTTTAAAGCTTGAAAAAGATCTTATCTTCAGTCGAGGTTGAAGGAGATCTTATCTCCTATTGACGTAGAAGCTTGAAGGAGATCTTATCTTCAGTCGAGGTTGAAGGAGATCTTATCTCCTATTGACATAGACTTTGAAGCTCGAGGGAGATCTTATCTCCAATCGAGGTTAAAGAAGATCTTATCTCCTTTTGACGTAGACATTGAAGCTCGGAGGAGATCTTATCTTCAATCGAGGTTGAAGAAGATCTTATCTCCTGTTGACGTAGACTTTGAAGCTCAGAAAAGATCTTATCTCCAATCGAGGTTGAAGAAGATCTTATCTCCTATTGACGTAGAAGCTCGGGGGAGATCTTATCTTTAGTCGAGATTGAAGAAGATCTTATCTTCTGTTGACATAGAAGATCGGAAGAAATCTTATCTCCAATGAGGTTGAAGAAGATCTTATCTCCTGTTGACATAGACTTTGAAGCTCGGGAGAGATTTTATCTTTAGTCGAGGTTGAAGAAGATCTTATCTCCCATTGACGTAGACTTTGAAGCTCAGAGAAGATCTTATCCTCAGCCGAGGTTGAAGAAGATCTTATCTCCTATTGATGTCGAAGCTTGAAAAAAATTTATCTCCAACCGAGGTTGAAGAAGATCTTATCTTCTATTGACGTAGACTTTGAAGCTTAAAAAAGATCTTATCTTCAGTCGAGGTTAAAGGAGATCTTATTTTCTGTTGACATAGAAGCTTGGAAAAGATTTATCTTCAGTCGAGGTTGAAGGAGATCTTATCTTCTATTGACGTAAGCTTTGAAACTCAGGGGAGATCTTATCTCTAGTCGAGATTAAAGGAGATCTTATCTCCTATTGACATAGAAGCTTAGGAGAGATCTTATCTCCAATCAAGATTGAAGGAGATCTTATCTCCTATTAACGTAGACTTTGAAGTTCGAAGAAGATCTTATCTCCAGTCGAGGTTGAAGGCCTTCAACTTGCTCATGTTAGGATGAGGTTCTCCTTCCGTTTCTAACAAGACCAACTATTGATTGCTTCTTTCCTGTCATCACATAGTTTTTGCACCAAGAAATAATAATACTAAAATAGAGGAGTTTTATTGAAGAAAAATTACTGGCATTACATCCTCAAATTTTTTAAATTTGAAGGTCGCGGAGCATTGTTCCTTCGAGCTCCTTCAGATGATAAGTTTCGTGCTGGACGGTCTCCTCTATTTCAAACTAGCCATCCCGATCTGGGGCAAGCTTCTCCTGGCTTTGAGGTTGAGAGATGGTGGCTCACCGAAGTACTAAGTCCCCTAGAGATGGATTGATGATGCCGAGAGACGGCCAATCTACTTGTTGTTCCTCTCTTATTGGTGGTTCTAGCTATGGTAGCTCCCTTGGTTGAGCTTCTCTTACTTCAGACCGACGTCTAAGGAATCGACCCAACCGATCTCTCCTGATGAGCTCCTCGATTTTATCTCGAAGATGAATGCATTCTTCAGTATCGTGGTCATGATCACGATGGTAGAGGCAGTACTTGCTTCGATCGTGCTTGTTTGGGAGAGATCATAATTCTTCTGATCTTGATAGTTGATTCTTAATTTTCATCAAAATTTATGTTTTAGGCGCATTAAGGGGGGCATAGTTGCAGAACCTTCCGAGGGGAGGACTTCTTCGCACCCTTCTGTCAGAACTTCTTTGATGACGAGCTCGAGGAGGAGTTCGAGCTCGTCTATGCTCGGAGGGAGTCCGTAAGCACGATCGAACTTCATTCGGCCCTCCATCAGTCATGAGTTTATGAGACTCATCCGTCTGCCGCTCTCCTATGGCTTCTTTATCCTTCAACTTGAAGGCTTCTTCCGCACGGACATATCTCTCGGCCCGGACTAGCAGATCGACAAAATTGGTGGGATACTTCTTCTTCAGGGAGAATAGTAAATTATTCTTCTGAAGGCTGCCCTTGAGTACGACCATTACAATAGACTGATCTAAATTTTGGACCTCCAAAGCAGCAGCATTAAATTGGATGACATAAGCCCGGATGAATTTTTTCTCCTTCTGCTTGACATTCATTAAAAAATTCAAACCTCAGTGTGGATGTCGGCTGCTGATGAAGTGAGCCATAAACTGATGGCTCATCTGATCAAAAGAGAAGATCATATCTTACTTCAAATCGAGTACCAGTTTCTTACCGCTTCCTTTAAGGTAGATGGAAAAGCTCGGCATAATATAGCATCTGGCGCACTATGAAGCAACATCATGGTTCGAAAGGCTTTCAGGTGATCAACCGGATTAGAGATTCCATCATAGCTTTCAAGTTGGGAAAGCTTGAAGTTTGACTAAATGGACTCTTGCATAATTTGGAGAGAGAAAGGGAGATCGGTATAGATATCATCATGGAGAGCCGGGGCAATGTGGCAGAGTTCTTTAATCCACTGATCCATCTCCCATAGTTTATGATCGAGGACGTCATCTCGGTCGTAGATCTTAGATGGCTTCCGACTGTAGATGGAAAAGATCTCTTTCAGAGAAGAATCATGATCCGAACATGGATCCTCTGCTCTCTATTTTTTCTTCCTAAGGATGATGGGTATGCTAGACTAAATGCTCTTCTCTAAAGTTGATTTTTGACATCCTGATGGTGGGTTTTCTGATGAAATCACTATCGGAGGCTGCCGCATGGCCTGCACCATTTTGGTGAGGCCCTAAACCCGCTGCATCGATAGATTAAATTACTTCGAATCTACCATGACCGTCGGTGGAGGCGATGGTTTAAGCATCGATGATGGAGCAGGAATAGATGGATTTGGCTCAGACCTGATGGTAGAAGCGGCAGATCTTCAGATAGTTACCTTCTTTGGAGGTATTTCTTAGGATCAAGGAAGAGGATGGAGATGAACCTTGAAGAAGAAGATCGGTAGGATCGACTGAGCACTTCTTTAAGAATAAGGGTACCTCAAAAATAGAGGGCTCTTCCTCTAGTATCAATTCTATTGGTGTAGAATCTAATTGATGTCAGATCGAACTAGAGCTAAGGACAAAAAGGTCGTCCATCGGTGATCTACAAAATAAAGTTTCATCCAGAATCAATGGTGGTGGCTCCGGTAGGATCCTCTGATGATCAAGTCAGCTCTTCTGGCCAACAAAAATGGAGTGCTCAGAAAGAAGATCGATAGAGTTTTGTTAAGAAGAAGAGAGCTTAGAGAAAATATATCTAGAGGATCTCTTTTTATAGACGGAGCTTGTAGCGAATTGATAGTAATAGTTGCAGTCATCTGATAGTGGACTGCTCGAGGTCTGATGGAGTCTGTCATGAAGGAAGGGCGCCACCTACAGCATCATCTGTAGCAGACTAATGGTGACAGCCATCGTCATCCGATAGTGGATCACTATCGCCTGCAAACTGATAGTAATGGCTACATCCATCTGATACTGAGCCGCTCGAGGCTGTATGAAGAGATGAAGAGCTTTGACGTATGTCAATTCTAGAGGAGTTCAGACTTTCAAAGGGAATATAGTTAGAGAAGATCATCTGAAAGGACCGCTAGCTAAAGAAGTTTGGCTTTCGTAGAGATTCGACTGAAGGAGAGATACGGAAGAAGTTCGACTCCTATAGAAGTTCGACTAAAGGAGAGATCCAAAAAGAATTTGGCTCCTGTAGAAATCCAACTGAAGAAGAAGTTTGAAAGAAGTTCAGCTCCTGTAGAAGTCCAACTAAAGGAGAGATTCGGAAGAAGTTTGGCTCCTGTAGAAGTTCGACTGAAGAAGAAGTTTAGCTCCTGTAGAAGTTCGATTAAAGGAGAGATCCAAAAAGAGTTTGGCTCCTATAGAAGTCTGACTGAAGGAGAAGTTCGGAAGAAGTTCAAATCTTGTAGAAGTCTGACTGAAGAAGAGATCCAGAAGAAGTTCGGCTCCTATAGAAGTCCGACTGAAGGAGAAGTTCGAAAGAAGTTTGGCTCCTGTAGGAGTCTGACTGAAGGAGAGATCTAAAAAGAGTTCGACTTTCATAGAAGTTCGACTGAATGAGAGATCCGAACGGAGTTCAACTTCTGTAGGAGTCTATAGAAGTCCGATTGAAGGAGGGATCCAAAAGAAGTTCGGCTTCTGTAGGAGTCCGACAGAATGAGAGATTCGGAAGAAGTTTGGCTTTCGTAGAAGTCCAACTGAAGGAAAGATTTGGAAGAAGTTTGGCTCTTGTAGGAGTCTGACTGAAAGAGAGATCTGAAAGAAGTTCGGCTCTTATAGAAGTTTGACTGAAGGAGAGATCCGAAAGAAGGTCGGCTCCTATAGGAGTCTGTAGAAGTTCGACTGAAGGAGGGATCCAGAAGGAGTTCGGCTCCTGTAAGAGTCCGACTGAAGGAGAGATCTAGAAGGAGTTCAGCTTCCATAGGAGTCTATAGAAGTCCGACTAAAGGAGAAGTGCGAAAGAAGTTCGGCTAAGGTTTGATCGCTGGAGGAGAATTTTCAATCAAAACTCTTCCGTGATTGTCAGTTGCCTTAGGCTAAGCATCAGACTGAATTTTGACAGGAGCCGGATTTATCCCCAACACTAAAAAATTTAATCCTTCTATATCCTAATTAATGTACTTATCATATCTCCCAACATGAACTTTACTCATACTCAAGTAAAAGATAAAGAAATGCTCCTCATTCATGGAACAGTTACAGGGCTTTATGAGAATATTTAGAAGTATTATCCACAACTATCAATGTCATATACATGCTCATTTTGGACTTAAAGGAGGTTCTTTCAGACCATTTGTAAGTAAAGAGTATCTCATCAAAGAGTTAGTAAAAAATGTCATTGTGATATTAATATTGTCTAATAAAGTGGTTAAGTAAAGAACCCATTCTTTTTCAAAAATATCTCTTTCATCAACTCTCTATTTTTATTTCTAAATCATCTAACCCCGAGATATGCTCAGGTATTATCTTCATGCAAGTTCTTTTATTATATATTTATTATTTTATTAGTTTTGTTTGTACAGTCAGTGCAATATCTTAATTCCTTAAGCTTTCTATCTAATTCTTATAGCGAGGTTTCAGCATTGACTTCCAAACAAGTTGGCTTTAGGGTACTAGGTGTAAAACACCCCTTAGACTTACTGGCTCGAATCAAATAGGCTATAGATTAATTAAGACTGGCAGTATAACAAGCTTTTTATATTTTCTACTATTTGATGCGAATATTAATGCTTATTTAGGCAAAGAAACTCGATTACTAGGTGAAAACAATGCATAGAACTATTTTTTAAAAAAAAAGAAAAAAACTTTACATTTGTCAATATATTATATCCATACATATTCAAGAAGTAGATTCTTCTTTGATGCTAACAGGGAGGGTTAGATTTATCCAGAAATTGATTTAATTCTAACTTAACCCTTTTATTAGGTTCAATTAATATGTGATCCCTCGATATTTCAAAAACTATCTGGATGGTACATCAATTACTTATCAAATTGTATGATTAAACTAAAATCCAAAGCATGATAAGAACACAAAGGAAGAAGATAGCTCCTAATAGTATTATCATTTTTAAAAAAAATAAATTAGAGCATAATAAAATATAGGAAAATAAAGATATGGAAATGAAGGCATCTGAGGATAAAGTTTCTTCATTTCGCTCTCCCCCAACTTAGCTGACATTATCTGAAATGGAGTAGTGGCATTTAGATAGAACTCGATCAATCTAAATAAAATGTAAAAGAAATGAATTAAAAAGCAAAAGTTAGGTTGCCTTTCAAAAGCACTAAGTTTGAAATCTTCAGCTGGACTAAACTTAGATTAAGGGTCAAACATGATCAAATTCGAAGTCAAATCTTCATGGTGAATTCTATGTTGGACGATGAAAGGGCTAATTTTCTTGATATCCACCATGGTTAATAACGCATCATGAAGTTTGTAGAAAGCTTCAAGACACTCATCATTAAAAATGATGAGAGTATTCTTGGCAAGCAAGTTGCATAAAGGTTTGAAAATTTTACTAAATCTTTAATGAATCGCCTATAGAATTCGGCATGGCTGAGAAAAGATTGTACTTATCGGATAGAGATTGGAGGTAGGAGTTTTGAAATTACCTTGACCATAGCTTTATCTATCTCAATCTCCTCTCGGATATAATATGTCCTAGTATAATTTCTTCTTTAAATAAAGAATCATGAGACAATATGGTAGGAGTAGCTTCTTCCACTATCTTCTTGAATATATCTATTTCAAAGCAATTTTCAGTTTGTGGTCCTTAGGCAGCATTAAACACATTTAAGCTCAACTTTTTGTTCCCAACGATACGTCCATGACTCTTGTCCTGCAGTTGATACATGTATTGGCTGTTGCTAGACATGGTCGACTTAAAATGATGAAAATCTATCTAGGGTGGCTGTCGAATTCCATGTCTAGGATCAGAAAATCAATAGAAAAATAGAATTCATCCACTTTAACAAATTTATCAGCTAATTACAGGGTAATAAAAGTGGGTTTCAAATCTCCAAATCCAAAAAATTTATAAATTGAGCTAGAGAGAAGGTTCATACTTGCCCCTAAATCTAGAAGTGCTTTTTCAATATTAAGATCCCCTATGACACAGGAGATAATGGGGGCATCTGGGTCCTTAAGTTTGGGAGGGATGGTATGCTGAAAAACTGAGCTAGCTTGTTCAGTAAGACAGACTTTTCTTAGAATTAATTTATAATTTAGATTTATATTTTTACGTGCGTAAATCTTTTAAAAATTTGGCATAAGCCAGAACCTGTTTAATCGCATCTAAGAGAGGAAGATTTATGTGAACTTGTTTAAATAATTCTAGCATTTCATCTATCTTTTCTCCCTTCTTATTAAAAGGAAGAGGGGATTCTTGAGCACTAAAAAATGGGACTTTAAGAAGATGTACTGATGGAGTCAATTCATTCCTCAATTTTGGGTCCTCTTTATCTTTGGACGATTTGGATTCAGTCGGAGTCTGAGTTTCTGAGTTACTATGATCTTTCCACTCCTAAAAGTTATAACAAATTTGGCATGCTCTGGAAAGGTTTTATCGATGTTGGAGCTCTTGGCTATGTATTGTCTCTTTGGGTTACTAATGGATTGACTAGATAATTTTTCTTCCTCCCTCCTAATGAATGCAATAGCTAGTTGATCGATTTGGATCTCTACCTTGGCTATGGACTGAGTGTGGGAGTGGAGGATCTGGGTATTCATCTCTAGCCCTTTCAATGCTTGTAGTACCTGAAGGAAAAATCTTGATTTTTCGGATCAGGTTCGTTCAAATGTGATTGGATTAAGAGGCATATTTCAAAAATTTTC
This sequence comes from Cocos nucifera, assembly GCA_006176705.1. Lineage (NCBI taxonomy): Eukaryota > Viridiplantae > Streptophyta > Magnoliopsida > Arecales > Arecaceae > Cocos > Cocos nucifera. Next base: position 448,214 of record QRFJ01000704.1, read on the forward strand.
TCTTAGATTCTAATCAAATCTGACATTTTTCAGATCTAATTTTATGATCTGATAAATAAAAAAATTAAATTAAATTAAATCTAAATTAGTTTTACCTTAATATGGATAATTCGATTATCCGTTGATGATCTTACTGATGGTCTGAGGTTCTGGATCTAGCCACGCAAGCGTCTGACCTCTATCGGTATCCACTTGGACTGGATCTGGAGATCTTTTCCTTCTTTATCTCATCTTCAAAAATCAGATATAGATCTAATTTGGAGGATCTTCGAAACTCCTTTCGAAGATCAGCAGTTGTCTCTGCAGCGGTGCTGCCTTCTTTCTTTCTCGTCAGCCTTTTCTTATCTAAATTGCACTAATCTGAAGCCCAACTATCCTTGGGCATGGAGAGGAGAGAGATGGCTTGAAGGTGGCATGGAGAAGAAAGAGGGACAGCCTTAGGGCGTGGCTAGAAGAGGAGTCTCTAAAAAGTGGGCGCAGACAGGTCTTTATATAGACCCTGCTGTGGCATGCAGTGCCACATCACCTCAACCAATCATGTTGCTTCGTTTAATCAGATGTAAATCTAATTGATGGGATGACATCATCTAATTCAATCAGATAAGAGACCTATAGATTCATCCTAAGGTGGCGCCTAAGACTGGTCAAAGTCTATGGGTGAGGGTCACCTAGTTTGAATCTAAGAAGCAACCTGAAGTCCCATCCGTATGGGACACCAAGCGTCCCTATCCATGAGCGCACGCCATCCTAGGCGTGTGCCCTCTTCTTTCTAATTTCCAAGGAGGGGACAAGCCCTATCTACTCTTCAATAAGTGCATGACACATGGGCAGATGTCCAAGGGTCAAAGGTCCATGTTTGACCAAAGTCAAAGGACAAAAATTAATAGATGACGAAAAATGGTAGGTGTTGTCTTAAATTTACCTTATAAATTAAGACAACCTTTTTTTGATCTAAACAAGCTTCAGTCAGATCAGGTAAAGATACCTGAGTGAGCACAAACTCATTTGGCTCAGTCAAGATAACTTTTAATGATAGAAAAAGAAGAATGTTAGGTTCAATCATGTGCTAGCACGATTTTCTTGAACCTAATTGAATCTAATTCAAATCAATTGAACTGGATTAGTCTAATTAATGATATCCATATCCAAATCCTTATTTGTGTGATCCAGTTAGGTTTAGTTTTTTATGGTAATGGGATATGTAGTGATCTCCATCATCAACATCATCAAAACTCATTTTGATGGATCAGAATTCTTCTGATTCAGACAACTAGAATGATCGATCATCTAAATCATTCTAATTACTCCCAAAATTCATCAGTGACATCTAGCAGTATATGGTGGCAACCCATCAGAACTAAAAATGAACTTCTCAGTGCAGCTACTTGTATAATTAAGTTCTTCTATCTTGAGCCCCGATTAGATTAGAGTTAAGGTGAACTTGTCAAACCCTAATTTCTATCATATGATTTAATCATTTGATTCAAGTCCGATGTAAAAACCTTAATAGAAACTCTTTCTATTATTTTACTCTCTACCATGGCCATGGGCTTATGAACTTGATTCTCATGATTATCATAGGACTGCTCCTCATCCACCGAGGTAGATAGATTTCATCTTGGTGCAATCCAATTCCTATAATGAACATGCTATAGCCAACATACACCTCAAGATTCTGAATAACTAGGAGATCGAGTCATGGTGTAGTCAAACTATAACACCCTCAAGGTGAACGTTAAATGCACCTCAAGTCAAAGAACTAGACACACCACTGTAGCTTCAAATCAGTCATCGACGAGAAGGTAGACTTTCTTATGACTACTTGAGGCGGTCATGCTTAGTGCCCTCATTCTCTAATGAGTACCTGTACTCTCGCTCCGGTGTCTCTACACCATAGACTCAAGACTCATTTACTATAAAGAAGCAATTGTATACTAACTTTTCGGATCAATCACCATCCTTATGATGATCCTATGGTTATGAGCATTTTATGAGTTAATAATGAAAATTCTTATCTTAAATTTTCAACTCTTAAAAATAAGAATTATCATTACCATTAACTCAAGAAATGTATCACAGACACTAAATACACATATGTGATAGAAAATAATTTATTTTATTATTTATAGTTAAAATTATAATTTTACCTCTAGAAGCATATTACAAGTGTCAGTCAATTCTGACTTTTAGGACACACATATCTAACAAACTCCCACTTATTCTAAAGTCAACTGGCTACAAATCTAAGTCTCATCTTCTCAAGATGGGCTTCAATCTTCTGCTGGCCCAACGGCTTTGTAAGCGGATCCACCGTATTATCTGCGGAGTCGACTCTCTTGACTTCGACGTAACCCTTCTCGAGGTAATCATGGATGAGGTGGTATCGCCGCTCGATGTGTTTAGATTTTTTATGAGACCTTGACTCCTTAGGAAGGCTATGGCACCATTATTGTTGCAGTACAGAGGAATGGCATCTGATGGCATTACTTTGATTTCTATGATAAATTTTTTATACCAGAATGCCTTCTTTGCAGCTCTGATGTAGTGATGTATTCTACTTCCATGGTGGAATCTACTATTACTGTCTGCTTGAAACTTTTTCAACTGATAGCTCCACCATTGCACACAAACAGACTTCCAGATGTCGACTTTCGATCATCTATATCGAACATAAAATTTGAGTCTGTATATCCCTGAACTTGGAGTTCTCCATTACCAAAGACCAATAACATATCCTTAGTTCTTCTTAAGTACTTAAGGATACATTTCATAGAAGTCCAGTGTTCTTCATCTGGATTCGACTGATATCTGCTCGTGACACTCATAGCATGGGATATATCAGGTCGTGTACATAACATGGCAAACATGAGGCTTCCTATTGCTAAAGCATAAGGAATCTTGCTCATGCATTCTATTTCCTCATGTGTGCTAGGGCACATCTTCTTGGAAAGATGAATGCCATATCTGAAAGATACTAAATTCCTCTTAGAGTTTTCCATGCTAAACCTCTTTAGCACTTTCTCTATGTACATCTTTTGTGAAAATTCTAGCATCTTATTCGATCTATCTCTATAGACCTTAATTTTTAGAATAAAGGATGCTTCTCTTAGGTCTTTCATGGAGAATTCATTAGATAACCACATTTTAACTATGGTTAACATGGGAATATCATTCTCAATAAGGAGGATGTCATCCACGTATAATACGAGGAAGATAACAGTGCTCCTACTGACCTTTTTGAAGACACATGGCTCCTCCTCATTCTTGATGAAACCAAACATTTTGATCACATCATTAAAATAAGTATTCCAGCTCCGAGTTACTTGCTTAAGTCCATATATGGACCTTTGCAGCTTGCATATCTTATGATCATCATCACTGGATGTGAAATCTAGCGGCTGTTCCATATAGATATCTTCCTCAAGATATTCATTTAAGAATATCGTTTTCACATCTATTTGCCATATTTCATAATCGAAATAGGCTACAACAGCAAGCAATGTACGGATGGATTTTAGCATAGCTACTGGCGAAAAGGTATCCTAATAGTCAATGCCTTCATATTAACTATAACCTTTTGCCACTAATCTAGCCTTAAATGTCTCCACATTCCCATCTGCATCAATCTTTCTCTTATAAATCTATTTACACCCAATAGGTACTATACCTTCTGATGGATCTACCAAGGTCCAGACTTGGTTTGAGTGCATCGAGTCAATTTTTGACTTCATTGCTTCTAACCATTTCTCAGATTCGATATCTGATATCATCTTGTTATAGGTTTTGGGATCATCATCATGAACTCCATTTTCTACGAGGAATATTTTCTCTACTTTCTCTGAAACAATACCTAAGTACCTCTTAAGGGGACGAAAAACTCTTTCCAATCTATGAGGTGGAGGAGGTAGTGACTGGATTGGCTTAACCCGATTTGGTTCCATTTGGTCTTCAGCTCATTTTTCTTATGAGACTTTCTCATCGAGCTTGATCTGCTTTCTAATATCGCTATCTTGAATAAACTATTTTTCAAGAAAGATGGCATGTCGACTCACAATCATATTGTGATCTTTTGGAATGTAGAAATAATATTTAATGACTCCTTAGGATATCCTATGAATCAAGCTCTAAAGGACCTAAAGTCTAACTTATCCGCTTGTTGTCTTTTGACATTAGTCGAACAATCCCAAATTCTAAGATGACTCAGACTTGATTTCTTACCATGCCATATCTCATACTGTGTGGTAGGAATAATTTTAGAAGGAACCCTATTCAGTAAGTATATTGCAGTTAACAAACAGTATCTCCAAAGAAAATTAGGAAGATCTATGAAGCTCATCATGGATCGAACCATATCTAATAGGATTTGGTTCCTCCGTTCTGAGATCCCATTGAGTTGAGGTATTTTTGATAGAGTCCATTAAGAGACTATGCCATTTTACTTGAGATAGTTCAGAAATTTCTGACTAAGGTATTCACCTCCTCGATCTGATCGAAGAACCTTAATGGATTTTTCAATTTGCTTTTCTACTTTATGTCTGAATTCTTTAAACTTTTCAAATGCTTCAGACTTGTATCTCATAAGATACACATATCCATACCTAGATAAATCATCGATAAAGATTATGAAGTAGACTAAATTACCTCTAGCCGACACATCAAATGGGCCACACACATCAGCATGTACTAGGGTAAGAAGATCCATGACCCTTTCTCCATGTCCTACAAAAGAAAGCTTAGTCATTTTGTCATGAAGACAGGATTCATAAATTGGATATGACTCAAAAGTTAACAAACTCAATAGCTCAATTTTCTCTAATTTGTTAATCTTATCTTCTACTATATGACCTAATCTTAGATGCCATAGATGCCTATCGTTTGGACTATCCCTAATTTATTTTGATTTTATGGCAATCACATTTTGCTTGAAATTAAAAATAGATACATCAACATGTAACTGATAAAGATCATTAATAAGAAAACCACTTGTAATTTTATTTCTTTCATAAAGAATGTTACAATGGTCCTTAAGAAAATTAATTACATAGCCTTCTAATGCAAGGCAAGAAATAGAAATCAAATTTCTGCTTACTGTAGGCACATAATAACAGTCTTTTAATACTAAGTCTAAATCAGATGGTAGTCGAAGAGGATATGTTCCCATGACCACGACAGCAACTCTTGCTCCATTTTCGATGCGTAGGATCATCTCACCATCCCTCAGCCTCCTGCTATCCTCAAGATCCTGCATGAAAGTACACAAGTGAGTACTAGAATCAGAGTAAAGCATCCAACTGGATGCAGAAAAAATCGTAAGGTTAGACTCAATAACGAGCATACCTCCAGAAGGACCTATCTCCTTCTTCTTTAGGGTGGTCAGGTAAGTAGGGCAGTTCTACTTTCAGTGGCTGTCATTGTTGTAATGAAAATATTTTTCTTTGTCAGCAACTTTTTTCTTCAGCTTTATCATTTTCTTCTTTCCTCCTTCCATCTTCTGCTTTTTCGCAGACTTCTTCTTCTTTAGAAAAGACTTTCTCTTGGAAGAAGTCCGTTCCATAGCAAGTACTGAGCTTTTAGAACCTTTCATGGAAAGCTCAGCGGTAACCAGCATGTTCATAAATTTGGCCAAGGAATTTTGAAGTTTATGCATATGGTAGTTCATGATGAACTACCCATACGCATCAGTCAAGGATTGTAGAATTATATCATTCTGCAGATCCAAGTCCAACCTCACTCTGAGCTTTTCAAGCTCTTCCAAGTTCTTGATCATCATCAGACAATGATCTTGGACTGACTGCCCATCATGCATCTTAGCCTTCAACAGTCGTTTAGTGACTTGATACTTGGCTACGCGACTCTGTTCACCAAACATCTCCTATAGGTGAGCTAACATTTGACGAGCAATCCTGATATCTTCATGTTGGTGCTGAAGTTCATCAGACATCAAGCCCAACATGTAGTATTTGATCTTATTATCTTCATCTGTCCACTTATCCAGAGATGCTCTCTGCTCAGCGGATGGACGAGCTGGTAAGGTGGAAGAATCCTGGTCCAATACATGAGTTAACTTCTTAGAACACAAAATAATTTTGATGTTCCAAAGCCAATCCTTGTAATTTGATCCGATCAGTCTATGGGTGTCCAGGATTCATGCTAGTAGGTTGGATACAGATATTTTCTATAGAGAGTCAAAGTTTTTAGTTAGATATTATAATTAAGACTTAATCAATTTATTTAAAAATTTTATTTTTAAATAAATTAGCTTTCACTATTTTTTTGGATCCCTATATTTCTTCTGTAGAGATGCAAAAATCTCTATGATTACTGATTTCTAGTGGATGGTGCAGTCCCACCGACTTACTCATCACCTCACCTAACAGTTATTGATGATGGGTTAGCCAATGAGTGAATAATTCTTGTTCAATGATTCTCTAATCATGATACATCCAATCTTGATCTCTAATTCATGAATCTCATCATGTCTAGAATATTGATCCACTCCTTAGTTAAGTCAGACCCACCATTTGCATAAATTGGATTCCTAATTGAGTTTCTCACCGTATCCAAAATATTGAGCCCAATTCATTCTCCAGTCTGTAGCATCCAATGCCTAATCGACATGGTTATATCTTTTCGGTGCAACTGAGCCATTGTAACCAACCGAGAACAATCAACCTCGAAAAGGGCCCGCACATCTACAGTGATGGAAGATCTTAGACTTAATCTTTTCTCAGGAAGAGTTGATTTAAGTCTCATTAAACTAGACTTAACATAGTCATAACCATTATGACTAACCTAGTGGCATGGATTAGCTCGGATTATTGACCACCTCATATCAGAACTGAGTCAACAAACATGATCAGGTAAGTGAGACCGATGGAAGGGATATGCCATTAACTCGATAGAATGCATTTGAGTCGAGTAGCTTCCAATTAAAAATCAGTCGATCGTATCTGCCAAACTTACCTTAGATACCAAATTGTTGAGCCAGAATCAATCGGATTAGCCTATAATCCAGACTTTAACCATTGAGCCTAATTAAGTCTTAGCTTGATCGATCACTCACGTGACTCGAGCTTGACCTAGATTTAATCCTATTAGGCTGGTCAATTTAAGCATTGTTGATCCCATCTAACCAACTCTTGATTCGATTTGATCAACTGGTAGACCTAATTGAGCTACCCAAGCCCGAATCCAATTTTATGAACATGTCTTAGATCTAAAAATTTTTAATTTTAGACCTAATATATTTTATAATCTTAATTCTTAATTAAGTTTAGGATTCAAAAATAAAATATGCAAATAAGATCCTAGGGTTTCAGGATCTAAGATTTTGCAGAAAGTAAGTTTTCAATTTTTGATTAAGGACGAACGCACAGCACCCCTACACATCATAAGAATACCCCATCGAATGAGAGGAGAAGATCTTTAAATTCTACTTTGTTCTTATGACCAGACGGCCAAGGGGAACGCCTTAATTAGAAATACAACTAATCTACAAAAACTAATTAGATCTAAGCATATATCTCATATAAAAAAATTAATCTAATTAAAATATATTTTGTATATATCATATCATACATATTTTTTAGATCTAAATTATCTCATAATTATCTAAAAAATTAAATTTAAATTTGATCTCATCAAATAAAATTTAATCTAGACTCTATTGTAGAACTATTCTACAACTTGTCTAAACATGCAACTATCATATCTCATATGAATAAATTTAATTTAATTTATTTTTTATTTTTAGATCTGATTATAATATTTATAAAATAAATAGATCAAAAAATAATAAATAAATAGATCTAAAAATTAAATTTAATTAAATAAAAATTATGATTATACTAGACTATACGTAGAATAATTCTATTTCTAGTCTAGTCATGTATCTCATACATTTTAGATCTAGATTAATTAATTTTAATTTTTTAATTTTTTTAATTTTAGATCTAATCATATCTCATGTGATATCTAAAATTACTAATTTATTAGATTAAATTAAATCTAAATAAATTTTATAAGAACCTGATTCTGATATCAGTTGAAGAAAAAATCCTGATTTTCTGGATCAGATTCGTTCAAATCTGATTGGATCGAGAGATATATTTCAAAAATTTTTTCTTAGATCCTAATCAAATCTGATATTTTTCAAATTTGATTTTATGATCTGATAAATAAAAAAATTAAATTAAATTAAATCTAAATTAATTTTACCTTGATATGGGTGATCCGATTACCCGTTGATGATCTTGCTGATTGCCTGAGGTTCTTGATCTAGCCACACAAGCGCCTGGCCTCTATCGGTATCCACTCAGGCTGGATCTGAAGATCTTCTTCTTCTTTATCTCATCTTCAAAAATTAGATCTGGATCTAATTTGGAGGATCTTCAAAACTCCTTTCGAAGATTAGCAGTTGTCTCTACAGCGATGCTGCCTTCTTCCTTTTTTGTCAGTCTTTTCTTGTCTGAATCGCACTAATCTGAAGTCCAACTATCCTTGGGCATGAAGAGGAGAGAGATGGCCTAAAGGTGGCATGGAGAAAGGAGAGGGACAATCTTGGGGCATGGTTAGAAGAGGAGTCTCTAAAAAGTAGGTGCAGATAGGTCTTTATATAGACCCTGCTGCGCCATACAGTGCCACATCACCTCGGCTAATCACGTTGCTTCGTTTAATCAGATCTAAATCTGATTGATGAGATGACATCACCTGATCCAATCGGATGAGAGATCCATAGATTCATCCTAAGGTGGCGCCTAAGACTAATCAAAGTCTGTAGGTGAGGGTCACCTAGTTTGAATCCAAGAAGCAACCTAGAGTTCCATCCATATGAAACTCCAGACGTCCCTATCCATGGATGCACGCCATCCTAGGCGTGCGTCCCCTCTTTTTTAATTTTTAGAGAGGAGACAAGCCCCTATCTGCTCTTCAATAAGTGCATGACATATGGACAGATGTCCAAGGGTCAAAGGTCAATGTTTGACCAAAGTCAAAGGAAAAGAATTAGCAGATGACGAAAAATGATAGGTGTTATATTAAATTTATCTCATAAATTAAGATAATCCTTTTCTGACCTAGACAAGCTCCAGTCAGACCAGGTAAAGGTACCTGAGTGAGCACAAACTCATTTGGTTCAGTTGAGATAACTTTTAATGATAAAAAAAAGAAGAATGTTAGGTTCAATCGTGTGCTAGCATGATTTTTTTGAACCTAATTGAATCTAATTTAAATTAATTGAACTAGATTAATTCAATTGATAATATTCAGATCCAAACTTTTGTTTGTGTGACTCAGTTAGGTTCAGTTCTGTATGATAATGGGATATGTAGTGATCTCCATCATTAACATCATCGAAACTTCTTTCGATGGATCAGAACTCTTTTAATTCAGACAACTAAAATGATCGATCATCTAAATTATTCTAATTGCTCTCAAAATCCATCAGTGTCACCTAGCAATATATGGTGGCAATCCATCAGAACTAAAAACGAACCTCTTGGTGTAGCTACTTGTGTGATTAAATTTGTCTATCTTGAGCTCCGATCAGATTAGGATTAAGATAAACTCATCAAATTCTAATTTCTATCATATAATTTAATAATTTGATTCAAGTCCAATGTAAAAATCTTAATAGAAATTCTTTCTATTATTTCACTCTCTATCATGACCATGAGCTTATGGACTTGATTCTCATGATCATCACAGGGCAGCTTTTCATCCACCAAGATAGATAGATTTTATCTTGGTGTAATCCAATTTCTACAATAAACATGCTATAGTCAATATATACCTCAAGATTTCGAATGGCTAGGAGATCGAATCATGGTGTAGTCAAACTATAACACCCTCAAGGTAAACTGCCGATGTACCTCAGATCAAAGAATCAGACACACCACTGTAGCTTCGAGTCAGTCATCGACGAGAAGGTAGACTTTCTTATGACTACTCGAGGTAGTCATGCTTAGTACCCTCGTTCTCTAACGAGCATCTGTACTCTCACTCCGATGTCTCTACACCATAGACTCAAGACTCATCTACTATAAAGAAGCGATTGTACACTAATCTTTTAGATCAATCACCATCCTCATGATGATCCTATGGTCAGGAGCATTTTATTAGTTAATAATGAAAATTTTTATCTTAAATTTTCAATCTTTAAAAATAAGAATTGTCATTATCATTAATTCAAGGGATGTATCACAAATACTAAATACACATATGTGATAGAAAATAATTTATTTTATTATTTATAATCAAAATTATAATTTTATCCTTAGAAATGTATTATAAGTATCGATCAATTCTGGCTTCTAGGGCACACATATCTAACAAATTTTTCTTCAAAAGCCATGTTTTGGACCATTGGAGAGGGCTAAGGAACATTTTGAAATTATGGATAGGGTGTGTGCCTATAAGTCATGCCTGGATAACTTGGTCTTTAGGTAGTTGGGTTTACTACTGGTTGTGATTTTCATGAAAAATTTGGATGATTTCTCCTACCTAGATTGTAAGTATTGAAAAAAGGGTTATTTCCTAGTCTATAAGCAATTTTAGTTTGAGCTTGCTGAACTTGTTCTTGTACAAACTCAGAAAATTAAGATTGGATTAGGCATTCACTCACAAAGTGGGTGAGACTCGAACATAAAGCACAAACATCTGAGAGCATCCACCACCTTATTTTCAGCACCTGAATAATGTTTGATCACATAGAAAAATTGTTGTTAATAAGCAGTCCACTTGGCATGCTTGGAACTTAGGTACCTCTCAGAATTAAGATACTTCAATGCCTCATGGTCAGAATATAAGATGAATTCCTTATAAGATAAATAATGCTTCCAGTGCTTAACGGCTTGGACTATAGTGTTGAACTTGAGGTCATAAGTCGAGTATTTGTCCTTTGCTTCATTGAGTTTCTCATTATAATAAGCAACAGGATGCCCTTGTTGACTAAGGATTGCACCAATGCCAACATGTGATGCATCACAAGCAAGCTCAAAAACCTCATCAAAATCTAAAATTTTCAAGGTAGATGTTTCTATCATCTTTATCTTTATTTCTTGAAAAGCCTGATCAGCTGCTCTCATTCGCACAAAATTTTCTTTCTTGGGGCATTCTATAATTGGTGCCATGATGGAACTAAAATTGTGAATGAAACGTCGATATAAAGTGGCTAATCCATTGAAGCTTCTTACTTCACTTAAGTTGGTTAGTGTAGACTAATCAAGAATAGTCTTCACCTTTTCAGGATCAGCCTTAATGCCTTCAAAAGAAATAATAAATCTCAAGAAACTGACAGAATCGGTTAAAAATGCACACTTCTTCAAATTGATATAGAACTTCTCCAACCGTAAAATCATCCAAACCTTTCTGAGGTGAGTCAAGCGCTGCTCTATGTTGCTGTTGTAAATCAGTATATCATCGAAGTATACCGCCACAAATGGAAAGGAAAGCCAAATGGAAAGGTGCTTGAAATGAGAGATACATGAAGTTTCTTGTCAAATGGAAAGGAAAGCCAATTCTGAGAGTACTTGGATTACTACTTCCAATTTTCAATGCTGCGACCAAGAACTTTTTGATTGATATCAAGCTTTTCACTCATCGAAGATGAGTTATTTCTAAGAGGGGGAGGATTGATGGAAAATAAGTTTGATGGTTTCCCGGATATATTTTTAGCAGATATTTTCTTACATTGAATATTCAAAAGTAGTGTGGCGGAAGCAGGGAAGTTTAATCGATTGATAGGTAAATTGGAATCGACGGAGTTGAATGCCACTAACAAAAGAAGATTCACGAGAAATACCTAGCTTAGCAAAAGCTTGATCGCTGCTTTGTTTCTATTAATTGAAACCTGGATTTTCCAAAGGCAAATCTACTGATGCTTCTGATCATACACCACTTCTACTAAATTTATCTTGTCGACACTCGGTCCCGAGTAATAGAGGTACAGAATATGTGGTATAATTACCCCGATTTGGAACAAAAAATAAGACACCGGTGGTCATCCAGTCCGAGAAGTTCAGATGTGGGGATGCTGAAACTCCAGCTACTTCGCTAAAACCTCAGGCGGTGGAGTGTGGAGCAGGTGGGTAACATAATGCAAAAGAAAAAAAGAGATCTTGGAGATTATTGAATGATTGGACGTTATAGAGGAAGAAAGGCCATTGACAATCACAGAACAAGATGAAACAAGGAACAAGAAATCCCATTTAGAGAAAGTATTATTGCAGGAAGAGCCATATTGGCAAAAGAGATCTTGTATACAGTGGATTAAGGAAGGGGGCTGAAATACTAAGTTCTTCCACCTTAGTGCTTCAAAGAGGTGCCAAAAAAAATACCATCTCTGAGATCATGGATCATGGAAGGTCGTTGCATAACCTAGAGGACATCCATTCTATCTTTCACTCTTATTGCTCATCCATGTTTTGCTCTACTAATGACTTATTGGTTGAAGCTAGGTGGGAGGAGCTGCACCCTGAAATGGGAGTCAATCTTCATCAACTAGATCAGGATATATCGGCGGAAGAGGTAAAGTATGGCCAAAAACAAAACACCGGGGCCCGATGGCTTCCCTATGTCTTTTTATCAGAGTACTGGGAGATAATTGGTGAAGATATTATAAATGTTATTAAGGCCATCGCATGGATGCTTCCAGATTTAACTTTTCATTCCTCACCTTAATTCCAAAAATTGCAAACACTCCCACTGTTGAATATTAATTATAGGCCAATCTGTTTAAAGCATGCAATCATCGATATTTTTTCCAAAATATTGGCCAAGTGGTTAAGCAAATTTATTAGCAAGCTTGTCTCCCCAATATAAATAGCTTTCATTTCAAAGGGAGACTCATCTTTGAAAGCTTCAGGAGTCCTTGCAGGATGCAAAAGAAGTAAGAACATATGCAAGGTTGATTTTGATAATGCCTTCGGCTCGATTTCATGGAAATTTCTTTTGGAAATGTTGATACACCGTAGGTTTGGTCCGAGGTGGATTTCTTGGATTAGGATCATCCTTCATGATCCTAAGTCGGCTCTTATCATCAATGGCCAACAAGGAAGATGGTTCATGAGTAAGAAGGGGCATCCTATCTCTCCTCTTCTCTTTATACCGGTAGCAGATACATTGGAACGAGTACTCCTGAAAGGTGGCTTCTAAGAATCTATTTGTAGGAATTGGTTTGTTACAGAATATTGGGCAAGTTGATTGTACCCAGTTCGCTGATGACAATTATTCCAAACAGCACATTCAACACCTGAAGTTAATTATTTATGCCTTTGAGTTGATGACTAGGTTGAAAGTTAACTTTCTTCAAACCAAAGTATTGGGGATAGGCATTTCAAGTAATGAGACAGCCATTGCTACAGACCTGTTGTAATACCCCATAACATTATGAATCTCAAAGCACCCATAAAAATATAAAAAATAAAAAAAGAAAGAGAAAAACAAAGAGAAAACTTCCAATAGGAGCCTTCTTTTCTTCTCTTCCATGGACTCCGATCGGAGTTGAAATCCAAATTTGGGGAGGAGTCCAACTCTTCCCCCTCCACCTCTATACAAAGGGGAGACATCTTCCCATCCTTCCTACCAGAGATCAAGCCCAATTGGAGCAGAAATTGCGCTCGAGTTTTCTTATCGAAAGTCGTCTTTATGCCCACTGCATTTCAGCCTTAACATCGCTAGAAAAGTCAAAGTAACATTTGCTTGTTGGATTGTCTAACTTATTATTCTATATTTTAATTTTTTACGAATTCAAAAGATCAACTTGATTCGGAAATTTAATATAAGAGAGTAAATTAGAAGCAAAATTCAATATCTTTATTTAGATTAAGATTTATTGAACTTTGATATAAAACTATAAAATTTTATTTTATAAAATATTTAATTTAATTATTTAAAATATTATTTATTTGAATTTTTATGCCGTCATTATCTTATAATATCATGATAGAATGCCTAACATGCTTGTCGGAAGAGTTCTCTAAGTATGCAGTGGTTGTCATGTCCCCTGTTGGGGATGACGTGATACCCGTTCGCTTATATGGGTATTCCTCTTGGTTACAAAGCCCTAAATGTTTCTGGTTAGAGTTTTTTCGCGCATTAGATTGGTAAGAGGCTTGCTCGGTGGAAAAAATGTTCTCCAGCTCTTTCTGGGCATTTGGAGTCGATAAATTCGGTTCTTAGAGCTGTTCCCTTGTGTTGGATGTTGGTGATGCAAAAACCAGTTGCCATCATTAAGAAAATCGATGGTTTATGCAGGGCTTTTGTATAGAACAATTCGAGTAACGGAGGTAGAATCAGACACTTAGTTAGCTGGAGCAGGCCAAAATTCCTGGGAGGTCTCGGCATCAAAAATCTTAGAATTCAAAACACAGCTTTGCTCGTGAAGTGGTGGTTGGTTTAAGCTTCACGACGAAACGGACCGTCCATGGAGTCCTTTGATCCAGAAAATTTACCATACGACGACCACACCGGGCGATCCCCCTTGAGGAGCATTAAATTAAGCCGCTTCACCTTTCTAGAAGAGTGTGCTAAGGATCGATAAAGGAATTGGCTCGACTCTTTTCTATCATTAATGTAGGTAATGGTCTGATAAAACACCGCTTCTTCGGCGATTTCCTCATCGTTACATGGTTGCACATCAAACTTCTCGGTCGATCCATCACTGTCGCAACATTTAGTTAAATGCTGGTCTACGCTCTTCAGACAGCCACTACGTTCATTTCAGCAGCAGCCAGTGAGCTCCAGTCTCTAGAAGGTTCGGAGAGACATCCCCTACTTGGGACGGACAAAGATAAATGATGCTGGAAACGGCACTCCTCCGGATCCTTCTCGGTAAAGAGATGCCATCCCTTCAAGATAGATGGTGGAATAATCTCTTTCTTCAGCAAAATCATTTGGAAAACACGGTTACGTGAGAAACTTAAAAGTTTTTTAATTGCTCGCTCAAAAAAGAGGCATTCAAGGTCCCCTCACCTCAAAATGGTGCAATACCAATCGGTAGGCATCATCTCCTTAGCTTTTGCCACAGCGCTCTCCCTGTAAACAATCGAGCGGAATTACATAGCAGGGATTGGTGAACCTCTGTGTAAACTATGGTTCGAAGCTATGTACGAGGAATGGGAGAGGTGGGTTGCCAGAAATCTCGAGTAATATTTAGTAAATAAACTATTTCCTGGTGATGCGCACGCACCTTGGAGAAATTCTACCATTGGCAAAATATTTTGTGAGTTTTGATCGGCTCTTTTCATCTCATAATCAATCAGAATTACTAATTAACGAAGAAACAACTGATGTATGATTTTTTTTTTTTTTTTTAACGTCTGCGATGAAATAAATCTACATAGTTTAGAATCAGGTAATATGTAAATGATGGGTTGGTACTTTGCTGGGGAATGCGTTTGCACCGTGGCTTCCTTTTTGGTATTATAATGCTATACCACGTAATATAAACCTCTTACTTCCTCCAATTTTTCTCGAAAAAATACGATAGAATTTAGCACAACCAAGGTAAAAGAGAGAGATTTTGAAGGCATTATTTTATTAGTATTGGGAATAAACAATATTTGCAGCTCGTGGATGATGTTCCAAAGCCACTATTAATCCTTTGGGTGCTTAATTATGCAGTATCACAATATAAATTGTGTAATGGATGAATTAAAATTCAAACCAATAATGTAGCAAGCATGATCAGACCAACCAAAGTAAATTATTTAGACATGTATGATGATAGCATAAGAAAAAAAACATAGCATGTATTTCAATAATTTTAATAATTTCCGAGTTTCTAAACGGCCATCCGGAATGGGCGGTCATACAAATCTCTTGATGCCTATTTGCCAATGCAAAGGTCAAAGAGCCCAATCAAAGCCCTTCTTCCGGCCATTAGAAGCATTAATTCAAGTTTTAACGATGGTGAATTCTAATATTAGCAAACCAAACATCTTCTTTGCACCATGTTAATGACAGACGATGATGAGAGTTCCTCCAACCATCGATGGATGATTGGGGATGACACCAGGCTTATCATGTCGATGATGGATGATGAAGTCCCTCCTGCCTAAGGCTTCTTATCTATTTGCTCACAAGAGACGGGCATCTGTGTTGGACTTGAGTCCTTGCGAAATCTCGCCTCTCCTTAGTGGATTAATCCGTGCGAAATCCTCTAGCAATCCACTGCCCATTACGGTTGGCAATGCTGAAATATTTAACTTGTTTCAATTTATTGTATATTTACTAAAACAGTTGGATTCAAAAATAAACTTCCGATCCGTTTAATTAATAAATCGAGTTCAAACTAAACAGGTTTCGATCATTCCTGTATCCGTTCCGACCTAATCCGTTTGCCATCGTATGCTTATAACCCAACAAAATAAAATCAGAAGGAAAAAAATAAAAGAACACTTCTATGCTAGTCGGACTACTGCAACCACCGATTCGTCGTCCAGCGAGAACCTCTGTTTGAAAATAGTAGCCGATTTGAGGATTTTGTTGGCTTTAAGTTTCTTTTAGGATCAATATAAGCAAAATTTAATTTTTATAATTCAAGTGGCCACAATTTTTTTGATTATACCCAAGAGGTCTGAGTTTTAGGGAGAAATTTATCGAAAAGATCAATAGGAGAGGTTTGTCGAGGGCATTTTGACAACAGCTGAAAACTTGAAAAATTATTAGTGTACCGTAGAATAGGGGCGTTGTGAGAATATCGAGAGTTTTTACGTTGCTTATTCCCACACTTATATAGCTTTTTAGGGTTTTGATAATTAGAGAATGCTATTGATGAAGCCCAAACCCTATCTCTTGGCCCCACGTAGCATACCAAGGCTTTATTGTTAGTATTTCTCAATTGCGGTCAAACTTGAGGTGCTGGTTTATGCTTGTTCTGTTCCAAAAACTACTTGGTTGCCAAAGGAAAAAAGCGGAAACAAAGAAAACAACCATTTACTTGTGAAGGTTCCACGTGTTCCTCAACTGGGGCACGGAGGCAACAACAATTAATATTCTTCTTTAATAAAGTGATCTGCATAATTCAATAAATTTTGGGAAGTCAAAATGCCAGCCTGTTTTCTTTAGACAGAAAACAGTACTATAATTATTGCCATGTAGTGGGTTAGATATTATTTATTTATATAAGTCAATGACATTGCCAGACAAACGCTAGCCCGTTTTCTCCAGCATCTACCGACTGATGTGAGAGAGTAAGTGCATGAATCTGAATGTACCGGTTGGTGTTAGTGTTTTTAAATATTAACATAATTCTAGATTTGTAATAGGTGGTTCTCCTTGAGAGAAGAAAATCACATTGTTCAAAGTTTAGTTATTATTTTGAGGGTCATCTCTACTTGCTTGTTTCGGCCATTTCGGTAAGTTAAGTAAAAGGGATGGACTTTGTCAAATTTTTAGATTTTTTCTTCTAAATAAGATAATGTAAAATGATTTAACAACTTGGCCCCGTCCGTGGTTAACTCAGGCATGGTCTACGAATAAAGATAAAAATTTATGACCCAACCTATTAATCTGATTTAGAAATAATTTATTTTAAATAAATTTAGATTGGATATAAATGGATTTGAGTTGTAGATGGATCAATTTATATGGACCTATTTATGGAATAGATTGGATTTAGATTTAGACCTTCAGATCCGTTTAATCTATTTTATCCTCATTAATAATTAGATTAGTTCATAATCCGATCCAATTTATCTATTTAAGATCTATTTAGTCTATTTAAAATATTCTTAATTCATTTCTTTTTAGTTTAATCCGATCCGCTTAATATATTTAACCTATTTAAATAATTTTAGTCCATTTAAAACATACTTAAACTATTTAATCTGATTGGCATATTTAATCAACAAGTTATGTGAAATTATCTATTTAATTAATAGATCGGATTTTGATCTTTATATTATCTATTTTGTCGTTCAGGTTGATGAATTGTTAATCCGAGCCGATCTATATCTGATGACCCCATTACCCCTAGCTACGAAACGGCCAAAACTCTTAACATTTTTTAGAGCTCAGCCAAATAAAGATAAGCTAGAAGGAAGGTTTTGTTATATGATGGCAATAATTTGTTTTTCCCATCGATGACAAAATTACGAATGAAATATGTCATGGCCGTCCAACTAATTTGTCTGCTAGTCCAAGAAAAATATGTCGTGGAAATAAAGACAAAGAGAATTAAATTAATTATGGGCTCAACCTCCGATGCTTGCGTTGCCCGCCCAAAAGAAAACAAAATACCACGGAACACGTTGCTTGCGAAGCGTTTGGGCTCACGCCACCATGTTAGAATACGATGCAAGTTGTATTGGTACGACTAGGCAAACGGATTTGAATAAAGTTTAGGATCACCATCCAAGTCTTTTTGGTACTTTTCTTTTGTGAATAAAGTTTACAACATGATTCAAGCCGTATTAGATCAGCATCCGAGTCCTTTGCACTTCACCTAATGCCTTTCTCTTGGTAATAAACTAGACACTGATTGCATGATCATAGATTTCGTACAAAACTTAAAATTTGGAAATATGTAAGCAAACTACCCATATATACTACCAAATAGGTGTTGCGTGTGTTGCATATATGGTGGTCTTCTGTTGCCTTGATTCACAATTTACCATTAAGGAGGAGAGAATTAATAAATTTATATGTTCATTATTTTTGATAAATTCATCAAGGTACTGATGCTGAAAAGCATAAAAAATTGCATACATGTTATGAAAAAGAGAAATTGCATAGAATACACCATTTAGTGTTGCTTTTACGGCTCAAGTAGATTAATTAACCCATGTAAAAATCTGGTCCATTGCCACACATTTGCACACCCAATTGGGAACAAAAATCCTCCAGCGCACACATCATAGAAGATTATATGGAGTGCGTTTTCTTTTATGCCAAGTATCCTATCACATCCATATTAAAGTAGAAAGTCAAAGACTTTAAGTGGGATGGGACTTCACCTATTAACATTGTTCGTCTATTTCATGTCATGACACCAAAAATTAAAAAAAAAAACGGGTTAGGTTGTCCCTCCGTATCCTTCTGCTCTTCCTCGTCGGGCCATGGCCTTCTCCCTCCATTCATTCATGAGGTCTTTCCCTCGGTTCCTTTCTCGTTTGAATCTCCATCCCTAGTATATATCAAGTGACTGGACTAAATACTAGTGAATATTATATTTTCTAAATTATGTATCAATATACTTAAAAAGATATATTAAATTTATATATATATTAAAAAAATGTATAGTATTATGTATTAGAAATCAATTGTGTATGCATCATCTAAATATATGCCATATATATATTAATAAATAAAATATTTTAAAAATTATATATCAATTTGCCTAGATCGATATCGATTTGTTTGGAGATGTACTATATTGGATTGTTATTGGATATATATCAAAGAAGTTAAAATATGTATGAGAAACATGTCAAGTAGGTATCAATATATATTATATACTGATGGATATGATATTGTAGAAACTATTTATCAATTTATTTAAATATATATTAATTTTTTAAATATATATATTAGGTCACTGTTGGACATCTATCAAAGAAGCTTCAAGTATATAGCAGATATCCATTAAATATGTATCATCTAGATATATATTATATATTAATGAACATGATATTCTAAAAATTATATATTAATTTGCTTGAAGATGTATATAAGTCATTGGATGATTATTTTATTCAATATATATCATCCGATCATATGCTTATATTGATAAATATAATGATCATGAGGATGAAGAGACTACAAATTTTGGAGGGGAAAGGAACTCATGGAGGAAGAGAAAGGCTTCATTGATATATAGAAGAGTGGCTTGAGGAGAAAGAAGAGAAGGATATGGATGCTTTGCTTGTTTTTTTTTTTTTTATTAAGTCACAGAATGGATAGATTCTATTAGTAAGAGTAGTTTCATTCCGCTCTGACTATTTGATTTCTACTTTAATAAGATCGATGCGATAGGATGTATGATTAAAAAGGAAGATCGCTCCGTATGATCTCCTTTGATTCATGGATGACTTTTGTTTCCTAGTTAGGATGTGTTACTCAATAATTCGAATAGAGTCTGTTCTTATTTGTACTTGTTGGTGCAGAAATCCATCGCCGCCGGAGGTCGCCGCAATCGAGGCCGCTGGGCGCCGCCGGGGACCTGCAAAACGAAGTCCCGTCCGGAACCGATGGGGTGGTGGCTCCGGCAGGACCCTCCGACGGTCAAGTTAGCTTTCGGCCAACAGTAATGGAGTGCTCGGAATGAGTTCCGGAGCTTAGAGATGCGGAGGAGAGCTTAGAGAGTCGAGAGTTCAGAGAGCTTAGCCTTAGTATGTCGGGAGGGGTCCTTTTATAGCGGAGCTTAGTTGATGGTGACGGCTGTGCCGTCTGGCAGAGAGTCGTCGAGCAGCATGGAGTTTGGTACGGAGAGGAAGGCGTCGTCTGGTAGATCGTGGGAGCCATACCGGCGAGCCGTGGGCCGCGTGGAATTCGGTACGGAGAGGAAGGCGTCGTCCGGTAGATCGTGGGAGCCATACCGGCGAGCCGTGGGCCGCATGGAGTCCGGTACGGAGAGGAAGGCGTCGTCCGGTTTTGCTGCAGGCGATAGTTCGTCCAATGGAGTTCGGACTTGTAACAGAGTTCGGTCGAGGGGGAAGCTGGGGAAGTTCGTCTGGCTGAAGGGTCGGCCGTCTGTAGAGTTCGGCCGCTGAGAGGCCCGAAGAAGCTCGACTGGCCAGTTGAAGGACTTCGGTTGCTAGTTGGTTCGGCCAGGGCTCGCTGAGGAGTTCGGTTCGAAGGAGTTCGGCTGCACGGGCTCGCCTGGGGTCGGTCCGAAGGAGTTCGACCGTGGGAAGTCCGAAGGAGTTCGGCTGCACGGGCTCGCCTGGGGTCGGTCCGAAGGAGTTCGGCCGTGGGAAGTCCGAAGGAGTTCGGCTGCACGAGCTCGCCTGGGGTCGGTCCGAAGGAGTTCGGCCGTGGGAAAGTCCGAAGGAGTTCGGCGCATGGGCTCACCTGGGGTCGGTCCGAAGGAGTTCGGCCGTGGGAAGTCCGAAGGAGTTTGGCTGCACGGGCTCGCCTGGGGTCGGTCCGAAGGAGTTCGGCCGTGGGGCCCGAAGGAGTTCGGCCGTGGGGCCCGAAGGAGTTCGGGCTCGTAGGAGAGTTCGGCTGAAGGGAAAACTCGGGAGGAGCTCGGATGGCCGAACGGGCATCTGGGAGGAGTCCGTCTCCCGAAGAAGTCCAGCCGCTTGGAGTCCAAGGAGCTCGGCCGTCAGGAAGTTCGGCCGGCGGTGGAAGTTCGTCCTCTAGGCAGTTCGGCCCGGACCTTGGCGCAGGGGAGTTCGGCCTCTAGGCAGTTCGGCCTGGACCTTGGCGCAGGGGAGTTCGGCCTCTAGGCAGTTCGGCCGTGGTAGGGGCTCGGCCTGGCGCCTGGCGCTAAAGCTCTTCAGCGGCTACTGGTTACATTGGGCTGAGCGTCGGGCCGGGCTTCGGCAGGAGCGGGATTTATCCCCAACAATAGCCCCCCCACTCCCGAGTTCAAAAATTGAAGGAAGGGAGTACCAAAACAGGCGACTGCCGAAGTCTCCTTCCAGGCTCCGCATTTGTTGCAGCTGAAGCTCGGGGATGTCTCATCTCCAGCCAAGATTGACGCTGAAGTTGAGGCTGAGGCTTGGGGGAGACCTCATCTTCAGTCGATGTTTGGAGTTGAAATGGAACTCGTTTCCGGCTAAAGTCGATGAAGCTGATGTTGAAGCCGAAGTAAGACTCGCCTCCTTCGGTCGAGGTCGGATTTGAGCTCCTCGGGGGCGACATTATCTTCGTCAGTTGAAGTCGACTCGAGGGAGACCTCCTATCTTGCAGCCGAGGTTAAAGTGCGCGCTCGGGGGAGATCTTATCTCCTACGGCCGAGCTTGAAGTTGCGCGCTCGGAGGGAGATCTTATCTCCTGCAGCCGAAGTGAAGTGCGCGCTCGGGGGAGATCTTATCTCCCGCAGCCGAAGTGAAGTGCGCGCTCGGGGAGATCTTATCTCCGAAGTGAAGTGCGCGCTCGGGGGAGATCTTATCTCCTGCAGCCGAAGTGAAGTGCGCGCTCGGGGGAGATCTTATCTCCTGCAGTCGAAGCGAAGTGCGCGCTCGGGGGAGATCTTATCTCTCCTGCAGCGAAGTGAAGTGCGCGCTCGGGGAGATCTTATCTCCTGCAGCCGAAGTGAAGTGCGCGCTCGGGGGAGATCTTATCTCCCGCAGCCGAAGTGAAGTGCGGCTCGGGGAGATCTTATCTCCTGCCGAAGCCGCTCGGGGAGATCTTATCTCCTGCAGCCGAAGCTGCGCGCTCGGGGGAGATCTTATCTCCTGCAGCCGAAGTGAAGTGCGCGCTCGGGGGAGTCTTATCTCCTGCAGCCGAAGCGAAGTGCGCGGTTCGGGGGATCTTATCGATGAAGTGCGCTCGGGGAGATCTTATCTCCCACAGCCGAAGTGAAGTGCGCGCTCGGGGGAATCTTTCTCCTGCAGCCAAGCGAAGTGCGCGCTAGAGATCTTATCTCCTCAGCCGAAGCGAAGTGCGCGCTCGGGTAGAATCTTATCTCTGCAGCCGAGTAAGGCGCGCTCGGGGAGATCTTTATCTCCTGCAGCCGAAGTGAAGTGCGCGCTCGGGGAGATCTTATCTCCGCAGCCGAAGTGAAAGTGCGCGCTCGGGGAGATCTTATCTCTGCGCGCTGAGATCTTTTCTCCTGCAGCCGAAGCGAAGTGCGCGCTCGGGGGAGATCTTATCTCCTGCAGCCGAAGTGAAGTGCGCGCTCGGGGGAGATCTTATCTCCTGCAGCCGAGCGGGGAGATTATTTCTGGCCGAACTTTGCCTTCGGAGAGATCCTCTCTCGGGAGAGATCTTATCTCTACCCGAGGTTGTCAACGGTCGCTCGGGAGAGATCTTATCTCTGACCGAGGTTGCGGTTCGGGAGAGATCTTATCTCTGGCCGAACTTGCTTTTCGGGAGAGATCTTATCTCTGGCCGAACTTGTTGTTCGGGAGAGATCCTATCTCTGGCCGAACTTTGCCCTCGGGAGAGATCTTATCTCTGGCCGAGGTTGCGGTTCGGAGAGATCTTATCTCTGGCCGACCTTATTGTCGAGAGATCTTATCTCTGGCCGAACTTGGTTCGGGAGAGATCTTATCTGCCGATTGTTTCGGGAGAGATCTTATCTCTGGCCGGCCGGGAGAAGATCTTATCTTGCCCTTCTTCGGAGAGATCTTATCTTAGTTGCGGTTCGGGAGAGATCTTATCTCTGCCGAACTTGTTGTTCGGGAGAGATCTTATCTCTGGCCGAACTTTGCCTTCGGAAGAGATCTTATCTCTGGCCGAGGTTGCGGTTCGGGAGAGATCTTATCTCTGGCCGACCTTGTTGTTCGGGAGAGATCTTATCTCTGGCCGAACTTATTGTTCGGGAGAGATCTTATCTCTGGCCGAACTTTGCTTCGGGAGAGATCTTATCTCTGGCCGACCTTTTGTTTCGGGAGAGATCTTATCTCTGGCCGAACTTGGCCTTGGAGAGATCTTATCTGGCCGAGGTTGCGGTCGGGAGAGATCTTATCTCTGCCGACCTTATTGTTCGGAGAGATCTATCTCTGGCCGAATTGGCCTTCGGGGAGATCTTATCTCTAGCCGAGGTTGCGGTTCGGGAGAGATCTTTATCTCTGGCCCAGATCTTACTTCCTTCGGGAGAGATCTTATCTCTTGCCGAGTTGATGCTCGCGTTAGGACGAGGTTCTCCTCTGTTCCT